>OW285239.1:110287344-110829273 GCA_935421215.2 Melolontha melolontha | reverse complement strand
ACCTATGCCTATTACATTATGAAGCGGTTGAGGTAATTTGATCAACCAGTGGAATGAAGGCTTAAAATTTAAAAGAAAAGTAAAAAATTAATCAATATCTATTATTAATTGCAAATTTCAATTTTTTAATAAGCTCTACTAGTATTATCTATGAAAACTCTAGTTTTATTGATTTAAGGTAATGTGTATTTTTTACGGTTTGAAATACCCGTATTGTCTTGTAATCACTGAGTAAAAAAAAGAAATCTACTGGAATAATATGCTAGCATACATATAACGAATATATACTCGTTCTTCTGAAATAACACCGAATTATATTGGGTTCAATAGAGATTATTTTTTTATCAGAAAGAAAAACCGTAGTAAGGTCAACTCTACGCAATGTCCATATAAATTACTCAAGCATATAATATTTCTAATAGAGCTGACATTTATTAAGTTATCGTTCGTGTAATCGTTATTCTCTACCGTCGAGGCGTCGTTTTAAATCTGTTCTATATTTATAAGTTATAAAATATTATTTCGATTACATTATAATTAATTTTTAATTTAGTATTGAACAATGTTTTCGAAATAAACGACAAACAAAGGCACTTTATGACCAGTAATAGTCCTGGAAATAAATACAAACTAAAAACAATACCAATCATTTGTTATTCGCTAGTGTAATAATTGTAATAATTAAAGACGGCAGACTATGTGCCCACACTGCCAAATTTAATAATACACGCACACAAAAATTTAACAGTGTATTAGATAAAAATGTAGATTTTACAAAATTAGGGCAACTTTTTACCAATACTGAAGATCCATTGTACAGATACAAAGAGCACTTTAACTAAGCAAAAATAACATCTCTCTACGTCGAACAATCCTTCTCAGTATATAAACATATATATACGTCGCTACGTACGAACCTTTCCGAGACTAATACAGAAACATATATTATGGTGCAGTTTTTTCATCGCCGCACATCCACATTTTTTTGCAACAATGTAAACATGTTGGGTAAGTTATTTATGTTTTTTCTTAACGTTTTGTATAGGGATTCAATATATTTATTTAAAAAAAAAATAACCGTGTATTATTAAATTTGACAGTGTGGGCACATAGTCTGCCGTCTTACTAATAAATGTATCTTTAAACTAATGCATTACATTAAATTTCGGTACTACAATCTTTCCTACTGTTAGAAATATAAATAAAAGTGGAAGTCGTGCGATATACCTACGCAAACTGAACTAATTAATAATCCAATTACAAGTTAGAAAGGACCACTGTGGATCTTAGCTTGTATTTTATTGGCTGATATAGCATATACTATATTACGAATTGTATTTTGCTTCCCTGTTGCATTATTTTGTTTAATATCTCGTATTTACATTCTAAAACAGTTCCATTTTAATTGCTTTTAATATGCTCTTATACATAGTTCGTAAACTTCAATTTTCGAAGAATCAATTTGTTTTTAAATTGAATATACTTTTAAATATTAAGGCTTTTATTTACTACAATTTCAAGCTACGATCTTAACACCTTACACATTATTTTTTCTGAAACCTGTCAAGATTGCCTACGCTTTGGTCGCAATTTCAGATCCCTAAATAAGCTATTCTAGTATTTTAGTCCGTTGCCAAGCAACCATAAGAAAACAGTCCGGGAAGGTTTTTTGCGTCCTAAGCCGGGAAAGTCGGTAACTTTCCTGTGGCCGTTTTTATATACATTTTAAACAGTAAATAAATACACACAAACAACCAACTCACATTAAGAACATCTATAGATGTTCGGTCCGAAAATACTATCAAAAGTCTCCTAGGGAATACTAAAGATAGAGTTAATTTTAATTCGAAATCAGGTATATACGAAATTAGTTGCGCTGATTGTAATTTGAAATATATAGGCCAAACAAAACGACCAATAATAACCCGGTTTAAAGAACACATATCACATATTAAATACAATAGACCGGATAAATCTAAAGTTGCCAACCATGCTTTAAGTACACTACACAATGTGTCGATTAAAGGGTTAAAGCTTGTAAAGGACATTAATAACCCCCGCGATCTTGACGCTAAAAACAAACAACATACCATGAACGGTAATATAGCACCGATCCCCTTCACTTGTCTCTTTTAAATCTTAGAACCAAAAAGGGTCGTCGACGTTTTAAATTGAAGTATTAACACATGTCGAGTGCCGTTTCCTTAAGAGAGGTAATTTTTGTCGATCTTTCGTTCGATATATTTCAAATTGGAGTATAAACATATGTGAATGCCGTTTCCCTAAGAGAGGTAAGTTTGTCGATCTTTTCGTTAGATATATTTGCATGTTTAAATTAGTCTATACGTGGACGCGGTATAAAGTAGTTGTTGCGTAAGTGGTGTTCTAGCTTTACTGTGCCCCATGTGCGACACCTTGATTAGTGATTTTACCTACTGATGATGACAACTTAGTTGTCGAAATACGTATTTAGGATACGATTAATAATTGTGGTAAGGGGTTATATACCTTTTTTAAGTTTTTACTTAACCACAGTCTCCAAAGAAAGACTTTTCATATTCTATATTGAATTCAATTATTTCATTTAATTTAGTGTATTTATGTGAAGTGCCTTTAAACGTAAAAAAAAAAAAACAAAATTATTTTAAGCGAGTTATTAATACATAGACATATAATGAAAACATCTCAAAGATACTAACTCAAATAAGCGAGCAAATATAGCGAATCACGCCCTCATAAAATCAGCCTAATAAATCTTACCACGAAAACCAGCAGTCATATTCACATATATATACACGAAAGATCACAATAATCTCGACTAATTGCGCTCATTAACATCATCGTTAATTCACAAAACACAACACCGGGTGCTGTGTAGGTATTAAAAACGATACTTTAGTATTTAGGTTGGCACATAACTACGACTATACGTTAGGGCTAATGTTCGAAGCGAATTATAATAGTTTCGCATTTATGGGATGACACTTACATCACCTGCGTCAGAGATGTTATTAAAACGGAACTATTTTGCATGCATGGATGCCGTCGATGTGTAAACAAGGGGGTGGGTCATTCTTTATAGTCGTTTACACGCACAGCACGTAGTACGTGTTTGTTTTTAAAATCGGACGATTTTTCCAGACTGGCACGTTCGGCTTCAATGTTTTTCACACAGGGTGGAAGTAATATTGGGTTGAGTTTATGGGGTTGGAATAGCGAACGGTCCCTGTTTGCTTATTTATGTCGCGTTCTACTTTCATAGAGGAAGTGTGTATTATGGGCGACGCGGTATCTTCTTCGCTGTTTCTTCTGCATATATTTTAATATGAAGGGCATATACAAAAATATCTGCCAATGTACGTATAATGAAAAAAATGAGAAGATACGATAGAAAAGGGACCGTGACGGATATTAAGTTTCTTAAATAATGTCGTTAGGCATGGTGAATCTTAATTTTTCACTTATATCGTCTAAACTTAGTGTTTGAAATCCAAAGACTTCAAATTATTAAAATTGTACAAGATTTGGTTCACGAAAGTATTAACAAAGAAGTTTCACTAAATGCTAATTTCTTATTTAATCTTTTTCCAAGTTTTACCTTTCATCGTTTATATTGCTAGCTTACTTTACCATCAGACTCAGACTTTCTTTCTGTTTTAGTGTCGCATATTCTATATTTATAATTTGTGGCTTTCCTCGATTTGTCTGATAGAATTGATGAGACCGCACAGACTGCAAAGAGACAAAATTGCATAAAAAAAATTGAGATCGTACTGGGTGATTACTAGAGAAAGGACACGCTTACCACATGACGCAAAGCCCAGTGCAGTACTGGCGAAAGGCTGTATTTCTAAAATATTTAATTTGATTTATATAACTGGAAAACGAACGGGTGGTGATCTATAAAATTACGAAATACATATTTATTTGTTGAAAAGTTGTATTTATAAAGTTTTTAATTTTATTTATATAATTGAAAAACATACGGGTGGTGATCTATCTATCTAAAATTACGAAATACATATTTTATTAATTAATTTTATTTATATAATTGGAACATTTTTATTTATTCATTTTGTCGTTCAAGTTGAGTGAAGGACTATTAATATTGACTAGCAATAGCTTCTCAAGGTTTTCTTCTGTCAATTTTGTTCTCTTTGAATTAAGTACATCCTTATAAATAGAAAACGTCCTTTCTACATCGCAACTGATTATAGGCGCATACTGGAAATATTCTTTTATTTCTTCATATTTAGCCGTTAGATTTTGTGGAATTGTCTCCATACATAATTGCTGCAATGTAATTAAATCTGGATTTCTATTAAGAATTGCTTCAAACTTTTGCCGAAGGCGACATCCGAAGTCACTTGGAATACTTTTCAAATTATTAACAGCCACATCTAATGTGGTTAATCCGTCATTTAATTTGAGATTTCGATTTTCAAAATAAGTGATTAGTTTTGGCAATTTTCCAAAGTGTTCGTGAAGAAAGTACTGATTTTTTAAATTTGGGACTTGTGTGAGCTCCTTGCACTCACCAATACTTCTAGCATCCTCCTTTAGCAGTGTTACGAAATGTTTTAGACTATCGAAATTCTCAGCATAATAACTAGTAGCTTCCAGCCATGTTCCCCATCTAGTTATTACTGGAGTGGGAGGCAGTGACAGAGACGGAAATTTTTCCCTGAAAAGAGCTCCTCTCAATGGTGCTTTTCTGAAAACTTTTTTAAAAGCTGATACAAGTCTATCAACTTCCGGAAAAGTGTCTCTGATATATTCACAGATTCTGTGGAGAGCATGTGCTACACAAGTAATATGCAGCATATTAGGATATGTTTTCTTCAATAGTCTACCTGTTTTTAACATATACGCAGCACTATCACTGACAAATAAAAGCATTTTTCTTTGTACGTGGCGTCCGAATGAAGCATTTTTTGCATATTCTCCTTAATGGTTTCAGCAACTGTTTCCGCATCAACTCTATTTATAGCACTTGTTGCTATTACATATGAGTTATAGGGAATAGTTGGATGTAGTACACCAGCTACAACATTTACCACACAGCGTCCTAACATATCCACCGTTTCGTCTGCGCTTATCCATATGTATTGATTTAAAAGATGGCTTGTAATGCGTTCTACTGTTCTCGTATAGCACCTAGAAACATAATATTTGCGTAAAGTTGATTCATCAGGAACATTTCGACCAGTATATTTTTGAAGAAATATTTTTAAAGTGGGATTGCTAAGTTTATTTAATGGAATATTAGCCGTCATAAAAGTTTTACAGAGTTCAGATGTGTTTGCGATCCTAAGTGACCAATTTTTGACGATATTTTACGGATTTTGTAATAAATTTCGGAATCACTGACAATGGACATACAATCAGTATGACCGTCAATCCAACTCGCCATTGTTTTACAATGCCGTTCTCGACATTCTTCCATATCATGTCTGAAAAAGTAACTTAAACAATGCTCTAGATCTAAATAAATGAAAACTAAAAATGTGTGCGTAAGTTATTGAAACTGAACGAAATTCAATGCACACTCTTACGTCGAAATAATTGGTAGAAATAGATTCAATCAAACGATATTAAACAGGATCTATCACAAAAATTACGACGTAATTAACAGTTAAAACTATGAAAACAACAAACTTACTCACAGCACTGTATTTATCTTACGAAATATATACTAATAAATAAAATACATTATAAAAACCCCGCTTCTATCTACGCTCATGAAAACAATTTAAAAAACACTATATTCTCCGAATACAATAGCTGAGTTGTCAATTGTTATCGTGCGAGACCAGGTGGCCGAGTAAGTCAAACAAATACTTCATTGAATTACGCCGGGATGTACTGTGCGACGTTATACACAATTCCAATTGTCGATTGCGTTTTATGGAAATTGCATCCGTTCTCTAGTTATTACTAAAGACCGGCATTCTCGGCCGGCTTACAGAGGTGTGGACCAGCGATAGGTTCGGGAGACTCACTTTACCAGCGCTTCGTGTGCTATGTCTACGTAGTACATGAATACGTGAACAGCTATCATAGTGTGAAGTTGTTTATAGATGTATTTACGAGACGTATTCATTTATAAACGCGTGGGTGTAATTCTGACTGACGCCGCTGTTTGCCTACCTAAGTGAGGGGTCTTTAGTTATTACTGAGTGGTGGCTTGCTTTAATAAGCGTACAGGTAGATATCCACTCTTCTCCAGTCAAGCAATATAAATAGCATAACATAATTAAATAAGTACTAAACCCGTTCTGTACTTTTAAGCTTTGTTTTTAAGTGTACTTTTCTTTGTTTTTGGGTCGTTTTTTTAATAATAGTCTTTAATTTATGCAGAATTATAGTATAATATTGATCATTTACGGTAATATTTCTTTCTTCAAAGTTAATCATCGTTATTCCCTCATCATCTCATCCAATAGGAAATATCTAGTGTAACTAGTGTAACTGGTGTGTTTCATCCACTTGAAAATGCTATGTATAATATATTGTTTTACTATTAAACATCTTCTCTTCGAGAAACTTACATGCTACTCTTGGGTCGTAACACGTGATTAGCAAATGCAGAGCGTTGCCATATTTAATATGGCATGTATAGAATGTAATATGTTGATATAAAAATTATACAATTTATTTTATTTTCTATTGAAATATATTAAAATTAACTTTCTTTATAAGAGAAAAATCCTTTATATTTGATATTAGAATATCCTTCCAAAATAAACTTTAACAAAAGACGGCATTAGTTCAATTCCTGTTTTCAAAAAAATTTAAAACATTACAAAGGAAATAAATAAAAAAATAAAAAGTAGAAGATAAAAAGGTGCAGTAGGAGGCAGTAGGTGCAGTAGGAGGTTTCAATGGTAAACGCTTTGAATATAACAAAAACAAAGCTGTAGCTGTTTATGAGTCAAAGGGATTAAAAAAACAGCAACAGATTTTCAAGATTCTGATGTTGAAAATCTAAAGTATGATATAAATGAATAGATCGAAGCTGAGTAACTTCCTTAGGCAACCGATATCAATATGAAAAAGTGTCTTATTTAAATAAGTCAAAAAGCCTAACGAGGAAGGTTCGAAGATCTTGACAAATTGAACAACCTTTATATAATGTTTACGAAGAGATTTCTTTGCCCTTCTTTACTGTGATACAAAACCTATAATGAAAATCAGATACTGTCTGGCTATCAAATATAACTTAATTATAAAATGTTCCAGGTTCTTGATATGAGAGTTAGATTAGATGGATTCTCCAGTCTTATTTGAAGATGAACAAAGTTAAGACCAATTGCGTACTAAAACATCTTTCAGTTACTTAACGCCAGCAGTCTTAATTGTGAGCGTTCTTTGTTAAACAAATCAATAAGAAATGGTTTCCACTCTCGTTACCAGTGATGAAACTATGAAGTTGTACTATGATTCCTTATCGAAAATGTAGTCCAGAATTGGATGAGGTTATGACGGAATACCGATGATTAACTTTGAAGATAGAAATACGAGGGCTACTGCTAAAATTCGCGGAAAATTGTGAAATAAAACAAATTACACTATCTAAATCGTTTTACTGTTTCACAAAATAATCCCCTTTGAGATGTATACACTTTTGCATTCTATAAAACCAATCTTCAAAACACTTTTTCTATTCTAAGCGAGCTATCTCCAAAACCAGTGATATAAATTCTTCAGCAGCCTCCCCAGGCGATGAAAACCACTTTCCACGAATTTTATTTTTTATGTTTCTGTATAAGAAGAAGTCACTGGGCGCTAGAATATGGGCAATTAGTCATTAATTCGATGTTCCTGTTTGTCAAAAACTCGACAGTTTGTCGTGCTGTGTGAGCGCTTGTATTGTTATGAACAATGATTCGTCGGTTTATGTTGTTTTTTCTGACTTCATCGATAACTTCCCGCAAACAAATTGACGTATACCAGTCAGTATTAACTGTTGGTCCTCTAATGCAGCAGTTGCAACATTACCCGCTTTTCTGAAGAGACAAGTGTTCATTTTTTTCGAAACACTTCGTGACCGCACCACTTTAGTTGGTTTAGGTTCATTTTGAAACACCCATACAGTTGATTGCTGTTTAGTTTGAGACTCATATGAATATATCCAGGATTCGTCACCTGTTAAAATGTTATATACAGAATTTACACGACCACAATAAATTTCTTTTAACATTTCCTTTCACCATTTGACACGTGCCTGTTTGTGCTCGTCTTTTAAATTTTGAGGGATCAAACGCCTGGAAAAGCTTCCTGACATGTAAATGATCGTACAAAATGTATGTATTTGTTTCGCTGCAATACCTAAGGACGCTTCTCACTGTACGTCACAAGTCGATCTGATAAAATCATTTTCGCACAGCATCCATATTTTTCGCAACAACAGAGGTGCATGGACGTCCTTCACGAAGATCGTCACCAAACCTTGGTCTACCACACTTGAATTCTGCAAACCATTTGTAAACCATAGTTTTGGATGGTGCTTCATTCTTACATACCGAACTAAGCTTTTCCACACATTGCTTTGGTGTCAAACCGTATTGAAAGTCGTGAAAAATCATCAATCGAAAATCACGATTCAAAATTTTCATTTTTGACACAAACAGTTTCTACAACGAAGGATATTATATGAAATATTGTCGAATTCCCACAATAGTGTTTAATCACACATTAAACAACATAATAATTAATTTATTTAATCTAGCTTAGTTTCATATTTTATAATTATCATTCTGTATATTTTGTAAATTATATTTAAGCAATCAATTGTCTGCATATTCAGGTCAGGTATTTAATCGAAACTAGTTCATTATTCTATTTATTCGTAAATAACCATAGGTCAGGTATTTAATCTACACTAGTTCGAGTACTAGAACATAAAAAATTAAGCATATGTGTGTAAACTCCTTAATAAAACGAGATGATAATATCAGCTATATCGCAACAAATGCTAAATGTCCTCGATTTTTAATTATACTTATTTAATGTATATAAAATTAACATTTTTAGAACTGCTAGAATTAAGTTGTAAATAGAATTTGTATATATACAGTAATTTTTGTTAAATATATCCTTAAATCATTTAATATTTTATTTACAAACATTTGAAAAATAAAATTGTATTTTTTTTATCTCAGCGTTTATATCTTTTTTTTGTCGTTTCTGCACATGTATAATACATTCGTATATTTTAGAAAAGAAAAAAAATTAACGTGATACCAGTTCAATTTATTAGCATTCGCACCCGTCCAATTTCATTTTATGATAATGTCTTATCATCTCTTTTTTCCCCGTTACAACATAGCAAACACAACGCAAGACCCCACTCACGTATTTTCCATAAACATTTTTTTCTCTTACCTAAACCTCTCCTATCTAAATTTGAAATAATACACACATAGGAGTGGTCGTAAAGAAACGCAAACGAGCTCGGAAGAAGTGGTCTGATAACGCGTTATATACAATGATTAATGCAAATGTAAATGCGCTTCGAAGAATTGTAAAGTATGCTTTGTTTGTAGCGAATGGTAGATTTATTAAATCGTTTTCGAAGTCTTATTTTTATTTGGACGTGGCTGATACATTTTGCATAGTTGAACAGATGTTCAATTATTTCGTTACATTAAGAATAACTTGCAAAACTATTATATCAACTTGCTTTAAAAGCTACACTCGTAGACAAAAAATTCAGAACACTGAAATAAATGTCTGTTATAATTAAAATTCCTTTTTTCAGTTCTTTTTTCACAAGATATGAAATAAGAATTGGAAATTAAAGAAGATACAACATTTAATTTATCAAAACAGCCAAAAGAAAAACAAAAATAATAACGAACGCAAAAAAATCCAACCTAACCCAAAAAATTTTGGTGTGCTCTTTATTCACGTTTCATCTGTTGTGTTAAGAGGCCATTTGAACTGTCAGTACTGACAATTATTGGTTGACAAAATGCAAGGAGAAAATGTAGCCCGAGCAGTAGCTTTGAACGGAGATGGATGCAGTATTCGATACATCGCTGCTGTCTTGAAAATTACCAGGAGGACCGTCCAAGACACAATACGGCGACATCATTAAACTGGGGAATACACAAAATGGCCAGGATCAGGCAGACCCCGCACCACAAGCCGACGAGAAGACCGTTTTATGGTGTTATCTACACTACGTGGTCGTCGTTTACCATCATTACTTGTGTCTCGTCAAATCGAAGACGTTTACAGTACTGCATTTTCCGCACGAATCGTTCTCCAAAGAGTGAAAGAATACGGTTGATGTCAAGCAAACCTGCTGCTTGTCCACTTTTGCTCCTGCTCATCGCATTCAACGACTAAGATTTTCCCACGAACATAAACATTGGCCAATGTATCAATGGAGCTCCGTATTATTCACAGATGAGTCTCATTTTAGTCTGTATTCACCAGATAGACGAGAACGTGTGCGGAAAAGGCCTGACGAACGATTTTCAGTGTGTTGTATATCTCCAAGAATGACATTTGGGGGATGCGGTACAAAGGTTTGTGCCGGCATTTCAGTGTACGCGAAAACTGAGCTTGTTCTCATTGAAAATTGTACTATGACGGCTGTTAGGTATATCAGCGACTCTTTAACTGATCACATCGTACCATTTTCTCCATTCGTAGGTAATAACTTTACTCTAACGCGACCTCACACCGTACTGGTGGTTGCTTTTTGGATGCGGTTAATTTCGCCGTTTGCAATGGCCAGCTCGAAGCCTGGACTTGAATCCTATCGAAAATCTCTTGCGTTCTAAGGCGACGTGTTTGGTACCGACAACCCATATCGGTAACCATTTGGGATCTTCGAATAGCTTTTCGTGAGGAATGGGAAAACATTACACAAGAAAGGGCCGTCAATTGCATTCAAAATTTACCACTCCGTATGGCAGAAGTCATTAGGGTTCGGGAAAGTAGTATGCACTATTAATTGCTTAAATTCAATTCAAAATTAAATGAATTTGTTAATTTTGCATAATTTACTATTTAGTGACTTTCTCTTATTGAACAAAATGTTAAGTACCTCTTTTTTGTTTCTCATTCTTACTTTGTAGAAAATGTTTCATGTCTGGTTAAAAAAAGAAAAAAACTATTTTTTCTTGTACCAACAGTTATTTCGGTGCCCGGAATTTTTTGTTTACAAATGCAGATAATAACATGATTAACTAGAATAATATAAAGCCTTTTGGTGAACAAACTAAGTGATATTAAATCTGACAAAGATTATTCATATTTTCCATCGTCTCTAAGATAAATTATATGGTCCGATTGACTTTACAAATTAGATATTTAAGAATGTATTTAATATAAATGCTTGCTTCTATTTAAACCTGCTGACAACCAAGTGGTAACGAACTAGCTTATCATGCTGGGGTGGTACTAGTTTCCTAATTTTCGTGATTTTCCTTCTCGTTTAAGGTGAATATCGGTATTGCTTTGCTTCATAAATACTTATTTTTACAATAAAATTTGAGCCATGCCATCCGTCCAGTCTAACGAGTTAAATGTGCCCAACATGAGTTCCACAGCTTTTCGATAATCGAAAACTGTTCTTTTATTCAACGTGTGTTAATTAATATAAACGTAAATATAAGCTGTCAAATATAGACCATGAATATAACATTCGGTATAAAATTAATGTATTAGGAAGATGTTTCCTTTATTTTTAACCAAAATTGTAAAACCATATTCCAAAACGCACAAAACAAAGTAATAACGTTGAACTGTTTAAAAATAAACTTTAGAAACAGACGACCATCTAGAACTGAAATACATAAATATATTTATGACAAACATTTTTATTTATTGAGTATTCATAATAACTAAAACAATATAACTGAATTATTTATTCGTTGTTTAAGACAGTGATTCCCAAACCTCATTCAAGACGGCAGCAAACAATAATGATGTTTCTATATGTCTACTAAAGAAAATTATCCGTGATTTCATGCTTCAGAAATGCTTATTTTCACAATAAAATTTTAGTAATGACATCTGTCCAATCTAGCGAGTTAAATGTATCCAACATCAGTTCCACTGCGCTTTTAGATGATCGAAAACTGTTTTTTTATTTAATGTATGTTAATTAATACAAACATAAACATAAGCTGGCTAATGCAGACCATGAATATAGCATTTATATATATATATATAAAATTAATGTATTAGAAAGATGTTTCCTTTACTTTTAACCCAAATTGTAAAACCATATTCCAAAGGACACAAAACAAAGCAATAACATTGAACTGTTTAAAAATAAACTTAAGCTATACCTAGATACAGACGAACATCTAGAACTGAACTACATAAATATTTTAATGACAAACATTTTTAATTATTATTCATAATAACAACCTGTTTCACTAGTAACAACAAATGGTAGAAATTTAAAAAATGCTATTTAGACGTCTTTTAAGTTTCTACATTTTCATATACCTGTGGCCCAATTTCTGTAGAAATCAATATTTTATAAATTTATAAATAATATGTAAGCATAAAGCATTGTGCGGAATTACACTACAAATTTCAGAATTACTTTGATTTTGTTGGCTACGAACAGGGCCTCTAGAAGAAAGTACGGCGATGGCTATACGCATATTAAATTTACACCGGCAGGTTTAAATTTAAGTATTTTGGTGTGATAGAATGTTCGTGACAGATCGGAATTTCTGGTGAAAATGTGAGAAGTATGCTCAGATGTGGCTTAATTTCGATATTCGTGTGGAAGTTTAGCCCTCTTGGCGTGTGTATGTAGTAAAACAAAATCAGGTATAGAAAAAAAAAATGTTAGGGTCTCAAAAAATCAATGGAAGGTGGCCGCGATTAAAAGTGATATAGTAAACTGGATCCCAAATACTAGAAGGTTGAAAACCGTTGGATTAAGAATCCAAGCCTGAATTTACTTTAAAATTTCCAGGACACAAAGAATGCAGGTCTAATGAGAAAGCGTATGAATCGGCTCAGTAGGCCTTGCCCACAAGTCATCATAGGGTCGAAGCTATTCTTTGACATTTCAAAAATAATACAGTAAAACCTGTCAATAACGACCATTAAATAAAAAAAACAATATAAAGGTGGCCGTAATTGTCAGGTTTTTTGTATCACAAATAAAGTATATAATTGTTTTTTAAGATTTTTTTCTTTATTTTATTCATTAAAGTAAATATTATATAAATACAAATATGTATACGAAAAACTATTTTAATGTATGTAATATGTACAAAACATAGACTAGGTACATATTATAGATAATACATATTGCTGTGTACTTTGATTTTCAAAATGGGCGCCAATTTATTAAACCTGAATCTTGAATTATTAAACCTGAATCATCATACACACATATATTTCTAGTTTAGACTCTTAAAATTGCTCTCAGGGTTTTTGTTTTACGAAAAGGTTCCTTCCAACTAGGCCTAGCATCTAATGTAATAAGGAGGAAAATAATACGATAGCATGTTAAGTTTAATCCATTTATTATTCACAATTTGTAAAAATATACCTTAATCTTTAAATGTGTTAAATATCATTAGTTATATTTTCCTTTATTAATAAAACATGATATGTAAATCTTATATCTAGTCAGAAAATACTCACGACTATATATCTAAAAATATGACTTTGAAAATCTTGTTAGATTTTAATAAATCTTCCAAAATACAGCTGTGTATTTCTGAGAGACTTTACCCTGCCACATAAAATAGTCAATAACGTACAATTTATTCTAATTAATATTTCTAATATATAATGAAACTTTTAATTGCGTGTTCAAAAACCATATACCCATAAAAGTGCGTGAGATGTTACTCTACTTACAAGTTTATTTTTGTCTTTTGTTTTTTAAATTATACACGATCAAATAAATGTCCACATAAACAAATAATCTTACAAATTTATTTTAATGAACTTCAAAGTCTTGAATTCCTTCATTACATTATTGACCCATCGAATTCATTATTATATTAAACAAAGTAAAGTAATAATTTTCTTTAAATTAAAATATAAAAATTCCAAAGATGAATTAAATTCAATATAATTTACAAAGCAAATTTTTATTTGTGACCACCGCTTTAAGACCGATTTTTCGATAAGTGTCCTTTTCTTGAGAAATTTTCTATATATATTACCTGTGACGTCAATCTTTTTTCAAATACATTTGTAAGTTTATAATATATTCTTCTACATGATATTCCATATTTAAAAGCTTCTGTTCTTATATTGGTTTACTTTTTCTTAGTATTTTCTTTTAACAGTGTTTAATATCTTAAATATGTTCTTGCTTTAATTTTCAAGCGTTCCCTTTTTTGTCAAAACCGCATGCTATCTGCTTTCTTTCTTCTCATTTATTCTGTCCTTCTCTAACAATCGACGTTTTAATTTCTTTGCAATTCACGCCTCCATATTATAGATCCACATGTCATATCTTCTTCTCTTATCGATTGATTGACTATCCTTTCTTATCTTTCCATTCACGTGTTTTATCGCCATTTCATACACACCTAACCTGTAGTACTGGACTAGATTTGACAGCTGCATTGTTGGCTATATTTAAACGAATATATTTATTTCTAATGGATGAACAAATATTATATTAGACTCTATTTTGTGTACTCTAAAGCCTTTTGAATTGTTTTGACTGGTATTGATATTCTATACAGATTAATAATACACATTTTAAAACGAATGGAATGCTTGTTCTTATAGATAAGTATTATAAAATGTTAATTCTAAAATGCACATTCTATTATGTATAATTTATTACAACGCTGTTATTGTCCTTTTAGGTTATTCTGATATGTGATGCATATCAAATAATAATATATATTTTTGATACTTTAAAACCATAATGGATGTTTGAAATTTCACGTGTATCGTAACAGTTACAATAAATAGCGTTTATGTATTAAAAAAAAATTGCAAAATTTAAATATTGATTATGAAGTTTACTATAACTCTGGCACTTAAAATATTTTTTATATACATTGATGGGTATAGCATTATTTAAATTTTAAGTTATTAACATTTATAAACTAGAACGTAAAAAGATATAATAATCTACGTGACATTTAACATGCTTATATAAATTTACTAAATATACAGATGTGTTTTTCTTAACACGATCTTTATTGTTGTAAATTAAAAATTTTTACAGAAAATAACAGAAAAACTACATGAAATAAACAATAGATTTGTGATATTGATGGGTATGGCATTATTTAAATTTTAAGTTATTAACATTTATAAACTAGAATGTAAAGAGATATAATAATCTACATGACATTTAACATACAATATAAATTCATACAGTAAATAATAAAAATAAATTAAAACACTTGGCTTGTTTCACTATGAGATTTATTTAAATTCTCTAAATTCTCTAACATTTGTTTCGGCTGTTATGCCATTCTCAAAGAGATCTATAAATCTATTTAGATCTCTTTATTATAGATCTCTTTGAGAATGGCATAACAGCCGAAACAAATGTTAGAGAATTTAAAAAAATCTCATAGTGAAACAATCCAAGTGTTTTAATTTATTTTTATTATTTACTGTATGAAGTTAAAATGTTTCACCAAGAAGTATCTGCAACAACAGCCGAGAATATTCAATATAAATTTACTAAATATACATATGTGTTTTTCTTAACACGATCTTTATTGTTGTATATTAAAACTTTTTGCAGAAAATATCGATAAACTTTACATGAAATAAAGATTAGATTTGTTATATTAACGCTCAACAGGGTGCATCCAAAATAAAACCGTTTCTCATTGCTGTTTTCAGCTTTATTTAATTTTTCAATTTATCGCGTTTAGAAGAGAACACAGCAATATGTTCATTATTTATACATATTATCACAACAGATTCATAGAAAAAAACACAATTTGTTAACCTTTTTAAAGTATGGTTCAATCTTTGTTTCTTTTAAATTTTTTAGCTTCGACTTAAAAACTACAACTTCACATGTAAGTAAAATTCAAGAAAAATCCATAAAAGTTTCACCATTGTTATTGCACAATAAATAATTCTGCATGTCTCTTAATTTTGCACACTTCACTCATCCTAGATAATGTAGATTTTGGAATTTCACATTCGTCCACATCACTATTATTAGAATTATGTTATTACAAAGGTATTTTTAATAATATAAAATATTATTAAAAATCTGGTGTGAAGAACACAAATGCAGGTTCACTATTAATATTTGTTGTGAACGTGTCCGAATATATCCTATCCCCAGAGACGTAGATACGTATTTCACCTTTCTACAGGCTCATCGGTACGCCCCTGCTGGAGAAAGGATATTCCCAGACACATTCACAAAGAAGAACCACATCGCCCTATCACCGCAATTATCCAGACCGGGCGCAGAAGTAAATTCGCGCTGCCTGTTGTCAGACAGCCGAAGTAACTCGCATACCGTCCACATAATTAATGTGAAGTAACGACGCCCTTCCAAAGGTGGCACAGCCAATCTCTCGAGAAAACTGCATTTTTTTGTGTCTTCACTCATACTACGGCTTAACCGCATGTGTAATGTATCAGAATAATTGAAACATACATGAGTAGGTAAACCCCATCAGTTTTGTATAATGCAATGGTATTTTTAATAATATAAAATATTATTTTTAATAAGATTTTTAATAATATTTTATATTATTAAAAATACCTTTGTATTATACAAAACATGTGTAATGTATCAGAATAATTGAAACATACATGAGTAGGTAAACCCCATCAGTTTTGTATAATACAAAGGTATTTTTAATAATATAAAATATTATTTTTAATAAGATTTTTAATAATATTTTATATTATTAAAAATACCTTTGTATTATACAAAACTGATGGGGTTTACCTACTCATGTATGTTTCAATTATTCTGATAAATTATGTTATTGTCATTATTGAACAATTCTTCAACAATTTCCATAATACTGAAGTTAGGGCTCTCTGTAGGCACATGGCTATCAACAGAAGCAAATTAATCTAAATCCACAATTGCGATATGAACTGTAGGAAAAAGTTGTCATAATTTCCGTTGTAATTCAAGCCTCTTTGTTAGAAATCCATTCTAAGGGTAAATTGTCAATATGATTAGCCTTAAAATAGCGAAGGTTCTTACTGTTTTGAATTATTAATTGATCTTAATTCACACCTTCCGTATTTGCGCACAGTAAAATAGTCAAACGCTCTTTTGCTGCTTTCTTCCCACCACAATTCTCATTTTTTAATGGAAATATCTTATTTGGCATGGCGCGGCAATAAAGACCTGTTTCGTCAAGATTATAGACATTATAGACATCTCGAGAAGAATAATTCCTTAAAATAACGGTAACTTCGTTTCTCAGTCCTCTATGTCGACCAAATTAACCTCTGCGGACTCACCACAAATTACTTTAAAAGTTATACTGTGTTGCCGGTAGAAACTTTCCAACCATCCATTTGATGCCACGAAATTTTCTATCTTTAAACTGCTTGCTGCCTCCAGTGCTTTTTGTTTAAGTAGCGGGCCAGATATTGGAATTGCTATATTTCTGGTTTTGCCAAACCAATTACACGACGACTTGATCCACTGCCAATCCTTCGGACTCCGGAAATTTTCATTTTTGCTCCAAGTTAACACTTTCCTCAACTATCTTTTTTAATTCACCTTAATTTTTGATTTCCAACCACATATTTTTCAGCCTTTCGCGAACTTAACCCCTACTTTTCACTTTCCGCATTTATGTTTATTTTATCTTTTAGAGATAATCGTTTTTATTTTGACGGCATACTTAATTTAGAACCTTTCGAATACGTAGACAACTTTAAACTAATTAAGTAACTGAAAGAATCTTTCACATACTGAGGGAATTTTAAACTAACCAAGTAACTGCAAGACAGCATTAAGTGTAAACTAGTAGAAGCGAAGCCAATCTCTGTTCGATCAAACATAAACATCCACGTATTGCGCCCACAAGCTGCTTTCGGGGCGTGTTCGGGACTAAGATCGCATTCATTTCTACAAGTTAATTTAATTATGTGTACATACTAGCCACACATAATTATGGGCAATTTCGCATAAATACGAAATAATATTGCATATTTCAATCAATAAAAATACATCATAAATAGACCGGCTGATATCGATAGGTAAATTTTTCTGAAGATGGGCCGTACAAATTTGGGTTTATTTGGCCGACATCGTGTTATAAGGGTGGTTTACATAAAGAATTTTCGTATATGGAAGATTTCTTACAGTCGGTTCGGAGAATTTTCAAACTATCCGTTATGTCAGGTGACTGCTTTAGACTGTATTAAAACAGTCATGAAAAAATGCCTGAAAATAGATCGAGGGAACGACAGAGGAACTCCCCAAGTCAAAGATATGCAAAACTGCTCCTCGGTGAACATTCGCCTAAGTTAACAACGTAATTACACAATAGAGGCAGAAAGTTTATCAAGATGGCAGAAGGTATATGAACTGGACATTGTAAGCTCAACCTACATATGAATTATATGGGCTTGATTGAAGAAATAGCATGTAGATGCTGCAAAAAGTAAGACACCGCAATTCATGTACTATTCCAATGAAAAATTTGACAGGAGCGCAGTTCTTACAACTCCAACGAGGCATCAGAACCATTATAGATCAAGAAAGATCGCAATAGAATATGCTCAATTAATCTCAAATCTGCATTAAATCATATATTACATTGTTAGATATAAACACAATATAAATGTTATGTCCATATAGATTTACATTAATATTTGATGATGCCAATAAACGCAAATGCTTCGTTTATGTACTGTTTTATTTTTTAAATATGGCGCATTATTACAACACATTATACTGTACAAACGTATCTAAACCTCATACATATTGTATCTACACATATAACAGATAAAAGCTTCAAGCCGTAAAACTGCAATAAACATATCTACGCATCTATATATGCATGTGTGTGTGTATAACTACATCAGGATGAAATATACACCGCAAAGTACCTATATAACGTGAGTGAGGCATAAAATTGTTTATTCCAAAAACATCCGCGCTGAACAGTAACAACGTTTCCGCTAAATTTTGTTATAAACTGGAAAACACATACGAAATGGGAAAACAATATCTCGCGGTTCCCTCTTCGCTATTTTCAACTCATTTTATAATTGAGTTTCGAATCATACGCAGTGCCTGCTTACCATATTGCGCTTTTTCAATTGGATGGTGTTCCAGGAATGAGAAAAAATATATTGACTGAAAAACAATTTGTATTTCTGTGATGTGGAAACATTATCGTCTCAAAATTCAATGAAATATTGTCATTATTAGCTTTTTAATTCAATACATCATGCGTTAACAGACTAGAAGGGTGCCCGTCGATAAAATTCACTCGAGGAGCTGTTTATGAATTTGACAACAAATTTGTGTAGTGCTTAAGTGTAAATGTTATAAACTTACGCAGTGTTTGCGAAATTTAAGAAAAGTGAAAAACCTCGTCAATACGTTACATTCGACACACCTGGAAGATATTCAGCAGTTTAGAATTAGTTTTGGATTATAACGAGCGATCATTAAACTTTTCACTCGTAGCTGGCCGTGTATATAAAAATTATGTCGTAGCTTAAGTCATTAAGATGTTATTTCAAACATCTGTCAGTGTCAAATATATATCTTAAAGTTTAATCAAAAGAAATAGTAATGGCCTTTAATGATATGCATAAATCGTTTATGGTAGAATGTTACTTCCTGACATCTCAAAAAATTGATGGTATTTGGCAGCATTCAATAGAAAATTGTCTTGCGGAGTTTGAAGAGAGACATCCAAATACTGTTCCTAGCTATAAAACTTTCCGTGATACGCTAATGCATTGTGTAAATTTTTTTCGTCAAACAGGTAGTATTTTAAAGAAAAAAGGAAGCGGTCCTCCTCTCAAGAGAAGTCGCGGCGTAATTGAAAATGTCAGACAAATTATTAACGAATCTCCTCAAACATCTATTCGCAGAGTTTCGCAACAAGTAGGGCTATCGTATGGAACATGTCAAAAAATTTTAAAAAAGGACTTGCACATGTATCCATATAAATTAACTTCTGTACAAAATCTATACCTACGGATTATGAAAAAAGAACACAATTTTTCCAATGGTTTATTCAAACAACGACAGACAATATTTTAAATCATACTTTTTTCACCGATGAAGCTTGGTTTTATTTGAAAGGTTATGTTAATTCGCAAAATATTCGTATGTGGTCCAGTGAAAATCCTCATTTCTACAGAGAAGTTCCTCTACATCCAGAAAAAATAGGCGTATGGGTAGGTATGAGTCGTCACCGATTAATAGAACCAATATTCTTTGAGGGCACGATAACATCGGAGAAATATCTTAACGAAATTCTCAGTGTTTTTACTAATCAATTGACTAATGATGAACTCCAGGTCGGATATTTTCAACAGGATGGGGCTACATCTCACGTTACACTTGAAAATATTCAGTTTTTGCAACAATTTTATGGCGATAGGATAATAAGTAGAAATACAGCGATTCCATATCCACCACGATTGTGTGATTTAACAGTCATGGATTTTTTTGTGTGGCCATACATAAAGAATATTATTTATGAAACACCAATTAATAATCTACAGGAGTTAAGACATAAAATCATAGAAAAATGTGAACACATCAATAACTCACCGCAACTACTGATCAATGTTTTCAATGCTCTACGAAATAGAGTACGATTATGCTTGGTGGAGAATGGTCAACATTTTACACATTTTTTATAATATTCTATTACTTTGTAAAAAAATTATAAATATATTTAATATAAAAGTCAGCATTTCAAATTAATTTTTAACAATCATGACGTTTGAAATTATAATGACAGATCTCCTCTAATAACTTAAGTTAGGACATACTTATTGTGTACATGGCTTACTTGAGCGAAAATTTTAATGAAAACATTTGATTGAATAAATTGCTTCCAAGTTTTAACACATTTAGATGCAGCAACCTAAGAAAATGACCAGTTTCGGCCAAAGTGAAAGCAATTATTGGATTTTCCACACAATCCAATGACTCTACACTTAACGGGACCCTAGGAGCGATTAGAGTGTATAAGTGTTCCATTGCTTTCTTACTACAGCTGCTCACCATAAGAAGGTAGAAATGCTGGTTTGTCTTCCACTTCTTCAACATTTAAAAGAAACTGAAGAGGATATCGATACTGAAAAACACAACTTTTCAGATTGCTGGTTCCGAGATTCGAACCCTCGACCAATAGAGCTCTTACTCCCATTGTGCGATGCTCGTACTTACCGCTGGCGCCGTCCAGCCGTTATAACCATAATAAAAATAGACGACAGTTTTCTCTTAGTTACACAAAGAAAGTTGCAGAACTTTTCGAATCATTGGAAAATCTTTTGTATCTAAGATGACGTTCAAGTCACTTTAAGCTAGTACAATTCCAAACAAAAAATTTTTCTAAGATATTAATGGAAGAAGGAAAGATGGAGAAAACAGAAAGGAACGCCAGCAAGCATTAATCCGAAGACATTGAATTTTGTATGTCAACGCTAGCATAATTAGGTCAAGGTCTATTTTCCGTAGAAATCTTTTAGGTAAAAGAAATTAGCCTCACGAATTAATTTTGAAAACCACAACAAAAGAAGGTAAACTGTTTAAGAAGGAAGTGAAAACAAAAGAATAAAAGATGAATTCCCATATGGTAGGATAATTTATACGAGGGTTGAAGTGTAAGTAATGTCGAAAACGAAGAAAAATTGGAATTAAATGCAGAATATGGACGAGAGAAACTAACGTTTTTCGAGAAACGTAAAAAGTACCGAGTATATAAAAGAGTAAAACGACGTCAATAGATTCATTCATAATTCGTTCAGAATTCATTATTCATTTCTGATTCTTATTTTGATTCTAATAATTTGAATAAATATAAATTTCTATTAAGACAGTTTAGCAATAAATTATTTTATATCTAGGTCTATAATTTAAAGCATTTTTGCTTATTAATATAGTATTTCATAATATTTTTTTGGTACAATTATTTTTTATTTAAAATCTATTCGAGAATTTAAAATATAAATATTTTAAATTCTTTGAGAAAGGCATCACTTGCCGAAACATGTGAGATTGTTTTAAATATATGCATTTTTAAGTACAACCAGACCTTAAATCACCAACTGATTGAATCTACCATATATGTAAATTTATATATATATATATATATATATATATATATATATATATATATATAATATAAAATATAATATTTTCGTGACCTTGGTATGATAAGGTAAACTTAATAAGTCGGCGATTAAAGGTCTGGTTCATTACTTCAAAGTATATATATTTAAAACAACCCTACATGTTTCGGCAATGATGCCTTTGTCAAGGGAATAAAAAATATAAATATATTTATATTTTTTATTCCCTTGACAAATGCATCATTGCCGAAACATGTAGGGCTGTTTTAAATATATATATACTTTGAAGTAATGAACCAGACCTTTAATCGCCGACTTATTAAGTTTACCTTATATATAATATATATATATATATTTCGTCGAATATTTTCGTGGTTGTTTGTTGAAGCATTGTTCTTCGGGATATTTCGCCGCGTTTGGATGATTTTGTCCTGTGAAGGACAACTTTGTTCCTGGCGTTTCGGTGACATCACTTTCACCTTTTTCTTGAGGATCTTCTCGTTATAACTTCAAGAGTGCGTCGATCTCCTTTGCCTCTCGTATTATATGGTTCCGTAGTAGTGGGGACAGGTGTCTGGCTCCTTGTGATTGGTCCGTCGGCTATTCTATCGCTTGCGGCTATTGGTTCATCGGTTTGTGTTCGGTCTGTGTTGGTGTCACTGGTCTGTCATAAGTTATTATCATTACATCGCTTATGCGAAATCTGTATTGATCAAGGCGGGCTTCCATGTGTCAGGCAACCGTAGTCCGTCGTCACATTTGTTCATACAACTTTGTTGTTTCTCAATTTCTATAGCCTCTTTTATTATTCTGTACGGTAAATTCGTACTGCGAGCTATTGTCCTTGTATCGTCAAAGTCGATAGTGTGTCCTGTATGTAGTACATGCTCAGCTAGGGATTATGTTGTTTCTTTTTAGCTACCGCATTTATGTGCTCTTCCCTCTGTACGCTGGCTTTTCTGTTTGTATGCCCTATGTATGTTTGGTCGCATTCATAGCACAGTATTTCGTAGACACCTTGGTTTTCCAGTTCTATTTTGTCGTTTGTACTTGGCAAAATGTCTCTTATTTTCCTGTCTGTAGTGTAAATTGTGTCTATATCGTATGGGTGTGTATTCTTACTATTTTCTCAGTCGTACCTTTCACGTAAGGAAGAAATGCTGTCCATGTAGATCTCTCTTTCTTTTTTGGTTGGATGATATTAATACGCGTCGCTCTGTTAATAGTATGTTGTGAATATCCGTTCGCTTGTAATATGTTTTTTATTGTTCTCATTTCTTCGTTTCGATGTTCTGCGTCTGACAGAGTTTGAAATTTGTGGATTAACGTTCTTACTACAATGTTTAACTGTGCCGGGTGATGGTGTGAAGATTCGTTGAGATATCTGTTCGGGTGTGAAGGTTTTCTGTAAACTGTGTATCCTAGCGTGCCATCCGGTTTTTTGATTATCATCAAGTCTAAGAACGGAAGCCGATTTCTTTCTTCAATTTCGATAGTGAACTTTATTTTCGGGTATCTGGTGGTTATATGTTGTAAAAACTCGCTTAATTTCTCCCTTCCACGCGGCCAAATCATCAGGGTGTCGTCCACGTAGCGCAGCTAGAGTGTTGGTTTGTCTACAGCGTTTTCCAGTGCTCTTTGTTCAAAATCTGCCATAAACAAATTCGCCAGTATAGGTGACAGCGGTGATTCCATCGCAGCTCCATCATTTTGTTAATAAAATTGTCCTTTGTTTATAAAATACGTGTTTGACAGGCAGAGATTCGTTTGATGACAATATGTCTACAATATCGCGGAATTAAATTACCAAATATGGACAGTGTAAACATGACCGGCTTATTAGCGAATCCTAAGTCGGCCTTTTTCAATTTTGTCTCTCTTATTAAAAAACAGAGTTTAGAGCATGGTATTTAGAAAGATTTAATAAAAATTTTAAGAAAGACTTCAAACTATACGTCTATTTTTAAACAATTTACACAAAACTTTATGATACCAATTAGGTTTTTTGTTTAAAGAATGAGATATTTTAAGTTTTAGAATAAACGACTTTTCAAGATACATACAATAAAAGAATTTCTAACAGCTTGCATCTTGTACTATTTCTTTAAATTTACATTGGATGTTATGTTAGGCCTAGTTGAATAAACCCAAAATATAACGCTGAGATACGAACCAATATTTAAGAGTCTAGAGAGAAATATGTTTGAGTGACTGTCCATATAACGTACACATAGGTACTTTACTTGTACCAGGTAAAACTCACAGTAATATGTACGTATAAATAAATGAAAAACAAATAGGAACAAATTTTTCTATTTTTGTAATAGTCGATTGTAGTTAGTCAACAACTGAATTTCCAAAGAATACTCAAACCTCAACTATCGAAGGTAAATCATAATTTTAAATTGTTTGCTTAGATGCTTGTACGAAGTTTGCGTAAGTTTGTTCATACAAATGAATAGAAACAGTTTTTGCAGTGAGTCTTCCGCGAAGGAAAAATTCATAAATAAAATAAGTAGTCGTGTCGTGTTTTGAAATATTAAATTGCTATTACGATATTGCTGCTTCTCGAAGAAGAAAAATATAGTAATATATTATTTGTGCAAGTCAGTCGATACTTTTCGAAAATTGTTTCCGCAACGATGATCTAATATACAACCTGAACTCTCTAGAAACTTGGACGAACTTTCAATATAATTAATGAAGGTTGGAGAAACTTATCTAAAAAGAATAAATAACGTAATTTTATTAATTTACTCGTGCCGCAAGCAATTTGGAAACACGAATGACTTTTAGTTTTACAAAAACATGATCTTTCTCAGTACATCATGACTAAGGACCGAACACGAGAGGCCAATGTGTCATCGCCCACGGGCGTACTATTGAAAATTTGATTTTTAAAGAGTTTTTAATTTTATATATATAATTGGAAAACAAACTATAAAATATAAAATATGAAATACATTTTTATTTGTTCATTTTGTAGTTCAAGTTGAGTAAATGAGTATTAATATTAAATAGCAATACTTTCTGAAGGTTCTCTTCCGTAAAATATGTTCTCTTTTAATGAAATACATCCTTGTAGATACAAAACGTCCTTTCTACATCGCAACTGGTTATAGGTGATTACTGGAAAGATTATTTTATTTCAGCATATTTAGCAGTTAGATTTTGAGGCATTGTCCCCAGACACAATTGCGCAATGTTATTAAATCTGGATTTTCATTAAAAACTGCGTCTTACTTTTGTCGAAGGCCACATCCAAAGTCACTTGGAATACATTTCAAATTCTTAATAGCCACATCCAATGTCGTTAATCCATCATTTAATTTGAGATTTTGATTTTCAAAATAAGTGTTTGGAAGATTTGCAAAGTGTTCCTGAAGGAAGTACAACTGATTTTTTTAATTTGGAATTTGTATTAGCTCCTTGTACTCAGAAATACATCGAGTATCGTCATTTAAACTGGTAACGAAGATTTGTAAACAATCGAAATTCTTTGCTTAAGAACTAGTAGCTTCCAACCATGTTCCCCATCTAGTTATTACTGGAGAGCGAGGCATTGACAAAGATGGAAGTTTTTCTCTGTAAAGAGCTACTCTCAATGGTGCTTTTCTGAAAACTTTTTTAAAAGCGAATACAAGTCTATCAACTTCCGGAAAGGTGTTTCTGATATATTCACAGATTCTGTGGAGAGCATGTGCTACACAAGTAATATGCAGCATATTAGGATATGTTTCCTTTAATATTCTGCCTGTTTTTGACATATATGCAGCACTGTCACTGACAAATAAAAGTATTTTTTCTTTGCACCTGTCGTCCGAATGAAACATTTCATGCATCTCGTTTATCTCGTTTATCTCATCAGCAAAGCTTTCACTGCTTTATCTGTAAATAGCCAGACTTCTGAGCCGTAAGTTGCTATGGCTTTCACAATTGTGAAATATATAGGATATTAGGATCTTATTTTTATGGAGATATTTTCATTCCAGAGAATACTATTTAATTGAGTTATGGCTTTACTGGGATCAGTATTCATATATTTTATGCTTTTATCCAAGGTACTGTCCTGTGACACATGTCGTCGCAAATATTTGTGTCGCAATGTTTAATTTTGTATTCATCACTTAAGGTAGGTTCTCTTTGTACGCCACCTATGCACATATATTATACCTCTACCGTGTATACCTCTAAATCCCATTTGTGATATTCTTCGTTCAATTTCCGCCTCATATATTCTATGTCGTCCACATCTTGAGCTACACTATTTGGTCATCTGCGAAACATAGCATACATATTTCTTTCTGCTATCGAGATACCCATACTATCACAATTTCCTTTTCACATTCTTAGGCTGTCTTCTAAATATATTTTAAATCAGTATCCCTGCTTGATATTAAATGCGTTGGTTGTTTTCCCTTTTATCTTTACACTGGCTTTGGCGTTTTTATAAAGGTTTTTAATAGCTCTGATCAAGTTATTTTCGCTATATGTATATCTCAGCACTTCCCAAAGTCTTACCTGAGGAACACTGACGTAAGCTTTCTACATAGAGTAAATGTATTTCGTGGTTAATAGCTAATCTTTTCTCGACAACTTGAATGACACAGAAGAGGTGGTCCGATGCTGATCTACATGCTCTGAAGCCAGCTTATTCTTCCCCTTCCAGACCATTATTCTCACTTTCTACCCTCTGCTTCAGAATTCTACCATACACTCTACTGATAGAACCTGTGACTGAAATTCCACGGTAATTTTCACAAACATCTATGCGCCTTTTCTTAAATATTGTTGATATGTATGTCATATTCCATTCATCGAGTGTTATCGCATCGTCAACATAATACTCCTGGAACAATTCTGTTAGATGTTTAGAATAGAATTTTTCGGATCCACGTTTTAGAAGTTCGGGTGCCTCCGGGCTCTGCGGCTTTTCTACATTTTAGTTCAGAGCATGCTTTACGAAACTCTTCTATTGTTATTGCAATCTGTATTCCTTTAATACTGATCACTGCTTCTTCTGGTATGTCTTCATACTCTCGCCTATCTTCTGTTTAAGGTTTGTATGATGATTCATCGAAATATATGCAACTAGTTTTAGAACGCCCCTTCCGTAATTTCTAGCAGTTATATCAATTGTGGTCTTAATTTCGCATTTAAAGTTTTCTTTGGAAGATCGGGATTAGACTCGAGTAAGATAACTAAAGCATAGCAGAAAAAGGTCCTGGATTCTATTTGAATAGAGTTTTTCCACCTATTACAAAATACGAGGTATGAGCAAAGGCGATAAAAAAAGTTCTCATCTGCCAAAGGTAATTTCTAGTATCTCGTCTTAGCATGCAAAGTTTTATTATCCTGTATACCGTTGGTGAGTATCAGTACCATTTATCATGAGTTCGGTTTCTGAAATATGTACCAAGCAACGGTAATTGACAAGAATTTGAACAATGGTAATGGCTATAGCGAAAGATATTAAGCGAGAGTAATTAAACACGTTTTTATATTATTAACATTAATATATTTCTGAATGTTCACAAAAACAAATTAATAAATTTTTCTCTACATAAGTATCCCCCCAATAATAATAACCTCCGATACTTTTACGCTTTATTTATTTAATACACGATATTATCCAAAGCCTTAAGCGTTTCTTACAATTTGAAAAACATTATATATTGCAGTGTATATTAGTTATAATCAATCACTTCTTGATAATATCAGACTTTTATTTAAGTATCAACGCTAGAATAAAATCACAGAGAATATCTTACACCTTAACACAATTGATGAAACAATCCACAGTGTAATTCCGGCAACCACATCTTAAAAGTACACATATTACATCAAACTCCGTCACTTTCTACTATTCGTAAACTCTCAACTCTCATGTCAGGAAGTTATTACAGTGGGTTTCAGGCAACACCCACATGTTTGATATGTTTAGACCTATACAACTTGATGTTAAACTCTTCACTGAATCCTTATTATTTTTTGACAAGGCTTGTTTCTTGGAAATATTTAAGTTTCATGTTTAAACAAATTGCACGCAAATTAACTATCGCATACACTACTAATTTGTAAATATAATGGAATTATCTAATGCTTCTTCAATTTGTATCAAAATTGTTTTGAATATAATTTAAGCTAATAATAAAAGATTGTATAGTTACGTAGATGTTGATGCCGGGATAGCTGTGGCATCCTAGCAATAAGAGGAAATAGTTAAAGGAACAATGTAATCAAAATGCATCAAAGGTCAAGAATGGGTAGAAAACTGCAAGAAACGTATTAAATAAAAGAAATACAACGAAATCGTCTTTACAGACTGTTTCATAAAGCTTATTATAATACTCTACATTTTTCAGATATATTCAATAAGGCTTAGACATTACTAAATAAAATATAATATATATATATATGTACAGGTGATAAACGAATAACTATTTACAGTCTGAAAGGAATTAAGGGCTTGGTAAATGTAATTAAAATAATATATAGGTATCAAATGCTATAGAATGAATATACTTAGGTGTAAAAAATCCCAAAGAAATGCCGATCGGCGCTTCACCGTGTATACTTGAACGAGCACTTGTCTGGTCGATGTGTTTACTTGATAAAAACTAGAACCCAAGGGGCTACTTCTCAGAAAGATCGGTAGAATATGAAATAGTTTTATGATCACATTATGAACAAGTCATGCCTAGAAACTAAGATTCAATTAAAAGCGTGAGGTAAAAAGTCGAGATGACAATAAAATTAATGTCATTAAAAGATTACTTGCAAAAAATACTATAAAATGATACGTCACACGATGTGATTAAGATAACCTTAACAATAATCAATCAAAAACTGACTATAAAATAATGTCAATTGATACGCGGCCGGTATAATTTTGACAGCTAGAGAAGATTAATGTGGAACATATTGTTCAATAATAAGTAAAATTAATGATTAAGATATAATTACAATAGAAGTTGCGTAATTATGATCAATCTGATGACAATGAAAAACAAATTTCTCTTGAAACTATATGCATAAAATTTCAGAGTTTTTCGTTCAAATTTGTTAAATTTGAAACATGATTTACGTGTTTATAAATAATACAATTTGAAACGGGATTTATAAAAATCTCAATGTATGCAAAAGTATAACAGTATCTAATACTTTATTTTAAGACGTATGGTCAGACAATCTTACAAGGAATCAGTATCGGAAATATATCCTCATTATGAGCTTAGAGAGTCAAACACTTCTGGAGCTAGTATTTAGAATATAATTATGTATACTTATACAATCAACGGGGATTATTTTGATAGTACTATAATTGTACAGCACAAACCCGAGAAATCGAATCGCGTTTATCTGAAATCCGGTTTATCCGGAACAAACTCTGCCAAAAATAATGTCTTCAGATTAAACGAAAACAATCCGCATTATACGAAACAGACGATCAGTGGTTTTCGCAACTCACCTGGAACCCCAAAAAAGACCTATTTTAAGCACTCTATTATACACCTGGCCGCGCTGTTTATTCAATATATCGCTCGGTGGTTCCCTTATCGCGTTTGGGATTTCCCAAAATGCGTTCTAATGCGAATTGTGTATGTCAGATCGTGTAGTGATATAACGTTTGCTTTTATTACAGTGTATTGCAGTAGTTATGTTTTAATAGATACATATTTTACAAATGGGTCGTCAGAATAATAAGCGTATACGCGCTGTTATTACCTTAAAAGAGAAGCTTGTAGCAATTCGAAGTTTAGATAATAGTGAAATGCTGTGAAATACAGCAAGGGGTTTAAGTGTAGACGTGAATACTATTCTCGAGTGGAAAAAAAAATAGCGAAAAATATGAAAAATTGTGTTGCGTTTTGTAATAAATTGTCCACACTAACACCGAAAAACACAACTTAAATTTAAAATTTAAAACGGCAGCAAGTTATCGACGGCAGACATAGTAGATAAAGCAAAAATGATGGATAAACTAAGGAATCTTGAACGAGATAAGGGAACTTCTGAAAATGACAATGGACAGTAACCTGGCGAACGTACGATTTAAGGGAACTACTAACGATGAATTTCATATAACAAATCCAGTGTTGAATTTTAACACTGAAGAGCATCTTATAAAAAGCAAAACTATTAATTCAAATTCAAACAGTAGTATGAGGGTGGGTCAATAAGTCACTGAAAATTGAGATAAAAAATAGTCTATTCGATAAAAAACATAACCACATAATCCAATATAATCTCCTTTCACCTCGATACACTTCATCCAACGTTCCTCCAATTTTTTGATGCCCTCCAAATAATACGATTTCTCGAGACCCTTAAAGCAGGCGTTTGTTTCAGTCGACCCAAATCTATTACCGCCGAGTCATTTCTTTATATTTGCAAACAGGAGATAGTCGCAGGGGGCTAAATCTTAAAAATATGCCGAATGAGACAGCAATTCGTAACCTAGTTCATGCAATTTTGCCAATACGACTGCAGACTTGGGCGCCGGTGCATTGTCTTTGTGGAACATAATTTTTTTCCTCCCCAAATGCGGTCGTTTTTTGCTTCGAATCGACGTCGAATAGATCCAACAGCCCTGCACAATATGCGCCGGTGATCGTTTTATCCATTTCAAGGTAATCTATGTGAATGACACCGCGCGCATCCCAAAAAACTGTCGAGAAGTCCACTGTCTCGACTGTTACTTGGTCTCTGGTGTATTGTGATGAATCCATGTTTCGTCCACGGTTACAAACACTCCTTTGAAGCCGTCAAACAATAGCGTTTGTTGTCAATTGTGAACAAACGTGGCACCCATCTTGCGGGTAGCTTTTTCATATCCAAATATTTATACAAAATTGAAATCACTGATCAATATGTGATTTCTGGTGCGGTGACCTCAATTGAGCGACCAGAACGTTCGCCGTCACCGAAATTGCGTAAGCCAGTGGTAGATGGTTTCAGTCGATAGTGAATAGTCACTAGAATACTTTTCAAGCTTTGGTTTGATTTGCGTGACGGATGTTCGCGCAAAAAATAGTGTGTAGTGAGTACACGAAATTCACTTTTTTCCATTTTTACGAAAATGCTCGCAGGCGTCTATTTCAAATGGCCGCCACAACAAAACTATTTGACAGATCAATCTGAAAATTGGTGTGTGTTCTTTAAAAAGATGACTACAGAATAAATAACAGCAAATTTTTCATTACTCCTGCAATAAAGTCTATATGTATATCATACAAGTTAATATCGTATACATATTGCAATGGATTGTGATGTTGATAGCTTAATTAAATTGAGTTCACAATCCACGGTAGCTTTTCCGGTCTAACTCAGTTGGGTCGCCTTCCTTGAGCTCCTCGATCTGCAGGGCTACCCTCGTAGGGTACGTCGTGCCAAAATTTAAAACGCAGGGAATTAGGAATTTAAACAACAAATTACCCCATACAATTTTAATCCCTCATAAAAAAAAGGAAAAAAGAAAAAAAAATCGACTTTACGAAGTATAAAGTCGAACTGATACAAATCTCAGTATTGAGGAAACTTTGATATAATATGAATGTAAAAGAGAAAAATCTCAATAAAATGACCACGAGCAAAAATTCAAATTAAAATATAAACAAAATTTTTCAGATGTCAACAATTACGTTAACCCAACAAATCAAACGTCAAAATAGAAAATTATCTATTTTCGCACGCATCCAAAAATTTAATCATACGCAACACATACATGAAGCAAATAAATTTACCCGCCTACTAACGTACTACAATAATTTTATTTGAACAAAAACCACTCTCAAAAAAAAACAATCTGATAACTTTTCTTGATATTTTCTCTGATTACAACAGTTTTACAAATCTAAAATTACTGAATTATTGAGCTCTTCTATATACTTAAATTATGTTAAGAAAAATATACATACATTAATTAATGTATCCAATTCACTAAAATGAGAGATTCTTTTCCTCAGATAGGTCTATTAAATGAAATAACAATTTACAAGTTTAAAGACTCGTAAACACCCGAGAATTAACTTAACACATCAAAACACCAATCAAACCACAAACCGACTTTACCCTAAATTTAAATTGATTAAAATTAAGTTTCATCCAATTACAAATAAAGCACGACCTATCTGCACAAAAACTACCAAATCTCTAAAAACATGAAGATCCAGGAAACGGCATGATACCCCTACCTAACATAAATATAAATCAAAACAGCTACAATATATATATATATATATATATATATATATATTATTATAACTTCCAAATTGGCGCGAACTGCAATCATCCCACAGACCCGTACGTTCTACAGTTGTGGACAAAAATTCACATTATAATAAATTTTATATAAAATGTTAAATATTTATAATAATCCTTCTGAAATAAAATGTACATAAATATATTGTCTTTTATAGTTTCTTTTATTTCTTTCTTCGGGGAAAAATCCACGACAATATGTAAATTTAAAAATATGACCCTACTTCGGTTCCGATTCATGTCTTAGTTAGCCTCTGTTCATATGAGTGGAGGCATTATAGAATCCATGCGCGAACTTAAAATCTGGTAGAAAAACATCAAAGGTGCCTACCACAAGTGACACGTCTGTTTAATCTGTGATTATAGGGTTCACTGATATATACGCGCACACAGTATACTCGATGCAGAGAAAGGGGAGCGCCAACGGTATGGCGAAGAGAGGAGATCGCTAACTGAGCGGTCGTCGCGTGTTGCATTTAAGAGCCGAGTTTACCCCCGTAGCTTGCTTCTAGATGTTCCACATCAAAATTATATGATATATATTATATTAGATGTACAAGTTTTTCTATGACATTGTCCTCATTGGTGCATGACATTTCGAAGATACACATATATTTATCTATGTTCTAAACGCAAAACTTAAAAAAAAACTTTTCTATGATACTGAGAATCTACGTAATGTCGTAAAGAGGAATAATTTTTTCATCTATCTTATAGATTCATATACCATAGACGGTAGTATATCTCACAAAGTTCTGATCATATCGATCTATGAGAGATATACAAGTGTCCCGTATCGTTATGTTCAAATTTTAAGAGTGTAAAGCAGATTTAAGATCAAGTAACAAAAACGCAAAACTTATATATCCATTTTTATTTGTTTCAAAGTTACAGATCTATAAAAGTGATTATCAGATCAGGAGAAAAAATGTAATCTTAAAGTCAATAAATACTGATTTTATTTAAAAAAGTTCAATTAATATTATTTTCGAAATGCCCACCTCCTTTTTGAATGCAGGCTTGTGTCCGTAAGCCAACAGAAGAAGTACTTATCCAAATTTCATAATTGTTTTGTTGGATTTACTCGGCAGCCAGGTGAATACGATCCAACAATTATTCTCTTGTGTTCAAAACTTGCGCGTAGACTATATTTTTTAAGTACTCCCATAAATAAAAGTCAAAGGGATTAAGATCGGGTGATCTGGGTGGCCATGCAACAGGACCACCTCAACCAATCCATCTTGGATAATTGATGTTAACTCAATTTCGGACAGCAATTCCGAAATGTAGTGGTGCCCCATCTATGTGAAACCACATGTCTCGTCGAACATTCAGTGGGACATCCTCTAAAAGACCTCACAGTTCGTCAATAATAAATCGATGGCAATTCTCCGCATTTAACCTCCCAAGAATAACGACAGGACCAATCAACAAGTCATCGATTACGGCCGCCCAAACGTTAATAGAAAATTCATGTTGAAATTTATATGGGAGTATAGCTTTGGGATCTTCTGATGACCAGCTGTGCAGGTTTCTCAGATTTGTAACACCACTTCTGGTAAACGTAGATTCATCTGTCAAGAAGACTGTTCTGCAGGAATTAAAATGAAGCCGTGACTGTCTTAATATCAAGGTAGAATAAACTAGACGAGCATAGTGGTCTGCTTCAAGCAAACCGTGTCCCCTGCGATAGTGATATGTATATAAGCCCTCACGTTTTAAAATTCGCCAAACTGTCGTTCGTGGCACATATTCTTAAAGAATTGTAATTAGCAAATATTGGCAATAAACATTACGAAAGATAAAGTTATTGTGTTTGATTTCATAAATTTTTATATTTACATAATTGCCGCATAGGACGTTAATGTTGAATGTTGCTGTCGAACTCAAGTACAGTAATGCTAAATTTACCAAAATTTGAAACAACCTGTATCTTGAGTATTAAATGCACACCAGATATTTATTTTCATTTCTTGTTGTTTTCTTTAAAGCTGTTAAAAACTTGAAGAAACCTTTTCTTAGTTTTTATTTCTTTCATCTTCAGATATACAGTACTAAATATGTACGAGTATATGACATCCATAGAAAATGCATTGAGTCCTTAAACTCACAAGCACAACCAGTTTCCGGTACTATTACTTTAAGCTTATAATCAATCAATTGTATATAGAGACTAACTCAAGATTTACTAAAGATCTCTTAATGCACCGTTTTTCAACGTGGGAAATTAAAGGGTCCGCGAAATAGCCTAAATAATAATAAAAAAATCATTTTATGAGAAAAAATTATTTATTATAAACATTTTACTTACAATAAGTACACATAGTATTACTAGCACGCTGGTTCGAGTTGTGCTAACAATAAAATGGGTTATTTAAAATAAATGATTGTCGCGATGAAGCATCAAAGGTTCAGGACGTGTGTAATATGTACTGACATAAATATATTACAAATTACGAACTAAATAAATCACGACAACGTGAAATATTTTAATGGAAATTTCAGTATAATCAATTTATTTATTTTCTCTCTCCCTTGTAACTGGCGGGGACAAAACTTTCTTTGCAAAAATAAATTAAAACAAAATTCAGTTCCAACCAAGATCTTAGCGATCTATTAAGATAAAATAAAACAAATTTTATGAATTTCACTTTTTCTTAGCGATCTCACTACAAAAATATAATGTATTAGCCAGTTTCTCGGTCTTTACTATTAAAACCAGATTTATTTTTTTTATATTAAGTTTAACGGAACTTCAAGATTCAATTTATGAATTAGCTTGTAAATAAATTAGTATTATTCAAAACTATTGCATTATTTCAACTTATATTTCGGTCGACACATACCGAAAATTTCTTAACCACTGCAGCAAGCAATAAGAGGCTTTCGGCGATCGTAAGTATGGAGTTTGGACATCTTACCTATTCTTAATGCTACGAGATAAGATGCTACAATTAGACTCTTATCAGTATGGCTTGACTAACAGGTAGAAGTTTGCCGATTTCTCAAGGTATGCAATTTTCTTTAGAAAAACTTCAAGGGTTTGTTTTTATTAGCCGAATGTTTAGTTTCAAAGTGTTGAACTAATTTTGATGACTTCATGCTTTCATTGGAGAGAACTTGAAGGCAATAAGGTAAAACCATAATTTAAATAACTGTCATTGTACAACATTGTCTTTTTACGAAGCGATTTACTTTTTAAACTGTCAGTATTTTCTTAATGCATAAAATTTGAGCAATGTCAGTATATAATATGAAATAATTTTTTACATTTATAACTACAGTCAAAATTAAATTACTAATAGTAAGCCTGTTATTATTTCTTTTGGGGAGCGGGGTCACGAAATATTTTTTTTACGAAAATTTTATTTACATTTACTATGTGGAGGGTCGTGGAGCTAAGAAGGTTTAGAATCGCTGTCTTAATGTGTCTCATTTCCCTGGCTGTATCACTTCGGAGACATATGAAACTTTTCGCTTTGTACAACATTTAAAATTATGATCAATTGCCTTGGCGTGTATATAAAATAAAAGTGAAAAACACGGCAACAACATAGGATAACGGACGTCAGCTTAGTTTTTTTTTACTTCCCGGAACATGACTGATGTTCATGCATTAGCTATATTAAAGTAAACCGGATGTTTTCTTTTGCAGCACTGCGAGGGTAGTATGTTTTTATTTCGCAGTTATGATGTATGATTTTTGAAGTCTCTTTTTCCATTCTTTGCTTTCCTTTTTTTCACATTTTAGGACGTGTTTTATAAATTGGACAAAGTATTGCCGCGAGGTTTTTGTGAAAGGTAGAAAACATGAAATCTGTTTTTGCTGTTCTGTTGATTCCATGAGTAATTTCGTAATTTTACATGAACGCCTATTGCGTTTGAAAAAGTTCGCGGATTCTTTCGCTGTGAATTCTATAAAAGAACTTTCAAATAAAAACTACATTTTTTAAATTATAATTAGTACGAAAAACACAATAATTTCAAATACATGCGCCCACTGGGAAACCCGGAAGATCGGAATTGATTGAAGCTTGTCGGGTTTGTATTTTTATGGTAGTATGGGGGCAACAATTTTCCTTTTGTGCTATAAAACAGTTTTAGGGCACAAAACCGATCATTAAAGAAAGAGGAACTTATTACAAAAATTATTTTGTATGTATTTTAAGATAGTTATTTATCAATGTATTTGACTGTAACATATTATTAAGTTCATTAATTTTGTTAAATACAAAGAGTACATAAAGCACTAAAATAAATAGCAAACTAAGTAAGATATTTCATGATTTGCAAAATTTAATCGTAAAAATAATTAGCAGTCATTCTTATTTTTGAAAAGGCAATTATAATGACAAAGATATGTCAATTATTGTGGCAAAGGTATTTATTATTAATTCAATTAAAAATGAAACAGACATGCAATATACACGTCTGTAACTGTACACAGTACACATGGACATACACCTCGTATTTTCCAGCATTTACTTCTGCTTAAGACACGTGTTTCTGCCATCTAGTATCATGCGTCATCAGTAGAGCTGGGGATATTTGCGGTGTGCCAGGATAGTATTCAGTTAAACGCACGAATATAATGACCTTGTTTCGATCGGTGATGCATGCGTGATTTTATTGCTTTACATGCATTCGCTATTTATATCACTTAGGTATGTCAGTTATGTGTACTGTATATAAATAACACACTTACCTTATTTACGATTATTATAGCATAGCGCCAAGTGGATAAGACTTGCAGTAAGTTTGTAGCATTAGACACGTTTCCATATTTGTAGCGGTGAGCGATGTACGCCGTGATGAATAAATTTTTTTATATTTTGAGAAAGACCGCTCGACATCTACGGATGTAACACACGCACAATTAAAATAATCTTTATAGATAGAAACCGAATCTACACTTGCACCATTACTAATTTGTTTTAATCTGGTAAAATCAAAATCATTGTTTATCACACTCTCGAACTTTTCTATTACATTAACATTTTTGTTGTCATTTACTGCGCATAGCTGGGCGTGTACATCGTCCAGTATTTGCAGTGACTCCGCTAACGATAATGCAGTATTTTGAAATTTCTCGATTGCGTTAAACAATCCTATATGATTGTTATAAATAGTTTGTAAATCTGCATCAAGGGAAGGGTTTTGAAAGAGTCTCTGGCTTTCCTTAATGGCTACAGCTTCGGCAGGATTGAATTGTAGAACCACAGATTTTATTTGTTGGAAATACTTGGCATAATAAAATGCCGCCTTTAACCAACTTCCCCAACGTGTAAGGATTGGCTCTGGTGGTTCGGGAATACCAGGGCACCGACTGTGAAACTCTCGAATTCGTTTGGGAGATTTTAGAAACACTTTTTTTGTGGTTGCTATTAATGCATCCACCTCTGGATAACATTGCCGAATAGTTTGTGCCACAAGGTGTAAAGCATGAACTTTACATGTCACATGCAAAAGTCTCTCACAATCTGCTTTAAGAGAACGGCCTACAGAACGCATTGTCGCAGCACCATCGCTCATAAACATCAGGAGTTGATTAGTTGAAACTTGAAATTTTTGTAGCGTATCGAGCACTACCTTCGTAATTACTTCGCTAGTGCACTTTTCCAATCTTTTGCTGGCTAATAAAATGGGAAATGTTGATTTGACAGGATCTAGTACACGCACTATAATATTCACAATAGAATGTTTTTTTCGATCTGTCGTTTCGTCGACACATACCCATAACTGTTTATCATTTACTACTGCTTTCATTCTGTTTTCAATGTCCTCACGCACAATTGGTAAATAGGTGAGTAACGTTCTCCGTGACGGTAGCTTTATGTTGGAATTGTATTTATTCCAAAAGTCGTGAAAGGCTTTTTTATCTAGCAGGTGAACTGGCACATCGCAGACGAGTAGCATTGTCAATAAATCGAAAAGGAATTGCGTTTTAGACAGCACATTATTTTTTTTGTCTTTGTGGTGTACACTTTCAATATGTCTTTTACAGTCGTATTTGTCCCAGCAAAGTAACTGTTTATCGCATAATTTACAAACCACTTTTGCTCCATTATAATACAAATCGGGAAAGTCTAGGATAAATTTATTCACGTCGTTATACAATGGGCGCTTTCTTGGCTTGGGCACGTCCGTCATACTTATTAAATAGAGTTCAAGACAACACACGATCACGTTGCCAGTTTACGACTAACTAAAGTGTTTCGCTGCATCGTGTTTATACGCTGGTGGGGATGCACTACATACGGTCCTGCCGTACCGCAAACATCCTCAGCTCTAGTCATCAGTTAAGCTAGTGAAGTAAGTAAAGCTTAAACAAATCGCCTCATAAGGTATAGCAAATTTTGTCCTATCAGGTGGCACCATATAATCTAGTAACATCTGACATCTGACGGACAAAAGAGACTACGTCATTTTGTAAAAGGGCATCAGCGTTTTCTCAAAGCATAAATAAAACTAATTCAAATGGTGAAACTATAGAAAAGTGATAAATCTACAAAGAAGAATTTAAAATAGACACCGAGAATACAAATTAGTACATATAGACGCAAAAATTGTCTACAAAATCCAAAATTTAAAATAATCGCAAATGGCGGCGTGAAAATTTCGAAGAAAGAAAATATTTTATAAAGCGATTACAAAATATATACATATTGCGCATACATTTTCCTGTTTTTGTTGTTTATCTATTTTAGAATACTAAGGCATGATTTATTATTATTAAAGTGTGATGTATCTTTGAATAATTTTATCCATCGCAACTACAAATGTATAAGTATGACATTAATATACTGTCATTTAGGTTTTATATTCCTTGAAAAAGGCATCATTTGCCGAAACATGTAGGATTGTTTTAAATATATACATTTTGAAGTAAAACCAGACCTTAAATCGCCAACAAATTGAATTTACTATATATATATATATATATATATATATATATATATATATATATATATATATAAAGATAATTATTTCGTGACCTTTGTATGTTATGGTAAATTCAATCTGTTGGCGATTTAAGGTTTGTTTTGAATATATATATTTTGAAGTAAAACCAGACCTTAAAATCCCCAACAGATTGAATTTACCATAACATACAAAGGTCACGGAATAATTATCTTTATATGTATATACGAGTATATGATAAAGGCATGATGATAAAGGCATCATAAATTTTTAAATAAAAATTTCGTAAAATTAGCGTTGTAATTGTTGATAGCAATATTTACATTTCACATTACTTCGCGAAATAACATCTACTTTAAAATAGTTAATACAGCCGAATTCCAAGATTTCAAATTATATTATATATTTTTATGTATATGTATATTATATATATACATATTTAGATATTTTTAGATAATTTTTTAGCCGTTGATTAAATATATAAATAGATCAATTATTGGAGCTTTTCGGTTTTTATATGAAATATTTACAAATATTATCAAATTAATATGTAGTTGCGAAGTAAGTGTGAATGTAAACATTGCTGTCTACAAATTACAAAGCAAATCATACGAAATTTTTAATTGAAAAATTTTGTCTACGTTTGGACTTGAACTCAAGTCTAAGGTTTGCCGGAGCGTTTCTTTACCACTTAAACCACGATAGACCTTGGTTCAAGCTATTTAGAAATGCATTATAAGGTAACAGTGTTAATGATTCAGATGTCAGTTATTGAAAGTAAATGTCAGGTTTGAAAGCAGAAGTCAGTTTTGAAAGCAGATGTCAGTTTTGGAAGCAGATGTCAGTTAATGAAAGCAAATGTCAGTTATTGAAAGCAGATGTCTGTATTGAAAGCATATGTCAGTTTTGAAAGCAAATATCAGTTTTGAAAGCAGATGTCAGTTTTGAAAGCAGATGTCAGTTATTGAAAGCAGATGTCAGTATTTGAAAGCGGATGTCAGTTTTTTTAAGGCAGATGTCAGATTTGAAGGCTTGAAATTGCTAATTATTACTCCATAGCTATACGTGTGTTTAAATAATTTCTTAGCCCTTCATTAAATATATAAATTGATAAATTCTTTAAGTATTTCGGCCTTTATATGAAATATTTACAAATATTATCAAATGGGTATGTAGTTGCGAAGTAAGTGGGAATTGCTGTCTACAAATTATAAAGCAAATCATACGAAATTTTTAATTGAAAAATTTTGTCTAGGTTGGGACTTGAAGTAAAGCAACAGTCCGGCAAACCGAAACTTATTTCCTAATAATTGCCAAAAATATAAATTCTCTTATACATTTTCATATCAATCTCAACAGTAGACCATTCAAAAGAAACTAAATACATAGAACATAATATTCACATTATTCAAGACTATTTCTAGAATTAGAGATGAGTACAAATTTAATCGGACCGAATTTTTTGTGGAAACCTTTTTTTGCAACTAAGTTTACATATCAAATGTAAAAAATTAAGAAAAACAATTTTGAAAATGCTAAATTTAGTGGCAATGATAAATTCAAACAAATTAAATGTCCAAATTGTACACCGCAGACTGTTGAAATCACGTTGAAATAGAAGTGGCCTTACGACCACTTCTATTTCATTTAAACACCTTGTAAACTTGAAGTAAATATTCATTTTGAAAGTATTCATTTTAAAGCATTTAATGTGTTAGGACGTAGTCGTAACCAAAGCGAACACAAAAGTTAATCGCAAGATTTCTTTTAAAATCATTATCGAATGGTTCATGAAACTACCCAATTACTCCTGGCACTATAAATCAGCTTACAATAACAACAACTGAATAGCTGCCACAATATTAATGGAGGTTATCGATTTCGTTAACAAAAAAAAAAAACAGATGAAGTCATAAGTTTCCTGTATTTTCCATAAATTCGGTTTCTTCTTGTAAGATCAAAATTATTCAACTATAACGTCAACTCTATGCTATCGGAAAACACATTATTCTCTACATTCTGTGCCCGTTTCGTTACATTATTTATGTTTATCCCTTTTTACGCCTACTCCTTGTTATATTTCTCGTTAGTAAACACCTTAGTAACTTCCGAAATGTACGACTGACATAAAGGCCGTCTATTTTCTCACACAGCACAAGCGGATAATTTAACTTAATTTGGTACAAGTTATGTATTTCATGGATATGGCGGAACACTACGTCCTAAACGTATGGCTGGTTTGTTCCGCGCTTTCATTAATTAGAAGCGTTGGTAAGACAGTGGGAGTGGGTAGAAGGAGGATAAATAAAGTTCCAGATGTTAAATCCTAACCCGCTCTAGCCGTCAGTTAAACACTTTGATGTCACACTTTCCTTATTTTCTACGTTTAATTTATTATTATTTATCTAGATTAGATGCTTTTTCAGTAATTTGTTCGTGTTTATTTCATATTTCTGAGTTAAAAAAAGAGCTAGTAAAAGTATATTACGTTTACTATATTATTGTATAACATGCAACAATAACATCTTGAAACTAATAGCATCTGGTTCGACTAATTAATTTATTTACAATACGTTTGAAGTAGCCTAATCAATATATAACGGCTGATGTCTAAATTTATTATATTAATGTAAAGACGAGGGATGCCTTTTATATTTCGTGAATAGAGATCTTGGTGCTACCATCTGACAACCGATGTCTCTATCATAAAGTTCCACATTTTTTAGAGAATACTTACTCAGAACGTTTTGACGTACATGTGCTATTTGCGTTGTTTACAGTGATATAAAAAATTCATCTCGGCCTAAAAATGGAACTAACTCGTGAACACTTCCTTGCAATTATTTTTTACAACATTCAACGTGGATTATTACAACGGCACATCGAGAACCTAATTCGATTTTTGGCGATTACAGTAAACTGAATTCAATCGTAGCCGTGCTTCGCTCACTGAGGAATTTCGTGAGGGTCGTCTAAAATCGGTTATTGTTTCGAAAAACATTACTGCTGTGCGTGAACTGATATTGCAAGATCATCATGAGACTATCCTGAGATAGAGGTATCCTTGGGCTTTAGTGAGAGATCAGGGGAATAACGAAGTAAACGTCAAGGTTAACAAGACGCGCGATGTGACAGAATGCAAGAAACCACTCAACCTAGTACGTTGCGTGATATTAATGACAATGGTCAAGATCAAAGAGGAACAACGCAAATTGATGGTGCTCAAGGTGATGCTGCAGCAACTAATTTACCAACCAAAAATTTTGACTGGATGGTCTAGATTAGATAGTATTATTGCAAAATATAATTTAAATGAACACATAAATGCTCCTTGTATTAAATAAAGTTATAAACCAAAAAAATGGTCTTCTCAGGAACTTTAAACATTCGTCACTTGTACCAAATAAAGTGAAAGTATTTACGGGACATGCAAATTTGACTACTAAAAAACAGAATTTGTTTCTGAGGGTAATTTCGCCCATTATAATCAAACCTGTAAGCCTTATAAAGACAATATTTTTCCATATGAATCTATCATCGGCAAGGAACACTTAATTTTGTATCGGAATATGCAGGGTGGTACACGTTCTTAACCACAAGTATATACTGATCCACAATTCGTCAATACCAGTACCGAATATGAAATCAAAAGTACGTGTACTAACTAATTTAATGTACGTCAATGATGGATTTGCCTCTAAACTGGACATTTTGCCGTATATAAAGACGACAATCAAGATTACTACATGTGATAGATGAATTTCAGTAATATTGTATATAAGCATAGAATACGTCAAAAATCTGTAAATGTACATATATGTCCAGGGACCGGACACGAGAGGCCGAAATTACGATGGCCCATATAAATAGTCTATAACATCCCTAAGTACAACACGCAGTTATCGAATAGAACTATTCATTCGGTTAACCTAACATCTGCTTTTGTCGTTGAATTGTGACGCAATTACTTCAATATTACAGTTAAATTCCTTTCTTCATGGGTGTAGATAGAAGCGTGAGGAGTTTTGCTAATTTATTTTATTTATTAGTTTTTATTTCGTAAGATAAATAAAGTACGGTGAGCTAGTTTCTTTTTTTCATTGTTTCATCTGTTAACTACATATTTGTTTAATATCATTCCATCGAATCTACTTCTCCCAATTATTTTGACGTAAGTGTCCAGTGAATTTCGTTAAGTAGCAATAACTTACGCATACATTTTTAATTTTAATTTATCTAGATCGAGAACATTGTTTAAGTTACTTACTCAGATATGATATGTAACAACATCGAGAATGGCACCGTGAAACAATGGCGAGTATAACGCATATATAATGGCAACAAAAGTTATAAAGACAGTTGTTGCGGAAGCAATAGCTACAACCATTTAAGAGAGTATGCACCAAATACTACATTCGGACGACAGGTACAAAGAAAAGATACATTTATTTGTCAGTGACAGTGCTGCATATATGTTAAAAACACACAGACTATTATAGGAAACATATCCTAAGATGCTACATATTACTTGTGTAGCACCTGCTCTCCAGAGAAACTGTGAATATGTCAGAGACACCTTTCCGGAAGTTGATAACTTGTATCTGCTTTTAAAAAAGTTTTCAGAAAAGCACCATCTAGACTCTAGAGCAACTCTTTACAAGGAGAAACTTCCATTTATGTCACTGCCTCCCTCTTCAGTAACAACTAGACGGGGAACGTGGTTGGAAGCTAGCAGTTTTTATGCAGAGAATTTCGATGGTTTACAAAATTTTGTTATATGTTTAAATGACGATGCTCGAAGTATTTCTGAGTCCAAATTTAAAAAAATCTGTTGTACTTTCTTCAGGAACACTTTGCAAATTTGCCAAAACTAATCATTTATTTTGAAAATCAAAATATTAAATTAAATGATGGATTAACCACATTAGACTTGGTTATTGATAATTTGGAAAATATTCCAAGTGATTTCGGATGCGGCCTTCGGTAAAAGTTAATCGCAGTTTTTAATAGAAATCCGGATTTAATAACATTGCGGCAATTGTGTATGGGGACAACGCCTCAAAATCTAACTGCTAAATACGCTGAAATAAAGGAATATTTCCAGTATGCACCTATAGCCAGTTGCGATGTAGAAAAGACGTTTTCTATCTACAAGGATGTATTTCATTCGAACAAATTTTACAGAAGAAAACCTTGAGAAGATATTGCTAGTTAATATTAATACTCCTTTACTCAACTTGAACTACAAAATGAACAAATAAAAATGTATTTCGTATTTTATAAATCACCACACATTTGTTTTCGAATTATATAAATAAAATTAGAACCTCTTGAAAAATACAAATTTTCAATAGTACGCCCGTGGGCGATGAGTCATCGGCCTCTCGTGTCCGGTCCCTACATATAACTCTAAATAAATGCAATAATGGTTGCTAAACACACTGACTATTACAATATATATTTCAATCTTACCTTTAGGAATAGATATTAAACAATAAGGAACGTATCATTTATACAATGGTACTTCAAAATGTATTTTTTTAAAGAAGTATATAATTGTTTCAGCCTTTACTTGATGAAATTCCATTATAACTATTATCAGGATAAAATAAAACAAATTTTAATGATTTTTACTTTTTAATTGACACTGCAACGATCGTTTCGCTCCAACCTGAGTTATATGTCTGATGAAGCTCAGGTTGGAGCGAAACGATCGTTGCAGTGTCAATTAAAAAGTGAAATTCATTAAAATTTGTTTTATTTTATCCTGATAATAGTTTTAAAGAAGTGTTTGCCAAAAGAAAACTTTTAGTTAATCGGTGTCAGTATCATCTGTTTCATCTGTACCATTAATTGAAATAATCAAGTGAGGATGTGCCGTGAATATGTCACTGTATTCGTTCTCTTCTTTGATGACATGTTGGACTGTATTAGACCACGCTTCTGCCTAATGGCCTCTATTTCTTCTTGAATGAGACGAACAACGTTCACGCTAATTCTCAGATGGTTATTTTTTCTCCGGTGGTTTTGTTTTAATTATGTCCAGATTAGCTGGATGGAATTAAATATACAATATTATGGTGGCAATCGTAAAATTATATCACCATTATGCTGCCGAAACTTAACAGGTGAACTGCCGTAGAGGTCATAATGACCGCTTGATACACCATCCCATATTGCCGTGGCGGTCATAATCACCGCTGTGATATAATTTAAAAAGGTATATAACCCCTTACCACAATTATTAGTCGTATCCTAAATACGTATTTCGACAACTAAGTTGTCATCATCAGTAGGTAAAAACTACTAATTAAAAGTCACACATGGAGCACAATAAAGTAAAATAAACGCTTCCGCACAACTACTATACACTGCAACCCTGTAAAGACTTTATGTCACTCATGACTCATGTCAGTCTTTACAGGGTTGCAGTGTATAGTAGTTGTGCGGAAGCGTTTATTTTACTTTACTGTGCCCCATGTGTGACTTTTAATTAGTAGTTTTTACCTACTGACGATGACAACTTAGTTGTCGAAATACGTATTTAGGATACGACTAATAATTGTGGTAAGGGGTTATATACCTTTTTAAATTATTATTTAACAACAGTCTCCATTGAAAGAATTTTCGCTGTGATATAGTTAAATATTTTTTCCTACCTAGCAGATGTGAGCGCTATTGACGTCTAAAGTATACATAAAGCATGACTGCCCGGCATGGGCGAACATGTGTACTGATAGCAGTAATAATTTGATTAAGCATTTATGGCTATAAAATTTTGAAATTTATCTTTTATTGTAAAATAATTCGTGACAAAAGGCCCAACTACAGATGAAAAGACCACTATAATTTATTACATATAATACAAAACTTAAAATATACTTGGCTACAGGATTTACTTATTTTTCTTATGTATTTCATTAAAACAGGGTAAACAATAATACGGTTTATTTTCACAATCGTTCCACTAATACGTAATTTTTTTTACTAGATTTTTTTATATCTGTCCAGATACATTTTTGTTATAACATCCGCTAGCACGTGACCAATGCGCCGGCGGAGGTAATCTCACCACCCCCCTTGTTTTGCCCCTGGGTTTTAGCCCTCTACCTGCATCGATAGAATAATCTCATAATCCGGCAGGTATTTTCACCACTAACAGAGTTCAGGTAATAAAAGCAATATATACCGTAATTTTGGAATTTCCAGTACTAATATTAACTAATGTCTATTTGATGTTGATGTTCTTGCAAGGTTATTACGGTTTCACAAGTTAGTTTCTTTTGCTCAACAGAAGAGGTTAGTACTTACAATTGGTGTTGTTTATTGTGATAATAATTTAATATAAGTATTCGATTTATAAGATGTCAGCTACGTTAGTAAAAAGTCTACGGGGTAAAGATTTACTTCTCTTTGAGAATATTACGTATTTTAAAGAAAAAGAATTGAAAAGCGGAGAAGTTTTCTGGAGATGTGTTCAAAGAAGAAAGTGTAATGCTAAAGTATTTACTGTTGATCCTGAGCTTACAATATCGAGGAGTGATATAGATGAGCAAAAAACAAACAGGAAAGTGCTTACAAATTTGTGCAAGCGAAAAGCAGAAGATTTATTGGAAAAACCTTCAAAGATTATTCGAAGAGTCCTTAGTGCCAATATGCCAGAGTCTGTTACAACCAATGATGTCAATTATGTACGAAGAAATATGTATAACTGCCGTCGGAAAATATTTCCTAGTCGCCTACCTGCAAATATAAACGAAGTGCATGAAGTTGTAAATCTATATTCTCCTAAAATTAAAACCGCGAAAGGTGAAAACTTTTTGTTTATAAATAGTGCAGAACATAACATTATCGTATTTACATGTGAAGCCAATATTCGTGCCTTGTCTAAAATGAATACTTTGTATATGGACGATTCTCATATTGTACGAAATACTTTCTACAATTTTTTACCATCCATGGACTTCAGAATGGACACTATGTCCCACTACTGTATTGCCCACATATAAAACACTTTCTTTGTTGTTGAAATCTAACATTTTTGAATCATTTAATTCATTTTTCGAACCTAGCGAGATCTATGTTGATTTTGAAAAAGCAATACATACCGCAATAATTCATGTTTGGCCCAGTGTAAAAATCAGTGGCTGTAGATTTCACCTACACCAAGCATGGTACAGAAAAATTCAGTTCCTTGGATTAAGTGAACATTATAAAAATAATTCAGAAATAGGAAATTGGCTAAAACTTACATTTGGTATGACTTATCTACAACCAGAACATGTTGCGGACTGCTTTGTTTTCGATTTGATGGCTTACAAACCAGACAATAGCATGTTAGATAAATACGCCGATTATTTGTTAGAAACGTATATAGAGGAAAATGCTACATTTCCTACGAATATATGGGCGGAAGAAGTCGCCTCGAATGCTCGCACTACAAATGCGTGCGAGTCGTTCCATTCCAGATTTAATGCATCTTTTTATAGTACGCATCCGTCTATATATGTGTTTATCGAAAAATTGAAAGAATTCCAAGTTGACACTGACATCAAAATACAAAGTTTACATATTCCTAATAAAATAAAGGATAGGCAAGTGAAAAACAAATTAAAATATTTGGAAAATTGTATAAATCGATTAAAATCAGATCATTTGTCTAGGCTAGAGTTCATAAAATGTGTTTGTCATTCTTCATTAACCAATTAATTTTGCTTTTTTTATTTATAATATGTATATACCTAATAGTTTCTATAACTCTTTAGTGATTTATTTTTATATGTATATAGTATATGTATATAAATGTTTACTGTTTACTGTGGTGCATGCTATGTAACGTGTTACTTTTTATTTTTGTGTTTTGAATTCCATATGATGTTTTTCGTAATTTTTGTATTTTTAGCCAAAAAATATATATATATTACTATCACTACTTCTTTTTATTATTATCCTCAAAAAAATCTCAAATTTCATTTATTAGTGTTGAATGTTTGCAAAATTATAATTTGTTAAATTTTTATAATTGATTCTGAAAAGGCACTCAGTAATAAATTCATTCTTCCTTCATTAGAAAATTTAATGAAAAATTACGTATTAAAACTAGTGGAGAATACCTATGGTATTAACGTGAATCCTTACGGACGGTGGGGAATTTACCTATAGGATTAAAGTAGACTGGTCAGTTAGTTGTGAGATTACATCCGCCCATATTACTATCACTACTTCTTTTTATTATTATCCTCAATAAAATCTCAAATTTCATTTATTAGTGTTGAATGTTTGCAAAATTATAATTTGTTAAACTTTTATAATTGATTCTGAAAAGGCACTCAGTAATAAATTCATCCTTCCTTCTTTAGAAAATTTAATGAAAAATTACGTATTAAAACTAGTGGTGAAAATACCTATGGTATTAACGTTAATCCGTACGGACGGTGGGGAATTTACCTATAGGATTAAAGTAGACTGGTCATTTAGTGGTGAGATTTCATCCGTTTTCTTCTTAAACCTTGGCGAAGTTTCAAATATGAATGCAAAACATCTTTATGTGCATGCAAAGGAACATGCTTTTAAGTTCAGCGTTTTAGGCAAAATTTAAGTAATAACTTAGCAGTTAATCTGTTAATACTTAGCCTGTCTTTCGATTTAACTCTTTCACACGCTTCATACATTTCATGCCAATTCAAATAAATAATTAACTATACAACAAGCAATTGTTAAACTTTTATCAAATTACAATATACAATGCTTGTAAATATATTTGCATGCTTTGCCAACGATATATCTATATCACGTGAATTATGTATACCAACCTCAGGCAAATATTGGATATTACAGGTACTGCTACTGCAAATACACAATATATGTCTTCAGGGTATGTATGTGCTACGAGAACCTGGCACAGCAAATCTGGGTTATGCAAATATTGCTTTTGTTTTAGCTGAGAATATCTTTATTGTACCCGCTACTGTTACAAAATAGGAGATGCTATAGACTTAGACAGACATATATACCAACACACAGAGAGCGAGGTCGTAAATATCAATTTAAAGTTCAAGAAAACAATTGCGATGTCAACGAAGCTTGTCTATTGTATTTACTAGATACATATTTACAAAACTTTATTATTTGTCTTTACGCGCTTCATCAGACCTGGTTTTAATAAAGGATCTTCTAATTAAAGTGTGCTATTTTCTTGTTTCAATTTAGTTCTATGTGAAAACGCTTTAACTTAATAATGTCATTAATTTAAAACTGGGTCGAATATATTATTATCAATATATGAAAATTTTAATTTCTAGTATATAAAGTCGTAGCATTACTAAACAAAAACATATTCACTTTGAACTTAAATAAATAACCATTAAATTAAATTAAAACAGTATAGTTTCATAAAATTATATTTACCCATTTCTCTAGCTACAAGGTGTGTAAATTAAGCAATGAGACAGATCTTTTTCAGTTTTTTTATTCGAATAGAATTACAATTGAATATTGTCTCCAGTGGCGGTTCTTGATAGTGTACGATGCTGCACTGGTGAGACTGCTTTGAACAATTTCGGTTGCAGCTACTTGCTTCTCTGTATATATGAAAGTTTAAATGAAGCAATCTCATCCGGACAGCAGCTTACTTACAGCTTAATCAAGAACCGCCACTAATTTTTTTCCTTAAAATAACTTCCTTGGGCAATCATACAGCACTGGAGACAGTTCTTCCAATCCTCGTAGTAGTGCTGAAACTCGGATACTGTAACAGTCTCCAGCTAGTCAGTTACGACTTTCTGAATGTTTTCGACTGCCCCAAAATTATGTCCCTTCAGCTTATTTTTTAATCTCGAGAAGAGGAAAAAGTCACATGGACTCAAGTCAGGCGAATAAAGAGGCTGAGGAAACATAGGAATGTTTTTACCGGCCTAAAACTCGTTTATTGAAATTGCTTTGTGACAAGGTGCATTGTCGTGATGCAACACCTAGTTGTTCTTGTTGTTTGGTATTACACGCATAACCTTTTTCGAAGTTTTTCAAGAACTTCTCGGAAAAACTGTTGATTGGTCGTTTAGTTTTCAGGCACAAGCTCTTAGTGGACGATTCACTCGCTATATATGAAGCAATTCAGCATTCATTCGATCTTCGACTTGCTCATTCTGGCTTTTTTGAGCCTTGGAGAGGTTGAAGTGCGCCATTCAATCCTCTGGCGGTTGGTATTCGGTTCACACTCAAACTCTCAAGACACGTAATCAGTAATGACATATTTCAGAAAATTGAGATCATTTTCAATAGATTCCAAAAAGTCAAGGCACTGCGCAAATTTTTTCGTCCACAATTCATTGGTTAAAATCTGATTAACAATGGTCTGAGTCGAATTCAACTCTTTCTCTATAATTCTTAGTGTCAACCAGCGATCTGAACACACACGATATTGGATTCTGTCGACATTTTCATCGGTTCTTGAAGATGCACTATCGTGGCGTGGTTCATCTTCAATTGATTTCTTCGTGGTACAAAGGAGTGTGCTGGGTCTAATCTTATATACTCTGTTCACCGCAGATTTGCCTGCAGCTAAAACATTTGAAGTTTTAACATTTGCGATGCACCTATTAGTTGAAATCGAATACCTGAATTTAATAACTTGTAAAATATCTGTGGTCAAATACGAGCCAGGATATCTGGATCAAAGCTAACAAAAATTAAATCCGTCTAAGTAATATTTACTCTTTAATGGCAACTGCCCATCATACACCTTAAAGGGAGAAAATGCTAGTACAGGCAAGCGGCATAAAGTATTTTGGCATGTAGCTCGATAGACATCGTATCCGGCAAAAGCAGACATTTTCAAAACGAAAACATCTTGGGGTCCAACTTCGAAATATATATTGTTCGATTGGAAGAAATTTTCAGTTATCATGAAGGAATAAACTGTTAGTATCTAAAACTATCATTAAAGAATTTTGAACGGTATACAATTATGTGGAACATCAAATACGTTAAATCTGTAAATCCTTCAGATTGACTAACGAATACCTTCGATTAAAGACGAAATAAAAACGTTTAGTGCAGTGTATAGTGACAGAGTGACCCGAACCCTCTCGCGAGAAAGTTATTCAGCGCAATGCTTTTAGTCTAATAACACAGGCCTGCATAAAATTTGTGATGACGTGATTTTTGTTTGTTAAGCTCAGTTTTTATATAGCAATAACTACTTAAAATACAGTTGGTCTCTACCACCCACAGATTTTTTTTTCCACAAAAGAAAAAGAAAAAATCTTATAATAGGCGTTTTAATACATTTTAAAATGAATGTACTACTTCAAATTCTAGGTATTAACCCAAAAATGATTTTCTGTTGTGGTTTTAACGAAATTTGTTAAATAGGCTCTCATTACCTGATGTAAATCTTTTATTACATGTATTAATTTTGGACAAGATTTCCGGAAATTTTTACCTGCTAAATCCTATTTATTATGCTTTCACTTTATTAGTACTGCGAAGAAGGATTTCAAGGTTATCACTCCAAACAAAATGTATATTTTAATGTCATTTATTTCATTATAGCTCTGAGTGTCGATCAGTAAACAAGTAAAATGAATTTGTCTTTAGTGTTGTGCGTGGTATTTGATAAATAAACATTGCTTAGAAATATGTCTAGCCGGTGTTACAAAAACAAACCAGATGATTTCTGTTATATTTGTGGATATTTCGTCTTGAAAAAGTTTAAGAGACCAATTGGTGAATTTGTGAAAAATGCATATTATGCTTCTTTCAAAATCAAATTAGGAGATCAAGATAAAGATTGGGCACCGCACGTTGTTTGTAAAGTATGTGAAGAAGGTTTAAGACATTGGACCAAAGGGAATAGAAAAAGCCTTCCTTTTGGAATACCGATGGTTTGGAGAGAACCGCAAAATCATCATGAAGATTGCTACTTTTGTCTTTGTGATATTAAGGGGCATAATAGAAAAACTTTCAAACATATTTTGTACCCAAACAATATTAAATCAGCTATCAGACCAGTTCCTCGCAGTGATCATGTACCTATACCTATATCCCTCAAAGTACTACAAGAAGATATTGAAACCTCTTCAACTTCCGGTTCCGTACAGATGGATAGTGATTTTGAACCATCAACCTCAATTACAAATGAAACAGACATGCAATATACATATCTGTAACTGTACACATGGACAATACACCTCGTATTTTCAAAATTTACTTCTGCTTAAGACACGTGTTTCTGCCATCTAGGCGTCGTCAGTCAAGCTAGTAAAGCAATGTTAATACAAATGAAACAAATCTTTATGAATAGATTTGTATCTGTATATACATTTCATTGAAATCGCCTACAAGATAAAGCAAATTTCATCCTATAAGGTGGCACTTATTTCATAAGTGACATCTGACGGACGAAAGAGACTTTGCCCGTCATTTGTCACTTATGAAACAAGTGCCACCTTATAGGATGAAATTTGCTTTATCTTGTAGGCCATTTCAATGAAATGTATATACAGATACAAATCTATTCTGAAATTGAATCGATTCTGCCTTTACTTGATGTAAATCCATATCAAATGATAAAAACACACAATGTTGTATTAGATTTACACTTTATTTAATAATATTTAATAATGACTATATAACAGCTGTTTCACCGTACAACGGTTTCTTCAGATATAACAAGCGGTACTATAAAACATTTTACTTAAACGTAGATATTTTTTTATTTTATGACTTAATGGTATTCTCAGAAATTGGAAACCGAAATATTTTTACCCGCCTCTTTTAGTATAAGGGATACATATAGATAACATAAATTATATTATAAGCGACACATATCTAACAAAATATTTCAATCAAAAATAGGAAATAAGTTCAACAGAGGGGAAGAATTAAGCTCTGTTTTGTCATTTAATAATTTATTTGAAAATTTTTGTTTATTAATTTGCATTGCTTCTAAGAAACTCGATTTAGTATGAACTCGAATGATTTAGTAAGAGGGACTTTCAAAAGATCTTTCTGAAGTACTGGGGTCTAGGTTGAAACAAAAAAATTTGCTTGCCCCAGAAACTACCTTCTCTTGGTATATAAATCGTGAGGCTGGATTTGTAAAATATTTTGCACAAAACGGATCACTCGTGTATTGCCAAGCAATTGCTGATTTCCTCGGAGCTCCCGAGTACACACCTTCTGACTGGAGACTTTTCATCGGCTCTTCAAAAAGAAGCCTTAAAGCTGTTCTTTTACATAATGGCAATGTTTTTGCTTCTGTTTCAGTCGGCCATTCTGTTCATTTAAAGGAAAACTATGAATATTTACAGGAATTACTTTTAAGAATACAATATGAAAATCACAACTGGGAAGTGTGTGGAGATTTAAAAATTTTAAGCCTTCTCTTGGGTCAGCAGTCTGGATATACTAAATTTCCATGTTTCCTGTCCGAGTGGGATAGCAGAAATCGAGAACAGCATTGGATAAAAAGAGACTGGCCACAAAGGGTGACTTTAACACCTGGAACCAAAAATGTAATTCGCGAAAGTCTTATTGACCCTCAAAAAGTGTTACTTCCACCGCGTCACATAAAACTTGGACTTATGAAACAATTTGTTAAGGCATTAAACAAAGAAGGAAATTGTTTTAAATATTTGTGTAAAACATTTCCGACTCTGTCAGAGGCAAAATTAAAGGAGGGAATCTTTGTAGGCCCGCAGATTAGAAGCTTGGTGAAAAATCAAGAATTTGAAAATGTGATGTAAGATAAGGAAAAACATGCATGGCATGCTTTTAACGAAGTTGTACATAAATTTCTAGGGAATTATAAAGACACAAACTATGTTGAGATCGTTGAAAATATGCTGGAAAAATTCAGGATTCTTTGTTGCAATATGAGCATAAAAGTTCAGTTTTTACATTCCCATTTGGACTACTTCCTAGAAAACCTTGGGGACGTGAGTGAAGAGCAGGGAGAAAGATTTCACCAGGATATTAAAGAGATGGAAAAAAGATACCAAGGGCACTGGGACACAAAAATGATGGCCGATTACTTTTGGACATTGAGAAGAGATCTTCCTTTAGCTGAATATGACAGAAAAACAACCAAGCGAAGCTTTTCTGAAAAACGAAAACTTTTTTTTAGAAGCATAAAGAATAACACACAAATTTATAGTTTCAATGTCAAATAATAAATGTCATTATGTGGAAGTGGCTAAAGTACCAACCCAATTTCACAGTCTACTCCAATTATGAATTTTTTCGATGGCTCGTTATATTGAATAAAATAAATTAAAAGCGGGCAAGCGGTCTGTCAATTAGAAAACTCATTTATTAAGTATCCCTATATTTCGCAACAACTTTGTTGCTTCTTCCGGAGATAAAAATCTAGAGTTGAAAAAAATAATATATATATATATATATATAATGATACACTTCACGAGCAGGCTCCTCCTCTGAAAGAGATACAAAAAGGTTATTAATTAATTAGATTCTTGTGTAAAATATATTTGTCTTTCAGAAGAGGGGAAAAATTACTTCAAAGTATAAATACATTATTATGACGACACATTTTGCCTTAAAATAATTAATTTATATTTTCTTATATATATAATTTATGTTTCTAATCTTTTCCTATTTCAAATTATTAATTAACGCGTTATTTTTTTTAAAAATATATACATAACGTATTTATATTCAAATATTCAAATTAATTAAGCCCCGCCTTCATTTCAAACGGTATAATGAACGGTGTAGGAACATATGTTTGACAGAGTTTTGTAAACAAATCAGCATATGATTCCTAACCAAACATATATGATAATTATCAAAATAATTTTATAAACAATTGATAATGTAATAACATTTAATTTATATTTATATCAAAAGATAATGTAAGTAAAAATAAGGCAATTTACAACAAGTTATTTACTTAAAAACAAAAGAGAAAACGGCGTCTATTCCATCAGTATTTGTAATAAGAGATCACGCAAAATTTACTCTGACAAAATTAAAATATTTCTGCGGAAATACCTAATATTCGAGAATATAAAGTATATCAAACTATTTTCTTACCTGCCGACTACCTTTTGACCAAGTTTCAATACACAAGACCATTCCGTTCCTGACTTATTAATTTTCAAAAATTTGGACGCACACAACACACGCCGAAGTTCGCAGTGAAAATTTTACCGAACCCGAGCGATCTGTTGGACGCCACGCAAGCCGCCATAAGATAAACTGTCGTCGGACTCAAAATTTTAAATATTGAGCCAGCCAGAGGGACTTTTCCAGTTTTATTTTCCTGTTTCCTACTTTGAGCACCCATCCACTACCTATTGTCAGAGATGGCAAGAAATTATATCCCGCATATTCAGGTTATTTAACAAATTTATCTACGCCATTTAAAACATTCACGAATACACAGAAAACTTGTTTTTTTTTCAATCTTTTAGTACTTACATTTGGTTAAATGTTCTTCAAACACTGTAATCCTTTATGAAACTTGTTTAATATTACTTTACACTATGTAGAATATTAAAACTTAATTTAATTTAGCACTTATTAAATAATTTAATAAATCGATAATTTTAACTACATGTGTATTCACCATATTGAAATTGATTTATATTAGTACCAATTTTAGTCACCAATTGAATAGACTGTTGTGCCACGAAATACGAAATTTTAATTTTAAACTAACCTGAACAATAAAGTTAATTTTTACTGCTTTATTTTTGCTTTTTCATTACTTGAAGTGTTGTTCAATTTAATTAGTTAGATATATAAGAAGTTAACTGGAGTGGATAGATTTGAACCGACTTTAAACCCTGAAGATTAAGAGCTAGCCATTTATAAGATAAGTATTTTATTAAGTATCTTCAACATCATTATCAGTACTTTGACTTTATGCCCACCACTAGCGTTAGAACAATTTACATATATACATATACATATATACATATATATATATATATATATATATATATATATATTGAGGTAGGTCAAGCCCACACTCAAGTATGCCCCAATAAGCAAAAGGACAATCTCTTAATGTATATAAATAAGTTATTGAATAGTTAATTATATGTCAAAACTGAATTCTTCCCACGTCAAATCAATAAAGTTGAATACGCAAGTTTAATTATTTTTTTAAGACATTCACACATTTATAATCTAACATTTCATTTGTAATAGTATTTTCAGTTCGATAATTTGTATTTACAAAAAATATCAACTTAATTGATAAATCATTAATGACGCCATTTATTTAGGTATAACTGTACATAATTTGAATTGTCAATCGCGGGAAAATATCCCATAATAAAAACAGCATAATGTATTATTTTTGACATACACATTATATGCATATTAGTTTTAAAATTAAGTAAATATTTATTACAACATGTAAATGTATTTAAAATTATTGAATTGTCATTTTCATTAGTAGTAATTGTCGAGATTAAATGAATACATACCGATGAACGAATCAAAATCAAGTAACAAAAATAAAAGAAGGTTAGCGTAACTTGAAAAATCGCCATTAAAGCATCCAGACGTATTTTTGAGTGTATCACTAAAAACAAGAAGAAAATTACAATAAATACAAGTAAATTCATACGTCCAATTAGTTAAACATCTTACCAATATTCCCAGCTCCAGTTGGACACATATTTCAAGTTCGTACGTGTACCAGTGACAAAAATATTGCCAAGAGCAATTTGCCGAGAAGCAGTTCGTTAGAAAGTGTTTTTGACCGGGGTGACGCCGTTCGAACGCCGACGAAAAACCTGCCTTTCCAAAACCTTTTGAGATCCCGTTTTATCCAGAATCCTGCACCAATTACTTAAGTATTCTTTAAAATCTCACATCTATATTGAAAAGACAATTTAAACAATCATATTTAAAAAAGAATATAGTATATTATTTATATTAGTTAAGATATACATTATTAAATACGATATATAAGATTTAGGTTATTTATTACTTTTAAAGAGGAAGAATACAGTTACGTTTTAATTTAATTTTTCTTTGTTTTACGTCATACATTCTAGTTATATTAAAGTTATTGACTTAATTCTCCTAATTAATTAAAGATTATCTTCACTATTTCTATATTTATCTATTTCATTTATTTCATGTAATATTTATCGTAATTTATCATAGTTAAATAACATATTAAATTTATCACGTTACAAAATTTATATACAAATTATACTTAACAATTAATGCTTATAACTTACCTGTTAATAGAGATCTTAAGAACATTAAAGTTATTATTCGTGAATCTGATCTCGACGTTTTATTTTGTAGTATAGCATTAACAACAATTAACCTATCATTTAGGAATCTAAAAATATCAGTAGTGTTTGATTGAAGTCACCGAACTCGCACTTTAAATTTGGACATATCACAATGCCCTAACACTAGAGTCTATTTTGTTCTCGAGTTTAGCCGGACCCTGAAGATAATAAACGCACATTAATTAATACTTATTAATAAGTTTATATCCGAACAGCTGTTTTAGGTTACATTTATGGAATAATTCGCAAGTAGGCAACTTTGCATCTTGCGCATATAGATTAAACTCGAACAACCCCATTTATATGTTACTTAGAGCAATGTAATTAGTTCGTAGATGTAAAATTCACCGAATAAATATAAAATCTAACAAGCCATTTATTCACAGCTGAGCATTTTTATATTCATAAATGTTTACATTATTTTATTACGCATCTTGCTCGTTATCAATTCACAGCATAAAACGAGAGGCTGCTCGTTATCAATTGTCGCCGCAACGTGTCGCTTAGAAAACGTGCTCAATCAAACACGTAATACAAAATAAAACGAAAGAGTATAAATTTAAAAAACTGTATTCTTTCTAGATTTATTTAAGATACAAAATTTTTATAATTGTAAGTTGTATTTTGCTTCTTGTGGTCATTTTTGTGTGATAGGATGCTGACTGGTACCCAGGAACAGGATTTGTAAGTTTGTTTTTTTTAAAAGGGGTTATTGTTTGTATAATAAACACTAAACGAATAGGTCAAAAAGATTAAAATAATAATTATTTGAAGAGATAAGAATTTATTTATACAATTTATTAGCAAATATAACACTAATACTAAAACATCAGAATAAGAATAATTAATATACATAAACTAATAGAACCTATAATCATAACACTATCATATATATTTTTTCAATAATAATAATAATATGGACAAGCGTACAAGGAGTAAGTCAAGGGAAAACCTAGCAGATAGAGAGGACCAGGCTGATCAGGGTGATTCTGTTACAGCCACAGCACAAGCAGAAGCTTCAAAGGAAGATGGAATAGGAATGCAGAATGTAGAAGAAGTGGAAGTAAGAAAAGAATTAAATACCCTCAGAACAGTAAATAATTTAGAAGATATAGAAGAAATAATTAAACTACAAAATATACCATATCATATGATCCCATCAAAATTAGTAAAAATTTTATCTGACAACCTAACATTAATCAATGATGTAGTAGTATTCGCACGTAACTATCAACATACAATAAGAATAGACAATGACAACCCATTATCGAGCAGAAACTACCCAATACCATACCATTATCAGGAAAAAGTTAATATGGAGCTTAACAGATTAGAAGAATCTGGTATTATTGAAAAATCTAATACATATTTCATCAATCCCATAGTTATTGTTCAGAAAAAAGATTTATCGTTAAGGATATGTTTAGATGCAAGATCACTAAACAAACGTATCAAACCTGAATACGAAATGCCTCAAAACATAGATATACTAATAACGAAATGTGGTAACAAAAACTATTACAGCAAATTAGATTTAAAAAACGCATTTTGGCTGATAAATTTAGAACCTAATTCCAGGAAATACTGTGGATTTTTAATAAATGGAGTAGTAACATAATAGCATACGATAAATTAGAATTAATATCAATAGATTTCTTGTCAAATCTCATCTCAAGCACAAAAGGATACAAGAACATCCTAGTAATATGTGACATTTTCTCAAAATATATAAAGTTAATCCCAACGCAAAAATGCAATACAGATACAGTACTACAAGCACTTACAGACTATTTTATCCAATATGGTACTCCACAAGCTATACTCTCAGATCATGCGACCTATTTTACAAATGATAGATATAAACAATTTTTACATACAAGAAATATTAAAACCTACTACACCTCGATACGATATCCACAAGGGAATCCTACCGAAAGATACATACGAGAAATATTAAAGTATCTCAGAATTTTGTTAGATGAAAAACATAATCGTTGGGCTAGACATCTACCACAAATTGAATTTATATTAAATAACACACCCAGCACAGTCCACAATCACTGTCCAATAAAGATTTTTACAGGAGAAGCACCACAAAGACCATGGGTAGAGCCAGAGTTAGTAAATTTATCGGAACGTACAGATGAGGTCAGACTAAAATTAATAAAACGTAAGAATAAATGGGAAAAGAAACAGAATGACTATAGCAAGAAATACAAAACATATGAATTAGGTGACCGAGTTATAGTCAAAAGCTTAAGAGTATCTAATGCAAAACAGAAAATCATGGGTAAGCTACTGAAGGCCTATCAAGGACCATTTATAATAAATCAGAAATTAGGCTATAATACATATGAATTAATCGAGCCTAACACCGATTATATAAAGGGGAGGTATCATATATCAATGTTACAAGATTATACAGCATAAATAAAAAAAAAAAACAAATTTGAATAAGAACTAAACACATATAAATTTAATATCAACAAATCAATATCTATAATTAAAATATAATATACAGTTACACTTGAAAGACATAAAGGGGTAGTTAACAGTTCGAAAAACTGAAACAACACAACACAAATAATATGATATACAAACAAATATAGAAAGAACAAGTATCTACATGATATAATATGATAAACAGTTAAATATGTAATGGGGAAACAAAACGAATATTAACATGCTTAAAATTAAATAAAATGAATTCCTAAAATGTAATATATATATAAGTAATAGTATGCTAAGAATAAATAGAAGGTTTGATGTAATGTTAAAGGAATGGAAAAAGTCTAGATTAATAGAGATAGTAGGAATAAATATATAATATGGGGATATAAAGTATGAATAAGATATGAATTAGTATTATAAATATGAATATATAGAAATATAGATGAGAATGTCTAATAATGGGGAATTTAATTATATAATAAGGAATGGTATTATAATAAGAAAAGAGTAGGATTCGCTAGTCAGAACATGTATTTAACATGAAAGAATTATTTATTGTGAAAACTAAAACCTATATTAATATATCAAGTTTAAAAAAAAAAAAGAAAACTTTAAGCATGGACCATCAACAAGTAAAATAAATAGAGTAAACCCCCAAAACAAATCATTTTAACTATTAAAACATCGTTACAATATATCAAGAAGAGATAATAATTTTCTTTTTAATAAAAAAAAAAAAACAGACTTCAAAAAGTTAACAGTTCAAAAATAATATTAACAAATCAACACTTAAAGGGACAAGCATTAACTATAAATTTATATTAAAAACAGCTTATATGCACAAAAACTCATATGATAAAGCAAACAACTTAATAGTTCAAAGAGAATAATTTGGATAAGCCTCTTTGCCAAGTCAATAACGGCATACCAAATTACTGGGGAATTGAGGTAGGTCAAGCCCACACTCAAGTATGCCCCAATAAGCAAAAGGACAATCTCTTAATGTATATAAATAAGTTATTGAATAGTTAATTATATGTCAAAACTGAATTCTTCCCACGTCAAATCAATAAAGTTGAATACGCAAGTTTAATTATTTTTTTAAGACATTCACACATTTATAATCTAACATTTCATTTGTAATAGTATTTTCAGTTCGATAATTTGTATTTACAAAAAATATCAACTTAATTGATAAATCATTAATGACGCCATTTATTTAGGTATAACTGTACATAATTTGAATTGTCAATCGCGGGAAAATATCCCATAATAAAAACAGCATAATGTATTATTTTTGACATACACATTATATGCATATTAGTTTTAAAATTAAGTAAATATTTATTACAACATGTAAATGTATTTAAAATTATTGAATTGTCATTTTCATTAGTAGTAATTGTCGAGATTAAATGAATACATACCGATGAACGAATCAAAATCAAGTAACAAAAATAAAAGAAGGTTAGCGTAACTTGAAAAATCGCCATTAAAGCATCCAGACGTATTTTTGAGTGTATCACTAAAAACAAGAAGAAAATTACAATAAATACAAGTAAATTCATACGTCCAATTAGTTAAACATCTTACCAATATTCCCAGCTCCAGTTGGACACATATTTCAAGTTCGTACGTGTACCAGTGACAAAAATATTGCCAAGAGCAATTTGCCGAGAAGCAGTTCGTTAGAAAGTGTTTTTGACCGGGGTGACACCGTTCGAACGCCGACGAAAAACCTGCCTTTCCAAAACCTTTTGAGATCCCGTTTTATCCAGAATCCTGCACCAATTACTTAAGTATTCTTTAAAATCTCACATCTATATTGAAAAGACAATTTAAACAATCATATTTAAAAAAGAATATAGTATATTATTTATATTAGTTAAGATATACATTATTAAATACGATATATAAGATTTAGGTTATTTATTACTTTTAAAGAGGAAGAATACAGTTACGTTTTAATTTAATTTTTCTTTGTTTTACGTCATACATTCTAGTTATATTAAAGTTATTGACTTAATTCTCCTAATTAATTAAAGATTATCTTCACTATTTCTATATTTATCTATTTCATTTATTTCATGTAATATTTATCGTAATTTATCATAGTTAAATAACATATTAAATTTATCACGTTACAAAATTTATATACAAATTATACTTAACAATTAATGCTTATAACTTACCTGTTAATAGAGATCTTAAGAACATTAAAGTTATTATTCGTGAATCTGATCTCGACGTTTTATTTTGTAGTATAGCATTAACAACAATTAACCTATCATTTAGGAATCTAAAAATATCAGTAGTGTTTGATTGAAGTCACCGAACTCGCACTTTAAATTTGGACATATCACAATGCCCTAACACTAGAGTCTATTTTGTTCTCGAGTTTAGCCGGACCCTGAAGATAATAAACGCACATTAATTAATACTTATTAATAAGTTTATATCCGAACAGCTGTTTTAGGTTACATTTATGGAATAATTCGCAAGTAGGCAACTTTGCATCTTGCGCATATAGATTAAACTCGAACAACCCCATTTATATGTTACTTAGAGCAATGTAATTAGTTCGTAGATGTAAAATTCACCGAATAAATATAAAATCTAACAAGCCATTTATTCACAGCTGAGCATTTTTATATTCATAAATGTTTACATTATTTTATTACGCATCTTGCTCGTTATCAATTCACAGCATAAAACGAGAGGCTGCTCGTTATCAATATATATATATATATATATATATATATATATATCAACGTTGATAAAATTCTTGGAGTTTCAGCTTTTTGTTAAATAAATAAATTATTGTGTTTACGTTTCGACTACTTATTTTATTCTGCCTAGGAAAGCGTGTCTTCATCGGAACATATTTTCGTTTATATATAATTAAATTTCGTTTTCGTTGTTACTGTGATTAAAAATTACGGTTACATACACAATAAAATTGTTACTAAAATATTTTAAATACGTATTACATCTATGCAGTTAAAATTTTTAGATGAACATTACTGCTTTGGTCATTTTGCCTATATAAATGCAACTATTCCATATTCGCCTTTAGTGTAAGCAAGAAATGCTTACATTGCGATAGTTTATTTGCTTTCGTTATAATTTAGTTATACTACAAACGTTTTTCGAATTTCGTACGACATCGGTACACTTCGAAAGTTACAGAATACCTATTTGTGATCGTAACGATTTTTGGGTAAAATGTGTTCGAGAATACGTAACGAAAACGATACAGAATAGAGGCGTTAGCGAGATTTATTTAAATTTCAATTCACTTTAATTTATTATATTTTCTTTCTTTGTTTATTTCAACTGTTTATTGTCTTATATATTGTATACGCGACGCTTAGTAAAGTATTTTTCGATTCTTTGCGTTAGTTATACTGTAGCCCATGTTTAACACTGTCATTATTATTTTTATCTAATGAGGATGAGAATGCAAATTTTAGTTAGCCACAGTTTTCAAAGGAAGACTTTTCCCAATGTTTGTTGTCTACAATCATGCGACAGACTGCCGTTATCTATGTAAATTGTTTAAAAAAACAATATTCAACATAGCTTATATGATCAGTATCCGGTCCTGTAGTGATATTAGAAGGTCACATGTGAATAGTTTCTGTTAATAAAGTTAATTTTTGCGACAAAAACAAATAAATAAATGAAAATATTTGTAAAAATCAGTGCCTAAAGTGATTAACAACAGATAAAGAAATTTTGGCAGTAAAAAACCCAGTCGGTAAGTGCACATTTAAGGTTTTTAAGTAAATCTCATGTCATAATATGAAATAAAAGAAGTTAAAAACAAACAAAAAAGCAACAGCTGGTGATAAAAGAAGATTCAATGTAAAGGTGTATGATATGAGACAGGACAGGACTAAGGCGTCGGTCTATGAATAGTATTTTATTTATGAATATAATGTATTTTATTACCGAAAGTGAGTGAAATTAAGTAAAGAATCATAATATATAATTACTAAATTAATCGTATTATTCAAAAATAAGAAAATAATTTAGATTAATTTAGAGAAAATTAAGATACATAAAATTGGAGGAAGAGATAAATTGTTAGAGCATTAAAGAGGTGTGTACTGACAGATTACTATTCTAGAGCTCAAAAAGAGAGACTATCCTTCCGGCGGGACGACTGGGGGAAAATTCTCTATCGTTTTGAGCAAAAGTTTTCATTAGTTTATAAAGCATGACCTCTGTTAATACTAACATGGAAGAACTGGGAAGGATGTTGCAAGATATAAGGGACAAATTGCAAAAGATGGAAGAAAGAGACAAAAGAGTCGAGCACAAACTGGATGAGACGGCTAAGGAGATAAAGAGTATTAAGGCAGAAAATCAATATCTCAAGCAGGAATGTATATATTTGAAAAAGGAACTCAAAATCCAAGAAGAGAAAATTGAAGATCTGGAAAGAGAGGTCAGGAAAAAGAATGTGGTATTCTTTGGAGTGGCAGAATCAGAAGAAGAAAATGTGCTGGATATGAATCGGAAAATAAAAGAAGTAATTAATAAGTTAGAAATACCTTTCGACGAAACAAAAGAAATTACGGATATATGAAGAATAGGAAGGCCGAATAAATCACGCAGCAGACCACTGTTGATGGAAGTAAAGGACTACAACAAAAAGAGAGAAATAATGAAAGCTGCCCCAAAGCTAAAGAAAACAAACATCTTTATTAGTGAGGACTTTTCAAAAGGCATCCAGGAACAACGAAAAATTCTAAGAATACATCTAAATAATGCAAAAAAAAGGTCATACGGCTAAATTATTAAAGAGTTTATATAAATGCATAACATTTTTTTCATTACAATCTACTTGCCTATGAAATCGTTTCCGTGTTATTCTGAAAAAGTTCAGAGATTCATTGCTTATTATTTCGATTTAATACCTATTTATCGCTAAAAAAAATTAAATGGGCAGTGATAATGATGTCCTGATGTATGGGACACCACTGGAGTTAGTAAAAACTCCTGAAAATGTTGTCTGCATGTATTTATTTATTTACTGTCTAAAATGTATATAAAAAAAACGGTACGGGAAAGCTACCAACTTTCCCAACTTAGGACAAATAAAAACCTTCCCGAACTGTTTCCTGATGGTTGGCTAGCAACAGACTAAAATACTGGAATAGCTTATTTCGGGATCTGAAATTACGCCGAGAAAGTAGGTAATCTTGATCGATTTCAGAAAAAGTCATTTTTTCTAATTTGATGCTATAACAACGCTATAAAAGCATTGAAAGCGATGCGTTTCTAAAACGCAATATAAATTTTGTTTTTTACTAGCGGCGAACCGTGAAAACGTGAAAAATGTGAAGTCGATTTGTCAAATGCAAACGCGGTCAATTAAATGTCAGGCAATTTAATTACAAACGGTACCACAACTTTTACTTTAAATTATGCTCCTGAATTGTAAGTATTATGTACATTGATAGTTACACAAAATGTATCTTGCCAATATATGGTAACGCTGGGAAAATTACTACTAAAGAGAATATTTGGTGAAAATCGTCGTTGGCATTGTAATAACTAAAGTAGGACACCTATTTCTACATATTCAATATCATACTTATTTAGCAAACACGACCTTATTTAATTACTGCATCTTCACATTCTAGTTCAATTATGTAACTAGGTTAACAAAACTTTAAGTAAGTATGTAGATTATTAAGTAAGTAGACATGATATTGATGCTGAAGACAGAGGAGAACGAGCCGAGCCAGTCTTGTAAATCTGATCTTATCGATATTATACATGTGAACATCGTTACATATAATCTTATTGTTATGTATTTATTAAGTGTATTATTATGTTTTGAAGGTGGGATTTTTATGTATATTTAACACGTTCGCTGCCACGTCCACCCATATGGGTAGACACCGAACTTGCCAATTCTGCCAGCTTCAGATTTGTAGTTTATTCCATATTTGCCAAGCCTATATCTCCAGTTCTAGAAATGATACGGTAATCCTGTTGACACACACGGGCAGCGCTTGCCCAAGAGAATTATTTGAAATAAATAAATTTGTCGGTCCAAATGGTTGGACAGTTTCATTTTTGTTCAGGAAAAGTATGCTGTCTACCCATTTGGGTAGACAACGAAATATTAAAAAAAAAATATATTAAACACATATTTTGTATTTTAACATTTCAATTTGGGTTAGTTTATTTACGTATAGAAGAGTGTGCTGTTTCGAAGCAGTCTATAAATAAAAACGGTCTATCTTCACATGACTTGCAAAAAGTAGTGACATTTTTTGCCTTGCTTTTCGCTTCTTTTCTTCCAAATCTCGCTGCAATTCTTTCGTAACAATACTTGCAGTTACGTCGAAGTAACCTAAAATTATTTGATAATGCCTGAAGTAATTACATCTCTTATACATACCGTTTCTGTTTACATCCGGAGTAGGCTTTCGATTTTTCTAAATAATGGTTTGTGGGTTTAGCTAATCTTGGGATACGCACCCTTTCCTCTTCTACTGGAATATTTAGTAAGGAATAAATTAGTTTCATACGAAAGTTCAGAAGGTTTGCTTTTGGATTTTCGTTTGCGTAGAGAAGATAAGCATTAACTACTGCAGTGCCAAATATAACATCATCGGCAACTTTATGATACCATCGTATGGATTTTCTTATTGCGGAGTGATAGGACGAAAGTTGATCAGAAATATCTATTCCGCCTTTCATCGTATTATATTGCATAATCATTTCTGGTTTAACAATTTCTTCACCTTGACCGTTTTTCTTTCCTGTTGGTAACAGGTTTGCTGAAAATTTTGAAGAGGCAGCATATACTTCTCTCTTGTCTTTCCACTTCATAGCAACTACTCCTTTAGCATTTTCAAATGCTTTTATTTCTCCACGCTTTAGTTTTGCAGAAAATACTTCTTTAGGGAAATACTTTCTATTTTTCCGGAAGGTACCGACGAATGATGACAATAGTGTGTGTATTAGCGGAATACTTGTGTAGAAGTTGTCCGTACATACTGTCCTTCCGGAATCTAAGTAAGAATTTAGTAGGGACATCACTACATTGGTAGCAAGACTGGCAGCTCCACTACTTGAATTTTCATTTCTTTTACCTGCATAGATTTGAGTTTTGTATGTATAGCCAGTTTGGTCACAAAGCTTGAAGACTTTTATACTGTACTTGTGACTTTTTCCGGGAATATACTGTCTAAAATTGAGCCTGCCGCGAAAAGGCACCATTGATTCATCAATTACTAAGTTTTCCCCTGGAGATTTAACCCGTTGAAATTTTTTTTCGATTAGGTCAACTAGCGGCTTTATTTTGAACAGTCTGTCACCCTCAACTTCTTCTCCAAAGTGCCAAAACCTTAGGATTAGCTGGAACCTATTTCTAGTCATAAACAACGATACTTCATTTTTGAATAGTTTGGCATCGCTCCAGTATAATTCAATAGAAGGCATCCTAACACAACCCATCCATAGTCGTATACCTAAAAATGTTCTCATTTCAGAGCAAGTTGTATCTTTCCAATCTTTCATGCGACTGCTCCTTTTAATTTGGTTTAAGGATAAATACTTGGTAGCATTCTTATTTGTTTCATTTACCATCAACTCTATAACTTCATCTGATATGAAAAGATTATAATAATCTATTGGAAGGGCATTCAAAGTATCAAATGGAACTTCAATTTTTTCAGATTCAGTAAACGGAATATTCCTCGTATTCAACGTGCATGTATTCCAATCGTATGCTAAATCTCTGTGCGTAGGTAAAGTAGTGTGTTCGTTTACCAGTTCCTCCTCGTCTTCTATATCGCTATCGTCTTCTGTATCTGAAGTTTTATCAGAATTATTCGATTCACTTTGTATATATTCGCTACCACTGTCCTGAAAGGGTTCTTCTTCACTACTCGTGTAATTTTCCCAATATTCCTCAAGCTCTTTATCGGTCAATCGTTGCTTTGCATTAGGTTCGTCAAAAATCTTTACTCGCGTAATCCTCTTGCTCATTTCTTATCCAGTATGTATCACAATTTCACAAAATCACATACACCTTTTAGGTTAAGATTGAAAACGTGATGAATAAATAAGCAAATATGAAGTGTCCACCCCAGTGGGTAGACAGGTAGGTATCTGTAAACTGCTACCAACACGTGATGATAACTTGCAATTTGGTGTACAAATTGCAAAAAAGGTGGACACGGTAATTACAGAAGTCTGTTTTAAAACCATGTAAGCTTATTTCAACCTGAAGTGAGTAGATGTCGTTCAAAAGAGAGTTTTAAAAAACCCTTGCTATCCACCCAAATGGGTGGACAAAAGCAAAAACTTGAGAACTTGTGCCAACCTATATGGATGGACATGGCGTTATTGGCAAGACTAACAAATTTACCTTGGCAGCGAACGTGTTAATGGAATATCTGCCGCCATTAAAGTTTCACAGAGTTCTTAGTTAAAATTGTTAGATATCAGCGGGTCTAATTTCTGTGTATGGATTGCGATACTAAGTGACGTTTTACATGCAATTTTTTGGAATTTTTTAACGATATTTTACAAACTTTGCAATAAATTTCGGAATCACTGGCAATGGACATACAATCAGTACGACCCTTAATCCAACTCGCCATTGTTTCACGATGCCATTCTCGACGTTGTTCCATATCAAAAAAAGTAACAATATTCTCGATCTAAATAAATGAAAATTAAAAATGTAAGAAACTAACTCGTATTTTATTTATCTTAAGAAATACAAACTAATAAATAAAATAAATTATTATAACTCCTCACGCTTCTATCCAATACGACCATGAAGAAAGAAATTTAACTGTAATATTGAAGTAATTGCGTCACAATTCAACGACAAAAGACAGATGTGCGGTTAACCGAATGAATAGTGCGATTCAATAACTGCGTGTTGTACTTAGTGATGTTATAAATTATTTATATGATCCATAGTAATTTCGGCCTGATTCGTCCGGTCTCCAATAATTATCTGCAGAAACTGTGATATATGTGAAAAGTATACTTACTTTCATTACGAAATAGATTTTATCATTGGCTTCTTGAACAAATTTATCAATATCTATTTCCTCTAGGATCTTAGACCTTCTGAGTTGATAGCTTTTCAGACACTTTAAAAGAGCCTGCAACTTCTTGTAGTTCCTGATATGCAATCCTTTGTAAGAGCGTAACATAGAATAAATTGTCCGCAAAGTCGATGATTTATATTGAAAATATTGTAATTGATATGCGATTAACACATTCTATGATAAAACCTCAAGTTTATTTGCTCTGCACTATTCCTGAAATTTCATAAATCGTTTCTCTAATATGAGATTTTGGCAGAAGTAGGTTATTTTCAACTCCTTCAATAAGTTCCTTAATTTCAAGTGGCATTAAATTTAATAAGTATAAAATATTCAGTACAAATTTCACAAATTCAAATTTTAAATTGATTTTAAATATCATTGTGTATTACCAACCACCACTGAAATTACAAAATTTTAAAATTACAATTGTTTATGCGAAAAAAGTCATAAAAGGGGCAAATTAGACAACATAAAGAACTTGTGATCCTCCTCGTTGCACTCGTCACTGTACGGGTCGTTGCATCAGACCTGTCTTATGCAACTCGTTCTTTAATATACATACTATGAATAAACAAGTCTAAGGCGATTAATGTCGGCAAAGCTGAATTAATAGTAATCGTAATAGTATATTTAAACATAACCACTTAAAATATGTCAGTTAATTATGTGAAGCCTAAAGAGCAGCAAAGGTCAACAATCCAGGTCAACAAGCATTTCGGCGAAAAGAATAAATGTAATCACAGAACTATACCACGTCATGCAAAATAATTTACAGATTAAAGCAACAGTATGTGCACACCTAACCGGTTGATTCCAAGTTAAGGCGTTTACCGGAAGTTTTCGAAGCAAGCTAGATTTCACTATAAATTCCCTCTGATGTCGGTTTACCGTAAATTGCGATACTGACGTCCCGTCTCGTCTCTTCTCCCTTTCGCTCTTCTTCGCGGGCGAAGTTACGGGATAGACATGCAGCTTGACTTAAAATGCGGGTCGATTTTGATGTAGTTGTGTGTGCCGGTCGAAGTGCAGTCGTTGGGGATTTTATTTTGCACGTGAAACACCCTGGCACACACACACATATATACACAACCAAAGGACACGTAATGCGCTCCTTCATCCATGCGCCAGCTCTTTTGAACTAGGATGATCATCAGTCGAGCTGACTGTATGGTTGACTGACTAATTACATGTTGGATGTCGTAAAATAGTCGTGACAATGGGAACGAGGCTAATTGCTTAATTGCGAGCGGGATAGATGACTTTCTGAAACTAAAACACTTAGATTTATGCGAGCTTCCTTACAAATGCGCCAAGAAGCCAAGTCACATAGAAAATGGGTGTAAATGGAGTGAATGAATCGGTGCTTGTTTTTCCAATTACAAGACGACAATAATTACGATATATAACTGAGATAGAATTAATTCTGTTGCAGGTTTATATTTAGGAAACCAAAAGTAGTTGCGACTTCTGTTAACAAACGATCGATCTGTAAACTGAGATAAATAGGAATTTGAGAGTACGATAATGATGTATTTTGAGGGTAAATTTATTCTTAACGATGTGATGTAACAGCTCTGAAACTAGATTTTGCAATACCACAAGTAAGACAAATTACTCATCATCCTTTGACGTTTTGGATTTCAGTTGTTAGTCATTACTAACCACACAATTATTTTGTTAATGCATAATGATGCAGACATAGATCATTATTATATTTTCTTTGGCAATGGCAAGATTTACATTAATGTTTTCAACTATCTCTTTTATGGATCACTAAAAGCTTAAAACTACTTCATATTTAATGTATTTGATTAATCAGTTTGCGGTATTTAAAACATTTTATCAGTGTTTAAAGCACTTACCTTTAGTATAATTTTTTTCTTATTGGCCGCTGTGGCTTCAACAAAATTTGTCGAATTGCGTTACGAATTACTGCTTTATCCATCATATTCGCCAGATCTGGCTCCCAGTGATTTATTCTTATTTGCAAATTGAAAAAACGACTAGGTGGAAAGGAATTTCGGACAAATAAAGGAGCGATATCCAGGACACATATTTTGCCGAGTTGTCGAAAGATAATTTGAGACGTTATTTTATTCACTTCATATACATTTTTTGATCAAGGAGAGAAAATACTTAGCTCTGTTGTGAGCATCCGTATTAAGTTTGCGCTACTGGAGAAGCGACCGTTTGCCTTCAGGAACTTTCGTTTTGAGATTTTGAAGGGGTGGAGGTTGTCTATAATTAAGGTCTTTTAACTAGTGTTGACTAGTGTATGTGTCAATTACAAATATAATCACCTTCTGTGGTAGACGAGCGCCTTGATCCGGTAGCCAAGTCCTTTAGCATCTGCTTTTGATTGGATTTGGAACACACCATCTTCGATAACGACCCAAGAAACACGTACCTAGTAAGGGATGCTTTTCTTTTCTTTTTTTTTCTTTGTTATATTTCGTTCCTTTTTTAATACACGTGGCATATTGTCGACTGAGTTTACGTTAGCCAGTCTGGGACTTCGATAAGTTTGCAGATCGTCCGGATGTGCTCCGATTAAGTTTTCTATCGGAATTATGCCGCTAGGGTACTGTCTAGGTGATCGGCGTTTTGACGGAAGGATTTCCGTGTGTTACGGCTTGGAGTCGGTCTCTTTTTGGCGAAGATGCATTTAGTTAAGGGTATGGCGATGCCTACTTGCTACTCTATGATTTAAAGGCACACCTAACTATGTTGATGGTGAATAGCACTGTATATTAATTTCTTACTACACTTGTGTAGAATTAGGGTGTCATTTTATAGAAAAACACTATTTTGGTTTCGTGACGTTTCGGTATATATATATATATATATATATATATATATATAAGGTAAACTTAATAAGTCGGCGATTAAAGGTCTGGTTCATTACTTCAAAGTATATATATTTAAAACAACCCTACATGTTTCGGCAATGAATTAGGATTAGGGAATAAAAAATATAAATGACAGAATATAAATGTCAAATAATTATTATTATAAAGATTATTTGACATTTATATTCTGTTATTTATATTTTTTATTCCCTTGACAAAGGCATCATTGCCGAAACATGTAGGGTTGTTTTAAATATATATACTTTGAAGTAATGAACCAGACCTTTAATCGCCAACTTATTAAGTTTACCTTATCATACCAAGGTCACGAAAATATTATATTTTTATATATATATATATATATATATATATATTTCTTCTTTTGTCTTTGGTTGCTGTAACGGCAGCGTTCCATTCAATGCCTTTTATGATTAATAATTAATTTTAACGTTCTGTAGTAAAGAAAATATATTATCTATTTTCCAGTTGTTAATTAATAAATATTAATAACACTCTGTAGATCCTAATATACCGGGTGTCCTTGAAATAAAAAGACAATGTATGAAAAATACAAAGATTAAATTATATAGAAATATATCAAAAATTTCGTCTCATAAGCGAGAAAAGAAGTGACAAAGATATTTAAAAAAATTTGTAACGCCACTGTGCGATCGACTTATTTTAAAAGAAGATATCTTAAAGTTGTCCGAAAATAAGAAAAATAATAGTTTTCTTATTGTCCGTCTCATCCAGCTGTTACGTATGTAAGCATACGCTGTAGCGTATCTGTGTGTGAGGAATTTATTATTTATACACATTCTGAATAGTTTGAATTCATAGGCGTGATGTAATACAATTTTCGGAGTATTTTTAATTTCGGGGTTCACGTAGTAATTGATTCACAATATTTTAGATTTATGTTCTATAAAATTACATCTTCCCATGTATCATAGAATACTCTTTATTTCAAGGACACTTGTATATTATCCCCTTTTACCGTTGTTAATTAATTTATATTCTACACACTCTGAAGACCCTAATATTTCATTCACTTGCTGCACTTAATATTTACTTCTTAATCATAATAGTTTGTGTATGTTACAACTTTTACCTTTGAGTATCAATAACTAATTTCGACATTTCTAATCTCTGCAATTTATATCGATTATAACAGTTTTATAGTTTATTTCTAATTAATCTATGTTTCACATTTGTTTTATTTTTTGTATGATCTTGAATGTACGGACGAAGAGATCTCTGACATCATTTCCAACCCCTCAGGCCTGTATTGATTACTTGATAATAATACTTTTTTAAATTTATATACCAGGACTGATCCATTTGTCTGTTTTGATTATTTGAAATTATTGCTTTGGAATTTATGTACCAAAGTTTTATATGTACTGATCTTTTTTCCTTGTCAATAATTTTTAAGTGGAAAGCATTCCACAATAAATAATGTTGTATTTATGTTTAACTATGTGATCTTTGAACAGTAGCACTAGCTTCCCATTTCCTTAATTCCTTTTCCTTGCACCTGGTGAGTCACATTATTCTCTACGGCCACCGTGTAACGTATGACTACAGTTTGCAATTCAACCCTATTACACGTTTAGCATCTAATTTTATTTCTATTTATACGAGGGGTATTGATGTTTAGTTAGCCTAGGCTATTTTTCTTGAGCAAAACAAAATTTTGTTATAATGACAAAAAATAATGACATTTTAAAGGGGTCACCATGAAACCTTACGTGAAGAAGTTGAAGTATTGGTATTCAGCAAATTTTGAATGAAAGCATGTCGAATGGAAATGTGAAAATTGATAAATTGGGGTATCGAGGCATCACCAAATACTTGTATTTGAAGAGGTTAAGTCCCAAGGAAATTTACGAAGATATGCTTAACACACTTGACGATCAATGTCCATCATATGCGACTGTTAAAAATTGGATTGCGTTATTCAGAAGAGGCAAACTTTCCGTTGAAGATGAGAAGCGACCAGGACCACCGATTTCAGTATCCACCCCCGAAAATATTGACGTAGTTCACAACATGATGTTATCAGACCGTCGAATTGGGCTGAAAGATATAGCTAAGGCACTAAAGATTTCATATTAACGCTGGTCGATTTTTACGAACCAGAAACAAAACAGCAATCGATGGAGTGGAAGCATCCTGGTTCTCCAAGGTCTAAGAAGTTTCGAGTCCAAAAATGCGCTGGAAAAGTTCTTGCTTCAGTTTTTTGGGATATCCGAGAATAATTATGGTCGTTTGCCTAAAAAAGTGTCAGACCATTGCTGGAGATCCTTATTCTAAGTTAGTAACTATTCTGAAAGAGAAAATTAGGGAAACAAGAAGTGGGATGTTAGCGAAAGATGTATTGTTTTTGCAGGACAATGAATACAATTCGAAATCTAGAGTTCGAATTACTGGAACACCCATCCCAACAGGGTTGAAAGCGTTGCAGGATCATTGTATTAAGTGTATTAATTTGGAGGGAGGCTATGTTGAAGTATAAAATATTCTAGTCCCCAAATTTAAATTGTTGTATCAATACACCCTCGTAGGTATACTGCTAATACTAAAGTAAGTAATATTTACAAGGTTATGATATTATAAATAGCAGTTCCAGCTGAATCAGTGAAAACAGCTATGGAACATGCATTCGTTCTTTCACATAAATATAGTATTATTTAATTAGTAATTTTTCCATACAATGATTTTACATCCTAACCTACTATCAATATATAGGCAGTACAAACATAGCTGTTGCGAGGGAGATTTTAAACTTCAAAATATACTCACTTTCATATGAAATCTACCACCCACTAAAATTCAAACCACAATTTTGAAACTTCGGTAAAATAATGCTTTATTATCAACTAAGAAACGATGAAAGTTTCCGCCGAAAAAACTCAACTATTATGTTTCCTGTATCATTGTTATCTCCAACTTTCAATATTTTCTTCCTACCAATTAATGAATTTATGCCAACAAAATGTCAGTTTATTTGATTGTCAAACTGTCAAGTAGACACTTTGTAATGCACCCAGTGCGACGTCGAAATTTTACCCATATTAATGATTTTGTTAGGGGCCGAATTATCGGTATGAAAGGGGCGGGTCTCTCATTTCGAGAGATTGGGAGAAGGCTGAATCGGGACCACACTTCAGTTGCTCGGATATGGTCTTTATGGTACGAAGAAGGTATTCAGAGGCGCCGTCCTGCTGGAAAACCCCCCCGAAGAAGCAACGCACGTGAAGACCGACTTCTTAGGCGGATGGCTACCACGGATCGATTTCAAACAACAAAGTCGATTGCTGTGGATTGGATGAGAGCCTTGAACCGACACTTGCCGATGGCAACTGTTTACAAAAGAATTTCTTCCGTTGGGCTACATTCATACCGTCCTTACTTTCGGCTTCCATTAACACCTCCCCATAAAGCAGCCAGACTTGCATGGTGTCAAGAACGGCAAGGGTGGGTTCATCAATGGAATGACATCGTCTTTAGTGATGAATTAAGGTTTTGTTTATGGGTGCATGATGGTCGTGGAAGGGTGCGGCGATATCGAGGAGAAAGACGGAATTTGAAGTTAGTTCAAAGACGACACACAGCCTTAACAACTGGGGTTATGGTTTGGGGGACGATATGTGCTGGACGAAGGTCACCCCTTACGTTCATTCCAGGCACATTAAACGCACGTCGTTACATCGACAACGCTCTGGAACCGGTGTTAGTACCTTTCATGCAGAAGTTGCAGAATGCCACTTTCCAACAGGATAATGCAACACCCCACACTGCTGTGGTTACAAGAACATTTCTGGAGTAGGTTGGATTGCAGATTTTGCCCTGGCCTACACGGTCACCGGACTTGTCGCCGATTGAACATGTCTGGGATATGATGGGTCGGGACTAAGACAACTACCCAGGCCTCCTGAGAATCTAGATGAACTTCGACACCATCTTGATGTCACATGGAACGAGATACCCCAGGAAGGCATCGACCACTTAATAGAGAGCATAGGAAGAAGAGTTAATGCATGCATAGCTACGCGTGGAGATGCAACCCACTACTAGCTTCTTCTTGAAAAATGTTAATTTTTGTTTTGCTTTTTCAACCAAACTTTCATCGTTTCTTAGTTAATAATAAAGCATTATTTTACCGAAGTTTCAAAATTGTAGTCCATTTCTTATTGGGTGGTGTATTTCATATAAAAGTGAGTATAGATAATATTAAAAATTAAGGTTTTTCCAACGATATTTTCAGTCTAATAGTTGATGTCTTCGCTTTCCTAAAAATTTTAAAATATTCATATTCATAAATATCGCTATTGATTTTTAGGTCTTGGTAAGAATTAATGCGAAATTGATACGGATGGAGCCTAATAAATGTACTATTACTATCGAAAAAGAAAGCACAAGTCTTAACACATAAATTCGTCATATTTTTACATTGTAAGTCTGATTTCATCTACTCAACGAACGTCATGTCACATAATGTCACGGAACGTCACACAAATGTTAGTCAAGCGTTATTTAATATTGAGCTTTTATTTTTAATGAAATAAATTAGAAAATACTAATATATATAATTTTTTATTTATTAAAATATTAACTAATATTTTATTACAGATCCATTATTATCTATTACACATTGTAACCGTTTTTCTGAATGACAACGCTATCCGTCGCACTAAATCTACTTCTAAATCTTCCCAGTGGTTTTCCACCGTTTCCCACAACTCTTCACTATTTGCTGGTCTAAAATTACTTTGGTATATTTTATATTTGCTTAACTAATAATCCCCAAACATTCTCAATGGAATTACGATCGGGACTACGCGCAGCCATGATAATACATTAATATTATGCTCCTCCAGCCAGTTCCTCACGCCCTTTTCATTCAATATGTCAGTCACGTAACAACATTTCGAAAAAGAAACCACGCCGTCTTCATTAGCCTAGCCTGAGTACTGGCTAGTTGAATTGCAGTTTTAGTATCAATACCCCCAAAAGTAAATCTTTGGATCTCAACGGGAAAATACCGAAGCCAGTTTTTGCGTTATTTATTTATTTATTGCTGCTATCACCCGTAGCATACTTTTTGGATGATTTTAAAATATTGGAAACTCGTTGAGCTAAATGTGTGACTTACGAGGAGATTATGTCGAAAAATAAAATATATTTTTTACCCTAAAGTTAGTATTTTATTGAAAAGTTACTCTTCCGTCATTTAATTAAAAAAAATCAAATTCTGAAAGATTACTAATTAATGGGAGCGAGTTTATATGTAGAATTTTGCGATTCTATATACCTTGTTTTCGTCTCGGCAGACAAAAACCATACAGTCTCGTATAGGGATGAATCGCAATATTTATAAAAATTTGGGAGAAGCGGCAGTCACATTTTATTAAATTGTCGATTTTCTCCATCGATTTTTTTTAGCTTCTCGAACGATTTAATGATGTCTCCATCTCGCGCAATAACAGTTTCGCGAACGTGGCCTGTAGTTACTTATATTGACTCGTAAAATATACTCGTATCGTAAGACATCGTGTTATTACCCCACATCTGATAAGAATATATAGAATATATATCAGAAAATTTACATGTATAAATCAAGGAAACATTATAGCATATTTATGTACGAGGGTGATTCGTAATGTAAGTTCCGCTTCCACCTAGTGAGCAAAGATGTGAGAATATCGGCGCGATTGCAGCGCTGCGGTGTATTCTAGTTCAGTGTCAGTCTGGCGGTGCTAGGGAGAGACTCTTTTGGACACTCTTTCCTGCTATTTTGGTCGATTAAAATGGCGGCTGCAATTAAAAATCCCGCAAACTGTAGTTATCCGACTTCTGTGTGCAAAAACATGAAGGCTACTGAGATTCGTCGTGAATATTGTTATGTTTGGTGAAAATGTATGATTAGAAGATTGTGCCGTATCTTTCGAGAAGGGCGAACTAATGTCCATGATGAAGAATGGAGTGGAAGACCAACTTTTGTGACAAACGAAGTTGTGGGTAATGCCGAAGAAAAAATTCTTGAAAATTGCCGATTCACAATAACAGAACTTAGTGCCTTTTCCCTCAGATTTCACGTACAGTTTTGTACAAGCTAGGTACTGAACATTTAAGTTACCACAAATTTAGTTCACGATGGGTGACGCAACTTCTTAGGGAAGACCATAAAATAAAGAGAATGGGAGTAGCACTAACTTTTCTGACACGTTACGATGTTGCAGGTAAAGATTTCCTCATGCATTCGTAGCAGGCGATAAAACTTGGGTCCCCTATGTCAACATTGGAACGACAAGACAGCAAATGCAACGGGGTCGCTTTAACTCGTCTACGAGGAAACCTTTAAAGTACCGTCAAACTTTTTTCTGCGAGATAAGTTATAGTCACTGGTCTTTTGGTACAAGCAAGGCGCCCTTCTTGTAGACTTTATGGAACGAAGGACCACAATAAAAATTGAATGCAGTTACATAATGTCTCAATTTACATGCAGCAGAGTTCTATGAAAGGTCTCAATCTTAACGGCAACTATCTATAAAAATAGCTGAAAGTAGTAGTTTTAAGTTGTATATAAAAAAACCTCATGTATTGGTTTTAATAAACAAACGGAACTTACTTTATAAATCGCCCCGGTATTAATAATAACTCTATATCGTTTCTTACTATCCAATAATAAGAAACATGTATGTCTAAGTAGGAAAAATAACTTAAAAAAAGAACTGTACATTTTGTTGAAATATTAAACGGTAAAAGCAACGCCCACATATTTTGTTCAAAATCTTGAAATATCTATGTAATCACCGGAAAAAATCTTTTCGAAAAGTGTTGGGAAAGGAGATAAATACGTAAAGTTTAAAGCAACTTTAGATTCCGTACAAACGCCGTGATAAATCACAAGCACAGTAGGAGGTTACAAATGGATGTTACAAGATGTGCGAAGCATTTTATAGGGAGTTGAACTATGTATCTACATAAAACGGAAAACATTTGAAAAACGAGAGTGTCTACATTTGTAATGGATAACACTTGCAAATTCGCACGTTACATAATATCAATGACACGTTTAATTAATAATAATAATGATTTATTAAATGTCCAACAGATTATACCACGCCAGTATCTCGCCATAACGTTTTCACAATATGACAATTGCCACAATTTCAATGTTTCAGACGAGGCAGACTACAAGCATCTATGTTATTTTCTATATCCAGTTTTCACATATATGTATTATTGTTATTTTTGTTATTTTTTCATGACGACTGGTGAAGCTTAATTAATTCCCAATATATTTGAAAAGTTTCAGCAGTGCAAATAAAGTTTTTTAATGAGAAATTTTAAAATGTATAAACTCAATTCATGGTGCAAGTCAATATCTATCTTTTAATATTTTAAATTTTTGTTGACATGCAATAAACTTTGTGTGGCATTGGTTCTTAAAAAATCACAATTCTTCTCTGGACAGCGCAATTTAAAAGCGATTATGAGCATTGAAGATGATGTGCTACCATAATCCTGAAAAAATGTAACGACTCCGAAAATTATTAATAAAATTACTAATACTGTTTTGAACGATATTGAGACAATATCTAACATCGCAAGTATATCAAGTGAACGCGTACATCACATTTTATAAGTAGACTTGTGGTTGCCCGTGCTCTTAGCAAAGTCGCTGTCGCGAATCTTGAGCTGTAATTAAAAACGTGAAAAATGTGAACCTCAAAAGCTGTTTAACAGGAACCAAACCGATTTTTTGTGAACATTTTTTACGCCTTGATAGTGATTAACAGTGTGAAGAAATGCCATTAATTTGAATCTTTTTAATAAGAACCAAGAAGAAAAAATAAATAATTAGCGACAAGATAGATGTTTCCCAACAAAAAAAAAACAGAAAATAAACAAAAATTACGAGAACAAATCAGCAAAAATTTGAGAGATATGAGGACAAGTGACAAAGAGTGTAGAATCCATAACATCAGAAGGCGCAAACAGTAGGAGAAAGAATCTTAAGAAAGCCTTGATTGAACCTAGCAGGGCAATACTCACTAAGCAATGTAAGAAAAAGGGACAAAGATGGATTGCTACTAAATTTCTAAAACTAATGGAAGAACGACGAAGGCTCAAAAATAATAACGAGGAATATAAGAAAATTCAAAAACGGATTAGAACATAAATAAGAAATCCAAAGAAAGAATGGTGTAAGAATAACTGTGAAGAAACAAAAAGATTACAATTGAAATATGATAACTTTCATATGCATACAAAAGTAAATAAACTAACAGAAATCTAGTAGTGTAAGCAACCAGGCATACTAATCTACCAAAACCGAAAAATAGTTGTAGAAATTGAAGAGAAGCTAGACGTAAAAAAAGAAATACAAAGAGTCAATAACAATGAAGGTGACGGTCCAGCAATAACGCGGGAAGAAGTAATCCGTACTATACGGGAGCTAAAATGTTGAAAAGCGCCAGGTCAAGACGAACTATATGCTGAAATTCTTAAACTAATTGCCTAGGAACACATTCAAATCGATAATTTGCTACAGTTCATGAAACCTTGCTCCGCCACTACGTGAATTCAAACGATAATCTCGACGGTGAACATATCATGTTAGCCATAACCCAAAACAAGTGAATACGTTTCCATCGATGGGTCAATTATCTGGGTTAGTTTTTGTAATTTAAATGGCATAATTTTCACGAACAATCTAGCAAAGGCTTTTGATTTTTTTTAAGAAAAATTTAATCACCTCATATTCCCAACACAGTCAATATTTGTACAAAATTTGCATTAAGAATATATACTTTTACTGAGTGATTCGATTTTTTTGTCACACAGTATTATAGCTAAAGACTTTCAAATATTTTTGGTCTCAGATATTTGATAATTTCTGATCATATTTGATCATTTCGCGTTTCCAAGGCGAAAACACCACAAATTGTAACGGGGGCCTGTCTTCCTTTGGAGGTCCCTACTCGGGCACGTCAAATTGTAACCAGGTTTTCTACTGTTCCTGCTTATGTCGTAATCGGTATAATTAAATATATTAATTATAATATTAACTTTCACTTCTTAAAGTGAATTAAAATACAAAAGACAAAACTTATGTCAGTGAATGTACATAAATCGGTAATTCAAAATAATATCTTGGCGGCGCTGTTGATCCTTTACATCAACAGAGAATTTTGAATTTAACAGTTAGAATCGGAAACCAATAGTCACAATTAAATTTATTTGAAACTAACGACAGTCAAAATTAAACCAGAAACATCGTTAATTTCTGCACTAACTACGAGTAGTTTCAGTCGTAGTTAAAGGGTTCGGTAAATCTCTATTAACTTATATCGGCTGATAATATATCTTCTTTTCCTTACCACCACGTGAGTGTTATTCTCAAGTTGTGAGTTCGTTTTTGATTTTGGATAATCCTTTAATGCGCCTGTGCATTTTTTTTCTTTATATAAAAAACAATCGGCATACATATAGTTATTCAAATTTACCCAGAGTATAGCAAGCGCCAATTAAGTTGGCGCGTGGAGGGGGTGCGCAGAAGCCGTTTTTAAAAACGTCCACCCCCACTACTCAAGTAATTGTCAGAATACATTTGTCATTGACGTTTGACGGAGCATAATGTCTTTGCTAGGGGATCATAAAGTGATACACGTTCAGAGGTTAGAATTATCTGACATTTGATGTAAAACCAAATACAAATCTCCCCACTACTTTTAATCCTGCGCGAACTTACCCCTCCTCGCGCCAACTTAATTGGCGTTTGCTATACATACTTTATTTTTATAAATACAAAAAAACAAATAAATCGGAAATTATTTCAACTTGATAAAAGTAAAACATCTTTGAGCAGCTGTTCAAGACTCTTTTTGTATCTAGTACCTTTGAACTTGAACAGATTATTTCACATATAATTTCTGAATGAAAAATTCATGAACGTATTTATTGTTCATTCACGGATGATTTGATTCTTGGATCAGTCTTACGAGAATTATTAAGAATGAAATATCACCGAGGAAAATTTCGTATAATCGACTTGAAATATATAAATGCAGCGGTCATGGGAATTTGATATATATCTATCTGTGATAATAACTTTAATACATCGTAATTGCTAGAGATTCGGAAATTCTAATCAAAGAATATTTTCGGGAAGTGTTACAAACACTAGCAATTCGGAAACTTTAATAAAAATACAAAATATGATTTCTAAAATATACGGGGTAGTTTTAATATATTTAAAACAATTTAATTGTTTAAAATAGAAACAAAACTACGGTTCTAATCTTCACTTTTAATCTTTAATCGTAACACGACAATTGTTTCGCCAGCACAGTGGCTTCCTCAGGTATTTACATCTAAAGAGTACGTTACAAACTAAATTAAAATATATATATATATATATATAAGGTAAACTTAATAAGTCGGCGATTAAAGGTCTGGTTCATTACTTCAAAGTATATATATTTAAAATAACTCTAGATGTTTCGGCAATGATGCCTTTGTCAAGAGAATACAAAATATATCTACTTTGAAGTAATGAACCAGACCTTTAATCGCCGACTTATTAAGTTTACCTTATCATACCAAGGTCACGAAGATATTATATATATATATATATATATATATATATATAATCAAGAAGGTTGGTATTATTTTACAGGAAGATCGTTTGAAAACCGCATTGCCGAGGATTGTTCTTCGTTTAGAAATAAAAAACAAGATTTCACTTTTTCGAATCATCTATTAGAAGAAAACCACACTTTCGATAAAGATTTTCAAATTCTGCATTTAGAAAATAAAGGCAACAAATTAAATTTACTGGAAAGTTTCGAAATCAATAAATTAAAACACTCACAAATTTTATTAAATGACCAATTAGATTTAAATAACTCGCCTTTATTAAATTTATTTACTTAAAATCTGTTTAGACGATAATATAAATGTATATGTAATTTATTAAACAAATTTTATGCGTAAACATGTTTAGTACCCTATAATATAAAGTTAAGGCCGACCAGATGTGCCACATTTTCTCACTACCGACAATACTTGTGTAAATTCATAGATTTCTTTAAAAACATTGTAAAATAATACCAACCTTCTTGATTATATATATATATATATATATATTGTTGTGAGTCAACCTACCCTCTTAATTAATTCTTTTACTAATAAGTTTTCAGTTTCAACAATGTTATATCTTGAATGTTAAGATTTGTAAAGTATTTCTTTATAGTAAGAATTTTGTAATTTTGATATTATTACCCATATTTTATTATCTGTTTGTCTTATGTGAATTTCATTTACAAGATTTGTAATTGAGATTACGTGAGTGGATTTTCTATAATATTATCTTTTAAATTATTTTAGTAACCTTTGCACGAATTTTCGTAGAATATCTGATTTTTACTTTTACAAAATTGCTGTTAGGAGTCTTGACGACGAAAAAACATGATGATTATTATTATTTTTGACTGATTGAAAGAGATCTTTATCTGCATTTTATAATTTGAGTCTTTTTATCAATATTCCATTTATATTCCTATACAAAATGCTTATGGACGTATATTGTACATAAGGAAATGTTTTAATAAGTATTCTGGATGTATTAATCATATAAGGAGAATTTAATCATACATTTGAATACGGAAGATTATATTTATATCAAAGGAACACTTTTAAAGAAGAAATCAGATTTCTTTTGAATCATCTTGGAATAAGAACAACTCATCTGGATCCCATATTGAACATAACCTGGTGGTTTACTCTGCTAATTTGGATTATAAGCAACGCAGCGACTAGGATATTATCCAGAAATTTGAATCGAGCAACGGACATTCATTCTTGACGTATTAGATAGAAATTTTCCTGTGAACTTCATACAAAGAACATATTGAAAATTGTGATCTCCAAAATTTTAACATATTCTTCAGGTATTTAAGTGTAATTGTTATATAATAATTTGTTAAAGATATAACATTGCTTGATATCACTTTTCTATACACGTTATAAACTCACGTCATCTCAAACGTCATTTTCCTTTATATTTATATGTCAGATTTGATAGTTATATTTGTATCTTGTGATAATTGATATAATTTCATTTAAATATATATTTATACATAAATTTGACGCTTTCGTATTATTTCATGTATTAGTAGAAGTCTATTTGTGTATGGAGAACTTACTTTTAGACCCTTGAGATTAAGCAGAATCTTTGCAATTATTATTTTAATATCTGAAGTTTTCGAGCTAGCATTTTGTTATTTCATTTTATTTTTCATTTATTTTTATTTCTCAGCATTCCGCGTTATTACATTTTTGGCACCAGCAACGTGGGGCGAATTTATACATACACAAACAGTTCATATTAGATACATGAAATAAAAAGGTGCAATATATCAGTTTATCAAAATAAATAAGGAACGTAGTTATATTAGAAATTGTATAATAAAGACATTTCTATAAACATTAATTACAGAACAACTTATATCATATTATCTATAACTTAATAGACAACTTTTACAAATAAGATTTATATTAATTCATATTATCAACTATGGAAACACGTTCACGTTCCGGTACAAGAACAGGAAAATCAGATGATGGTCAGGAAATAGGTGAAGGAGAGAGGTCCACAATTACAGAGGTTCATGTTGCACAAGAAGAAGCGCCAGTCGATCAGATGAAGATCATGTTAGAAGCGATAATGGGTATTAAAGTTAGGATTGAAGATAATCATCAAGCAATGAAAATACAGACAGAGAAGATTGAACAAAATCAACGAGAAATGAAAATACAGACAGAGAAATTAGATCATAATCAACAAGAAATGAAGAGGATGAATGAAGAAAATCAACAGGAAATGAAGAGGATGAATGAGAAGATGGAACAAAACATAATTACTAAATTAGAAGTGATAATACATTTACAAAACAGGCAATAGGGATTGCAAGTAAAGAATATCGAAGAAGACAAAATAATTACAAGAATCCAACAAGAAGAGGTAATATGCAATCCGGTACTGAAAGAACAACATTTGAGTACTAGTATGAACACTAATAACAACAAAAAGGTAACTAAAATTATGTCTGACTGTAAATTTAATAAACCGTTGAGATACAAAACTAAATCTAATTTACGTAATCAATTTCAAATAAATGATAGAGCATATCAGAATTTTCTATTAACTTATGCAAAAGAGTATGATAATTTTAATATAGAGACATCGGGGATCAATCAAATTAATACTAATGTTCATAAAGTTAAAAACTTTATTCATGATAATGCTACCTATATGACTCAAGCAAGTTATAATATTTATATTCAAAACACTACTCTAATTTTACAAAACTCATTTATATACACTGACATTGATGAAACATTTTATAAAGTAGGTAACATAAATAATAATAATAATAATGAATATTTTAATATTAACAATTTTCTGAACACTATACTTAACACGAAAATCAACACCAGTTTACATACTTATACAAAAATGGTAATTACACATACACTAATTATTAAAAACCTTCACAAAACACTAGGTAGAGGCAATATGATATTTTTATACATAGATAACAGCATCAATATCTATAAAATCGTTCGTCGGAAAATAATAATTTAAATGAATTTTGTTAGAATCTCGGTGTTCTAATATTCATACAATGACGAACTAAGCTAAGAAGAGGTCATGATTTCTTATTACTCACAAATTAAACTAATTAGATTTATATATAATACTAACAAAGATATGCAGATCACTTTTGTATAAAAAAAGGAACATAATATAAAACTTAAATATATTTATGAACGTATAACAAGACAAATTATTAACATATTAAAAGAGGTATTACTTCTATAACTGGAGCTTAAATATTAAAACTGTTGAACAATAATAAAGAAATATTATATTCTGAGTTTAAAAAAAATAACGTCATATATTCTAATGGTATAGATAAACTTACAAAAGAACAATTATTTAAATAATTTTGTACAATAAATCAAAATATATAATGGGGAAAACGACCACATATAAGTATGTTAAAGTTAATAAATGAAAGATTAAACGTTTTATATTGAAACAGATAGTTAGACTGAAAATAAATATGAGGCTTGATGAATTGATAATTGAATTGGATAAGGTACAGATTTATAAAGTTAGTAGGAAGCATTATATGATTATGGGGTATATAGAATTAATTATGATTAATAATAGATAAAGACAAATAGGTCTTATTATGGGTAGATTATATATGTTAAAGGAATTGATATGAAGATTTGCGTATGGTTTGGAAAGCGATGATTTGTATGTAAGAGAACATTATTTATTATGGGAGCTAAAACGTATATGGAAAGATATCATTTATAAATGAGGATTATATATAACAATTTATTATAAGAGAATATTAAGCTTATACCATCAATTCAAGAGATTAACAAAACAATAACCCCAAGTATAACAACATTTTCTAATACCAGAATATCGAATACATATAAAACAAGAATTTAATACAAAATTTAGATTACAGAAAACAGCCCAGTTTTTCAGGTATGTTACAGGTCGAAAAGATTTAATTATATATATTAAATTCATAATAAATATTCAACTAGTAATATAAATAATTATTTACAATTCGGAAAAAAATAATATATTTGTATACGATAATTTTATTTTTATTAACAATGACTAGTTAATATTATAATTTAAAAATTTTCCTATAATTTAAACATAAAAACTATGTTCCGTTTTAGTTATGTAACACTGATATATTTTGTTTTATGGAAATAGTTTCTTTAATATACAGTTCTTAACTAAGTATTGTATGAACGTTATAAAAGTTTTAGTTTGTTGAGTTTCTTCACACATATTGAACAATCATTTTCAGATTTACCAGACCAGTATTTTAATTGACTATTACAAGATACAATCTTCGTTTTTAATTTTTTTTTTTTTTTCTTATATACCTTCTATTATTGTATTTAATTTTCTGAAAAAATTCCGACTTAATCGAATTTATTTCATTAACAATGGGGATAATGTTGTGAGTCAACCTACCCTCTTAATTAATTCTTTTACTAATAAGTTTTCAGTTTCAACAATGTTATATCTTGAATGTTAAGATTTGTAAAGTATTTCTTTATAGTAAGAATTTTGTAATTTTGATATTATTACCCATATTTTATTATCTGTTTGTCTTATGTGAATTTCATTTACAAGATTTGTAATTGAGATTACGTGAGTGGATTTTCTATAATATTATCTTTTAAATTATTTTAGTAACCTTTGCACGAATTTTCGTAGAATATCTGATTTTTACTTTTACAAAATTGCTGTTAGGAGTCTTGACGACGAAAAAACATGATGATTATTATTATTTTTGACTGATTGAAAGAGATCTTTATCTGCATTTTATAATTTGAGTCTTTTTATCAATATTCCATTTATATTCCTATACAAAATGCTTATGGACGTATATTGTACATAAGGAAATGTTTTAATAAGTATTCTGGATGTATTAATCATATAAGGAGAATTTAATCATACATTTGAATACGGAAGATTATATTTATATCAAAGGAACACTTTTAAAGAAGAAATCAGATTTCTTTTGAATCATCTTGGAATAAGAACAACTCATCTGGATCCCATATTGAACATAACCTGGTGGTTTACTCTGCTAATTTGGATTATAAGCAACGCAGCGACTAGGATATTATCCAGAAATTTGAATCGAGCAACGGACATTCATTCTTGACGTATTAGATAGAAATTTTCCTGTGAACTTCATACAAAGAACATATTGAAAATTGTGATCTCCAAAATTTTAACATATTCTTCAGGTATTTAAGTGTAATTGTTATATAATAATTTGTTAAAGATATAACATTGCTTGATATCACTTTTCTATACACGTTATAAACTCACGTCATCTCAAACGTCATTTTCCTTTATATTTATATGTCAGATTTGATAGTTATATTTGTATCTTGTGATAATTGATATAATTTCATTTAAATATATATTTATACATAAATTTGACGCTTTCGTATTATTTCATGTATTAGTAGAAGTCTATTTGTGTATGGAGAACTTACTTTTAGACCCTTGAGATTAAGCAGAATCTTTGCAATTATTATTTTAATATCTGAAGTTTTCGAGCTAGCATTTTGTTATTTCATTTTATTTTTCATTTATTTTTATTTCTCAGCATTCCGCGTTATTACAATATATATATATATATATATATATATATATATATATATATATATATATATATATATATTAATTTAGTTTGTAACGTACCCTTTAGATGTAAACACCTGAGGAAGCCACTGTGCTGGCGAAACAATTGTCATGTTACGATTAAAGATTCCAAGTGAAGATTAGAACCGTAGTTTTATTTCTATTTTAAATTATGGATCTTCATCAAGTAAATACCGAATCAATTCAATTATTAATTTAATTCTTAGTAACTCGGAAGATTTATTGAATATCTTAGATATTATCGTTCCTAACAATTCGGAGATTTGCTTATAATGCAATACGGGCTTTTAATTTTAATTAATAAAATCGGTTACTTTGAATCATTCAGCCCTTTCGGAATACATTCTTATACTTGATTCGGCGACTTCAATATTAGAGACGGTTATGCTTACGGTTATTTCGGGTTCTCTCGACCTTTCTTTCGTAAAAAAAGACAGGGATTTATCTCATACGGTGCGGTATACTTCTTCAAAATCGGAGAGCTTCTGAACGAAACGGATGTCGCGTTTTGTGTAGTATTATCGGAATCGGTACACAAACGAAACATGAAGAATATCAGAATATCTAAACAGAAGAAGGCGGTAAAAAGGGGGGATTTTACTTACGTACCAAATAGTATCGGAACGTTGGCAAAAGAGTAATTACCCTAATGATGTACCAAATAGTATCGGAACACAATTAAGGGGCGGGAAGGGCGGCTTTTACTTACGTACCAAATAGTATCGGAACGTTAGCAAAAGAATGTTTCCCTAATTATGTACCAAATAGCATCGGAACATGATTAAGAGAGTCGGAAAGGTCGAGGGTATCTCTAGTATTTGTCAGGAAGTCTTTGAGAGACCGGCTGAATAATTTCTATTTACTATAAAATTCGGAGTTTATATATGAAAATTATCTAATAAAAACGATCTTCGTTGGAAGGGGTTCCACTTCTATAAACCTTTAGTGTAATAACTCCTCGTGCAGTACACGAAGCGAGTGTACGAGCAAATTACAATTACATATTTTTACTACAAATATTTTCATAAAAAAATACACCGCTCGGCAAAACTCCGCAAAAATATTTTGTGCTTTTAATTCTGATTGAATTAAAGAAGTGCAAACATTCCTAATATTCTTAAGTTTGCGGTCGTGGTTCGTTAAAACTTGACCACGCCTTTTTTATTCTTATATTCTTAATTTCATAATTTAATTTTGGTTATTGGATTTGGTTTGGATAAATTTTTATTGCTAATTTTCCACCAAGTGCACAAACAGAGATATCTATTACCTTTCCAATTCTTAACTGACTCGGATGTAATCCGCTTACGTATCAATTTATACATGTTGAAACATAAAATATTGATGTGTATATAATTACGGCAGATACTACGCGATCGATTCGGGAATTGAATTGTCTTGATTTGTATACACATGTCACTAATAGGAGAAAATTTCGCGATTGATACCATGATAGCTTTCATTAGAGTTGAAATATTATTGAAGAAAGAATTCACATGTATACAATACTAACGAATATTTTGCCTTGGTAGCTTGGGTTCATAGTTATATTTCTGAGAGTTAGAAGCAACCAAAACTTACACTAAAGAAGACTAAAAATATATATAGTTACCAACTTGGAAGATCATATTGTGAGACAGTTTATGAATAATTCAACTGATTTGAAGAGGGTAAAACAATCGGTGACGTACATTTTATAGTAATCACGGTGGCGATCATTAGTATATTGCTCTTACATTCACTTTACCAGTTATATTTTAATACTTCCTGATTTCTACTTATTTCTAAACTTGAGAAAAATCTATTAAATAAAGAAAAGTTTCTTCGATAATAAAATTATAAATATTTTATAATTATTAGGGTTAAATGAAAGTTTTTATAAAAATGGCTTAAATTGTTGCATATCGATAGATAAAGTTCGAAAAACAAATACGGTTCTTCTTCTTCTTCTTCTTTCGATAGGCGTATCGCCTGTTTAGTTCCGGTTTCTTTGTATCGGCAGTTCTTGTGAATTTGATTGCCAGCTGTCTCGCCAGCGTTTTGGTGGTCGTCCTATGGTCTTCTTCCGTGAGGTATGTTGTTTCGTACTATTCTGGCCATTCTGTCGGGAGTCATTCGGCTGACATTCTCCCATTCTCTTCTTCTTTTCCGTATCCATCTGACTACGTCATCCGTTTGAAACTTCTCCCTTATATCTGTATTTCTTTGCCTATCATGTAATGTGTATCCTGTTATCGTTCTTAGGGTCTTCATTTCGGTTGTTCTTAGTATCCTCTTTGTTATCGTCGTTTCCGCTCTCGTCGCCGCTCCATATGTCATCACCGGTCGTACGCATGTTTTGTATATCCTTGATTTGCATTCCGTACTTAGGTGTTTGTTTCTCCAGATTGGATACCTAAGATGTCCCGATATTGCTGCTGCTTTGTTTACTTGTTTCCTCACCTCATCACCCAAAAACCCTGCGCTTGTAATTTTGCACCCAAGGTATTCGATTGACATGGTTTGGTCGACGGTCTTATTTTCTATTACCAATTTGCAGCGTACAGGTTCTTTTGCTATGGTCATGCATTTGGTCTTATCTATGGAAATTTCCATGTTGTGTTTTCCTGCCTGTTTGTTGAAAGCATGTAACATTCTTTGTAGGTCGTCCTCTGATTCCGCAATAAGTACTGCGTCATCAGCATAGCATAGTATATTTATGTTGTGTATGCCCATCCGATATCCTAATCCGGTGTTCTTTACAGCTTTCACCAGCTTATCCATGATTGCGTTGAATAATAAAGGACTGAGACTATCGCCTTGACGGATGCCTGTTGTGGTTCGTAGGTGTTGCGTTAGGGTGAGGTTTGTGCGTATTTGCGTTCTTGTGTTCGTGTTTAGGTCCTTAATGAGTTCTACGTATTCTTTCTTCGTATTATTGTTTTCCAGGATAGTGATGACGTCTTTTAGTTGTACTCTGTCGAAGGCCTTAGTTAGATCTACAAAGCAAAGATAGGCAGGGGTGTTGTACTCTAATGATTTTTCTACCAGTTGTCTGAGTATGAACAGAGCGTCAGTGGTGGATCGACTTCTTCGAAATCCTTGTTGTTCTTCGCTTATTGGCATTGTTGGGGTTATTTTGTCCGCAATGATCTTAGTTAGGAGTTTTAGCGAGGTGCTCAACAATGTTATCCCACGGTAGTTTGCTGGATCGGTTATGTATCCTTTTTTGAAGATGGGTATTGTTACGCTGTTCTTCCATTCTTCAGGTATTCTTCTATGTTGTAGTATGATATTAAACAGTTTTGTGTATTATTTTATGGTGGCAGTTCCTCCATTTTTTATTAGCTCATTTGGTATTTTGTCTTGGTTTGGAGTTTTCCTGTTCTTAAGTTTCCTCGTTGTCTCTCTTACTTGCTCTTCGGTGATTTGCGTGCACTCTTCTGGTGGGTCATTTTGTATGTCTTCTTCTTGTGTTTCTACAGGGTTCTCTATGTCTGCGTATAGATTTCTGAAATATTTCTCCCAAGTTTCTTCGGTAATTGTTCTGAGTTATATTGTTTCATTCGTTTCCCGTTTCATGCCTCTTAGTAGTTTCCAAATTCGTTTTTCTGCTCCATACATGTCTGCTTCCATTTCGTTACTGAATTCCTGCCAGTATTCTTCCTTGATCTCTCTAACCCTATTATTGACCTTGTTCCTAGTTTCAATATACTTATTTCGGTTTTCTTGAGTTGGAGATTCCCTGTATTGCAAATAATTTTTCTTCTTTTCCCTTGTGATATCCTTGACTTCCGTTGTAAACCAAGGTTTATTGTTCGGTCTACTGTTCTGCGATACCGTGCGTGTGCCTAGGGTTTCTTCGGCGGCTTTATAGATGTTTTGTTTCAGTTTATCCCATGCTGTTTGGGGAGTGTCGGGTTGTATTATTGGGTTAAGAGTAATTATTAAGAGTATTGTTTCCATCGGTCTGCGTATAGTTGTTTCGTATTTTCCTGGTTGAGCGATTCTATGTTGAATTTTTCAGTTCTTGTTGTTGACTTTTGTTTCCTCAGTGACATTGCTATTCGTAGTTTTCCTAGCACTAATTTGTGGTCTGTTCCAATGTTGGCTGAGGACAGGACTCTTATATCTACTATTTGTTGGGGCATAAACATTCTGTTTGTGATGATGTAATCGATTATGGATTTATTTTGTCTATTGTCGTAAAAGGTGTATTTGTGTTGGTCTTTATGAGGGGGGAAATATGTGTTGTTTATTCGTAATTCATTCTGTGCACAAAGTTCTGTCAACATTTCGCCATTTCTGTTAGTTACTTCTTCGTTGTATTTTTGTTTTACTCCATCTACTGCTTCATTTCCTATTCTAGCATTTAGGTCTCCTAATAGGGTTATCTTTTCGTTTTTTGGGATTTTGTCCGGTTCTGATTGTAGGATTTCGTAGAAATCTATTGATATTTCTTCGGGTTTACCAATGTCAGGTGCATATACTGATATAATGTGCAGGGGATGATTGAACATCATTTTTACTCTTAGAATTCTGTCGTTAACATACTCTGTGCTTTCTATATTCTTTTCATATTTCTCGTTTACTGCCATACCAACCCCTGATGCGACTCTTTGGTCTTTTGCTACTCCAGAGTACAGTAAGATGTAGTTGCTTAGTCTTGTTGTTCCTCTACCTTTCTTTTTCGTTTCAGAGAGTGCACATATGTCTATCTTATGTTCATTGAGTTCGGGAATTAGTTCATGATCTTTTGAATACAGAGTCTTTATGTTCCAGCATGCAATTCTCATTTGCTGTTTCTTCATATAGAGCTTGTTCCTTTTTCGCGCGTGGGTCGTGCTCCGTGAAATCCGTTCATGTTCCGAGGCTATTGTAATAACTCGATACACAGTCATGTGTATGTGTAACACTTTGGCAAGGCAACAGCCTCGGCTTTAATACAAAACATTAATGTGTTATCCAAACACGACCTTACTCCGTATTTGTTACATACACAAGGCTATGCATCAGGGTTGTACATTTGTTCTAGAAATATCTTGTAAGTGAGACAATGATCTTCTCTGATATATATAGAGGCGATAATTTAAGTCATAGTGATAGTAACAACCAGTCAGTGGTATGAGCCGTGGGTACATCCTAATACCCCCTTTCTACCATGTCTGAGTTGATGTAATTATAATGTGTAAATCAAACTCCGTTCGTGTATCATTTGATTCTCCGTCCAGCCTCGAACCTGCACTACTATGTGGTTGCCCAAACGGCCCACATTACATGGCGATCACCGCCAGTCGCTTAAAGCCGTAAGCGCACATTACATGGCGATTCCTGCCTACCTTCATCCAGCCTACCTACGGGACTTTACATAGCGATCCTCCAGTTACATAGCACATTACGCTATGCTACCGGTGCTTTGAGCATGTAATTGTTTTTCCCCTAGGCAGGTTGCTAAACTTACCTAAGAACCCAGCTCCTTTATCCGGGCTTGGGATCGGCAGTGGCGGCTGTGAGCTACTCAATCCACCCACAAGCCGCCCCAGGCGGAGTTAAATACGGTTGATGGTATAAATTGCTTTTCTCTAGTGTCTCTGTCGTAATGATTAAACAAGTCTCGTGAAACTGCTTCCCTAATCAACACTGTTGAGGTATACATTACAAAGCAAGCAGTTCTTCAAGAAAGGAATTGATTACTAATGTACATTTATAATAATAGCCTTTATATATTCAAATATTAAAAAAGGCTTAAAAACATTGACATTTTAAAGGAAGCGATGGAAAACACAAGGGTTTCCGACAATATAATATATGAACTCTGCAATTCGTCTACTATAGCTGATGTCTTGTAATTTTAAAAAAGAGAAATGTATCCGCACTTTGTTTATAGCCACATAAAAATATTACGAGCTTGAGTACGAAAAAAGGAGAGAATATAAAAAACAGTTGTGATAAAAAAAACATTCATTTATAATTTAATGGAGTCGGAAATTTTTGAGGGAAAAGTTAGTCTGTTATTATATGGTGTAATAACAGGTATTTGTAAAAAAAGAAAAGTGTTCTTAATAGCTTGCTTTCTCTAACTGAAAATTATTTCAAGCGAAACTTTATTCCAATTGATAATTTCAAACCATTTAATATTGTTAAATTACTACTTTATTTACTTTCTAAATACAGCAAAACAAATAATATAAGAATTATCAAAGCATTTGATTCTACGATATTAATCATCTCATACTTTTGGCCGAGATGGATGCTTTCGGTTTCTCGAATGATTTACTTCAGCTAATCACTTCTTATTTCATCCCCAGGGATCTATTCTAGGACTCCTATTATTTAATATTTTTACTAACAATATCATTATACTCTTGGATTCAATTTTATCATCAGTGCTGTATCGCTGAACTGCTTAACATTTCTTGTCGTGGAAAAAGAAACACTAATTACTAGGTGCAAGATCACGGCTATAGGGCGGGTGATATGATATGATATGATAACTGATCCGAAGCATAGGCGGATATTGTATAAAATTGTAAATACTACTGTTGGTAGTGTTCACACTATTGTGCACGACAACCTGAAATTTAGTCAACTTAGTGGCAGGTGGCTTCCAAAACAACTATCGACGGAACAACAGTAGAAACGACTTCAGGTGTGCAAAGAACTCCGGCTTCGCCACAAGTATGAAGGCGATTACTTTTGGTCAAGTATTATAACAAGTGATGAGATATGGGTAAGTACACCATTATTAGAGACCGGACACGAGAGGCCCATGACTCATCGCACACGGGCGTACTATTGAAAATTTGTATTTTAAAAGAGTTTTTAATTGTATTTATCTAATAACAAAACAAACGGGTGGTGATCTATAAAATACGAAATACACTTCATTTTGTATTTCAAGTTGAGTAAAGGAGTATTAATATTAACTAGCAATACTTTCTTAAGATTGTCTTCTGTAAAATTTGTTCTCTTTGAATGAAATACACGCTTGTAGATAGAAAACGTCCTCTCTACATTACAACTGGTTATAGGTGCATACTAGAAATATTCTTTTATTTCAGTGTATTTAGCGTATTAAATCCGGATTTCTATTAAAAACTTCGTCTAACTTTTGCCGAAGAGCACATCCAAAGTCACTTGGAATATTTTCCACATTTAATGTAGTTATTTCATCATTTAATTTGAGATTTTGATTTTCAAAATAAGTCATTAGTTTTGGCAAACTTCAAAAGTGTTCCTGAAGAAAGTACAACTGATTTTTTGAATTTGGAATTTGTATTAGTTCTTTGCACTCAGAAATACTTCGAGCATCGTCATTTAAACATATAACGAAATCTTGCACCTTCCAACCATGTTCTCCATCTTGTTATTATTGTAGAGGGAGGCAGTGACAAATATGGAAGTTTGTCCCTGTAAAGAGCTACTCTCAATGATGCTTTTCTGAAAACTTTTTTTAACGCGGACGTAAGTCTATCAACTTCCGGAAAGGTGTCTCATATATCCACAGATTCTGTGGAGAGCATGTGTTACAAAAGTAATATGCAGCATATATGGCAGCACTGTCACTGACAAATAAAAGTATTCTTTCTTTGTACTTGCTGTCCGGAAGCATTTCGTCCATAGTCTCGTAAATGGGTTTAGCTACTGTTACCGTATCAACTGTATTTATAACTTTTGTTGCTATTACATATGCGTTATATGGAATAGTTAGATATTGTACACCGGCTACAACATTTACCACACAGCGTCCTAATATATCGACAGTTTAGTCGGCACTTATATATAGTTACTGATTTGAAACATGGCTTCCAATGCGTTCTACTTCTTTCGTGTTGTACTTAGAAACATAATATTTGCGTAAGGTGGATTTATCAGGAATATTTCGACCAATATATTTTTGGCGAAATGTTTTGAAGATGAGATTGTTAAGTTTATATAATGGAATATTTGCCGCCATTAAAGTTTCACAGAGTTCTTCGTTAAAATTGTCTGATTCCAACGGGTCTGATATCTGTGTATGTGTTTGCGATCCTAAGTGACGTTTTGCGTGCGAGTTCTTGGAATTTTTTAACCATATTTTACAGACTTTGAAGTAAATTTCGGAATCACTGGCAATGGATATATAATCAGTATGACCTTTCATCCAACTCGCCATTGTGTCACGATGCCATTCTCGACGTTGTTCCATATCGTAAAAAGTAACTTAAACAATGTTCTAGATCTGAATAAATGAAAATTAAAAATGTATACGTAAGAAGTATGATATAATTAACAGTTAAAACAATGAAAAAAAGAAGCTAACTCACCGTACTTTATTTATCTTATGAAATATAAACTAATAAATAAGGTAAATTATAAAAACTCCTCACGTTTCTATATACGCCCATGAAGAAGGGTATTTTACTATAACATTGGAGAATTAAATTTATATATACGCGAATTATAGAAGTGGAAGTCATGTCTCCTCATCGGTAAATTGTAGCCAAGGAAGGTGCTCGTTCACTAAAAACTGAATCTAAACTCTCTTTGCACTCATAAGCGCTTAAACCTCTTTTGAAATCATAATAATCATAATAATAGTAACTGAGTTATAAGAACGTTACTTCAACAAAAAAGCGTCAAATGACAGGTAAAGAGTTGCTCTAAATAAACATTGTATGATTGTTTTTCACAGTCTACCAGATTTTCTTATTCTCAATAAATTCAGCTTATCCCTCGTATTTGTGTTCACTCTATTTCAATTCCATTATGTCAATATAAATGTCGGGTTTTAAACTTGAATATTTCTACTTTTACTTCGATTCATCCACTGTTTTCTATTTATTACCAATACACCTATATTTTCCATTGTTTTTCTCTATTTTCAGCCTCACCCATTTTACCTACCCATGTTGGTCTACCTTTTTCTTTCTTACTTCTTCTAGCAAGTTTATTAATTTATGAAAATTAATACTGGTAGCCGTAACTTTGTGGTAATTAATTTTGAAAATAATAAAATAAAATAAAACATAATTTTATTATACCACTTTATTCACATGTAATAGTGACCGCGGTTTCGACATACAATGTCATTATCAAACTGCAAAAGTTACAGGCCTACATAGATCTTATAAATGACACAAAAATATATGGAGGTGGTTTATGATGTTATTTAAAATTACTACTATATACTTAACTATTATATACAACATTGAAAAAGAGGTGTATATATAAGATCCAACTGGTCGTTAAGAACAATATCTATTGTGTTGTTTCCGTTTTTAAAAATTTCAAGTGACTCTAAAAGATTTAATTTACGACCTTTCTCGGCCAAATGCAATATTTTATTGTACGGGTAAAAGAACACATGAGGTCATATAAACTAAAGAAGACAGATTCAACATTCGCAAACCATCTTATTACAGAAAGGCATACATTTGGTCATCATAAAATATTGCATTTGGCCGAGAAAGGTCGTAAATTAAACCTTTTAGAGTGACTTGAAGTTTTTAAAAGCGGAAACAACACAATAGATATTGTTCTTAACGACCAGTTGGATCTTATATATACACCTCTTTTCCAATGTTGTTTATAATAGTTAAGTATATAGTAGTAATTTTAAATAACATCATAAACCACCCCCATATATTTTTATGTCATTTATAAGATCTATGTAGGCCTGTAACTTTTGCAGTTTGATAATGACATTGTATGTCGAAACCGCGGTCACTATTACATGTGAATAAAGTGGTATAACAAAGTTATTGTTTTATTTTATTTTATTATTTTCATTAATTTATTCTACTTTTTCTCTAATTAATGTTTGTGCCCATCTCTAGTTTGTGGTTTCTTTTTTGATTAATTATTATATAATAACATGTAATACCTATCTAGAAAAAATATGTAGCATTGGAAGATATACTAACTAAAAATGATAATGAATGTATTTGGACTTACTAGAGTACATTATCCTTAACAAAGGGAGAAATATGGGACAAGAACGGATACGAAAAGGTACAAAAATTATGTAAATGGCCTAAAAACAAAGCACTGTTTTCATTTTGGTAAATCTGTTTGATAACTACAATTTCGTTATTGAGTGCCAAAAGGAGCGATAGAATAACTAGGCTTATTGAAATTTTTCTTCACTCCTTATATAAAGTCAGTAACTATTCTGCGATTTCCAAAGCACTTTGCATTTATTATTCATTGCATTTTCAAACAAAAAAAAACGGTCACGATGACTGTCATTAGATGAGATAATTTACATCTCCATAGTGTCAGTTGTTTCTTCCCTATTAATTATTATGATTGCTTCTTACTATCAAAAATGTATTTATGTACTTGAATTTCATTGCCTGTTATGAATCGATGCAAAAACTGGTATTTATTTTGAAATTATTTTAAAGCTTTAGTTTGTCTTCTATGACGTTGTTTCTGTTCTAATGCGATGCTTGGTATTTGTTATAAATATTTTTTCTAGTGTAGATCTCGGTTTCCGGGTTGGAACCGCGTCGATTTAGGCTGAATTGCCAACGTTTCGTCCACTGTTGCAAGGGACATCTTCAGGTTTGCATGTAGATGTTCGACGATTCGCAGTAGCTTAAAGAACACGGAATGCGAACACTCCTTGTGCTTGGAGCTGAGATATTTTGTCTTTAACAGAGGGTAAGGGGTCCGAAACTTTAGAATGGGGTCTGAAGATGGTTTTGATTTTATTTATATTTAGAACCTTTCCTATAACTTAAATAAACGGTAAGAAAGTGGTGCTGATGTTAGGATCGGGTTCGCTCCGTGATTTGCGGTTACGATGTGTAACTATAGTACGGTGTATGCCATGGGCGTTATAATTATTTTGGAGTAGGATGTTAGAAATGTGTTTAAGTTCAGAGGGTAGTGTCCTAGGTTCTGAGATAGAAAACGCATGATGTCCTATATAAGATGTGCCGGTCTTGTCCTAGCATTCTTCAAGCTACTGCGAATCGACGAATATCTACGTACCGCCCTGAAAATGTCCCTTGCAACAGTGGATGACACGTTAGCAATTACGCCTAACTCGACGCGATTCCAACCCACAAACAGAGATCTACTTTTAGAAAACAACCGCAGAAAGCTACACCTACGTTTTTTTTCCAGTATCTACATATTTATGCGGCGCATTCAGTCCATTGCGTCCTGAAGCCTAAGAATGTGAATATTATAGAACGTACATGTCCATACAGTTTTAAACCATGAATAAGGCTTCCCAAGGACTGCATATAATCGGAATATGATTTTTATAGCTATCTATCTTGCAAAAGAAAAGATTTTATTACGGCAGAGTCTTTCCCTTCTTGCAGTGAACTTCTGTAGAATTTGCTATTGAAACATCGTGAATAGTTCCGATATTTGTGTAAACACAGACATTTATTTTAGTTACCACGATCGTCAGTAAATGATTGGCCAATACGAAAAAATTAATTTTAAGTTTTAAATTCGATAAAAAGTTCTTTTTATAACGGATGCTCGTTCAATATTTTTTCTTATTCCGTTCCACCATACAATTAATTTTGATTATATCGCTGGCGTCGACAGGCCACTTATGCTGGCAATAAATAATGAATGAAGATAAAGGGTCTTAATGGCAAAGCACCTTCGTAACGCACTAAATGGGTTTTATTAATAAATAATGGACAAACAGTGAAACCTTTGATAGTATACATAGTAGCAAGTTTAAAAAGGAAGTTATTTCTTAAGTAGTTCGATATTAGGAAATCCTATAAAATTTTCGGAAGAATATTTCATTTCTTATACTCTCTTCTAATAATTTAGATTTGTTTTTCTTTTTTCTATAATTCCAAATTAACCTGTTTTTTATTTTTTTCTGGTCGATACAAGCTACAAATATTCATATTAATAACCTTCCTTTAAAATACACTTGTTCCATCGCTCTGGTAGCTTCTGTATTCCTGTTGAAAAAAATTCTTTGGGTTGACGACAAAGTCAATTTTGCACTGTACCTTTTATTTCCTCCTTAGAGGCAAATTGTTTGTTTCCCAAGAACTATATGGGGGAGTGAGACAGTACTTCCTGACTCAATTTAGCCAATGTATTGTTGATTAAAAGGGCTATATGTGGGCGAGTGTTATCGTGGAGGAGAATACCGCTGAAAATCGACGTAAATTGGTCCAATATCGACCTCAAATATAGGCGCCATCACTTTGCCAGCCGGTGATTGTGTTTTGCATTCTTTGAGCGCAGGCGAAGTTGAGTGACGCCATTCCATGCTAAAATTCTAGCTTTCTGGACTATAATGATTAGAGACCGGAAGCATCAGGCCGAAATTACGATGGACCATATAAATAGTCTATAACTTCGCTAAGTACAAAACGCAGTTATTCGGTTAACCGCACATCTGTTTTTTGTCTTTGAATTGTGACACAATTACTCCAATATTATAGCAAAATTCCTTTCTTCATGGGCGTAGATAGAAGAATAATTTATTTTATTTATTAGTTTATATTTCATAAGATAAATAAAGTACGGTGAGTTAGTTCCTTTTTTTCATTGTTTTAACTGTTAATTACTTACTTCTTATACAAACATTCTTAATTTTCATTTATTTAGATCTAGAACATTGTTTGAGTTACTTTTTCAGATATGATGTAGAACAACGTCGAGAATGGAATCGTGAAACAATGGCGAGTTGAACTAAATTAGATTCCGAAATGTATTGCAAAGTCTGTAAAATATCGTTAAAAAATTACAAGAAATCGCACGTAAAACGTCACTTAGCATCACAAACACATACACAGAAATTAGATACGTCGGAATCTGACAATTTTAACGAGGAACTCTGTGAAACTTTAATGGCGGCAAATATTACATTAAAAAACGTAACAATCCCAACTTCAAAACATTTCTCCGAAAATATGTATGTATAATCTGCACCCATTTACCATACATTGGTGTAGGGTATAATAAAAGTTATTGCGTTTCTCCGTGTGTTTGAATATATCTTCGCCATTCATCTCTGTCTCTGGCCAACCTCTTAGGCTGCAACCATGTTGCTTCTTTCTTTGCAAACAACTCCGCTATCACTCCATTCCAAGTCCTTCTGGGTCTGCCTCTTCTTCTGCGCTTCAGGTTTTTCGTCTTCCATACTCTCTTCGCTGGTCTTTCTTCATTCATACGTTGCATATGTCCCCACCAACTTATTTGGCGTTTCTCTATATATTTCATTAGTGAGTCTACTCCCAGTTCTTGTCTAATATCAATGTTCCTCATTCTATCTAGCTTAGTGACTCCTCTAACTCTTCCCAGATATTTCATCTCAAGGGCCTGTAAACTGCTTTTCTGTTTCTCGCTCAAGACCCATGACTCGCAACCATAAGTTAATATAGGTCTGTATATCGCTTTGTAAACTTTTATTTTGGTTTCTCTTGCTATTTCTGTTTTATTAGTGAATTTCTTGTTCATTGTGTGGTATAAGTTTAACGTTTTCTGTATTCTGTTATTAATTTCCGCTTCTTGTGTTCCTTTTACGTCTATTGTCACACCCATGTAATCAAATGTTTGTACTTGTTCTATTTTTGTTCCTTCTATTTCCGTATTCGTGTATTCCTTCTTCTCCTATTACCATCACTTTTGCTTTACTTTTGTTCATCTTCATTCCATTCTCCCTGAGTGTTGCGTTCCATATGTCTAAGTTCTTCTGCAAATCTTCCTCACTTTTAGCGATGATCACTATGTCATCCGCGAATACTCCTTCGGAAATGTCGACTCGTTGTAAATTTCTGTAACCCACTGTGAATGTTTTTGTTCTCTTCGTACATCCCTTTATTATATTGTCCATAAATATAATAAACAAGCAGGGACTTAAACTTCCACCCTGTCTCAATCCTGTGTGTGTTGTAAATGGCTCCGACTTCATATTGTTTCTAGTAACCACGTTTACGTTATTACTATAGATCTTTTTCAGCATGCGTATTATCTTGCATTTTATTCCTCTTTCTTGTAGTATTTTCCAAACATATGTCTAGGCACCGTATCGAAAGCCTTTTCCAAATCCACAAAAGCGAGATACATTTTTCGTTTCTCTTGTATTGCTCTTTGTGCTAGTTGTTTTATCATAAATATGTGGTCCTGGGTGCTTCTACCATTTCGGAATCCACTCTGTGATTCGTGTAGGGAACTTTCTACAGTCGATCTAACTCTCATATCTATTATTTGTTCGAACATCTTCATAGTGGTACATAATATTGTCAAACCTCTGTAATTACTGCATTCTTTTTTGTCTCCTTTTTTATGTATGGGCACTATTTGTGCTACCTGCCAATCTTCTGGGAATTTTTCTTCGATCCAGATTTTATTAAATAATTTTAGTAATAATTCCGTTCCCTTCTGTCCCATACATTTAATCATTTCTGAACTTATTTTATCATATCCCCGAAAATATAATGGTCGAAATGTTCCTTATGAATCCACCTCACGCAAATATTATGTTTCTAAGTGCTACACGAAAGCAGTAGAACACATTAGAAGCCATCTTTCAAATCAGTACCTATGGATAAGCGCCGACGAAACTGTCGATGTATTAGGCCGCTGTGTAGTAAATGTTCTAGCTAGTGTACTATATCCAACTATTCCATATAACTCATATGTAATTGCAACAAAAGTTATATGTGTTGATGCGGAAACAGTAGCTGAAACCATTTACGAGAATATGCACCAAATGATTCATTCGTACGAGAGGTACAAAGAAAAAAACTTTTATTTGTCAGTGACAATGCTGCATATATGTTAAAAACAGGCAGACTATTAAAGAAAACATATCCTAATATGCATATTACTTGAGTAGCACATGCTCTCCACAAAATCTGTGAATATATCCGAGACACCTTTCCGGAAGTATCCGCTTTTAAAAAAATTTCAGAAAATCACCATTGAGAGTAGCTCTTTACAGGGAAAAACGTCCATCTTCGTCACCGCCTCTCTCTCCAGTAATAACTAGATGGGAACATGGTTGTAAGCTCCTAGTTTTTTTGCAGAAAATTCCGATAGTTTACAAAATTTCGTTACATGTTTAAATGATGCTGCTCGAAGTATTTCTGAGTGCAAGGAACTAATACAAATTCTAAATTTAAAGAATCAGTTGTACTTTCTTCTAGAACACTTCGGAAATTTGTCAAAACTAATCACTTAATTTGAAAGTAAAAATCTCAAATTAAATGATGGATTAACCACGTTAGATGTGGCTATTAATAATTTGAAAAATATTCCAAGTGACTTCGGATGTGGTCTTCGGCGAAAGTTTCGCACAGATTTTAATAGAAATTCAAATTTAATAACATTGCGGCAATTGTGTATGGGGGACAATGCCTCAAAATCTAACTGCTAAATACGTTGAAATAAAAGAATATTTCCAGTATGCACGTATAATCAGTTACGATGTAGAAAGGAAGTTATCTATCTACGAGGATTATTTTATTGAAAGAGAACAAACTTTACTGAAGGGAACCTTGAGAAAGTATTGTTAGCTAATATTAATACTCCTTTACTCAACTTTAACTACAAAATGAACAAATAAAAATATATTTTGTTTTTTATATATCACCACGCGTTTGTTATTCAGTTATATAAATAAAATTAAATACTCTAAAAAATACAAATTTTCAATAGTACACCCGTGGGTGATGAGTCATCGGCCCCTCTTGTCCAGTCCCTAGTTTTCATATTTAATCGCCCGCCCTATAGCCCTGATCTTGCACCTAGTAATTACCGTTTCTTTCCCCGCGCAAGAAATGTTAAGTAGTTCAGCGATACAGCACTGATGATGAATTAGAAACAGTGACTATAGATTGTATGAAACAATTAAAGGCAAATTTCGCAAGTAGTGATACACTAAAGTTAGCGCTAGGGTACAAAAATATGTCTAAATCTTCAGCCTTTGGCAATCATGTTGAGAAGTATCTTTTATCAATGAGAATTTAGTTTGTGAATATCCCTCATCCTTATACAATTATATTATAAAACGTGTATTTTATGACAATACAATAAAAGGAAGTTTCAATTATAGGTAACTGTCACTTAGAATATTGTTTTAATGTCAATCGATAAAAAACTAAAAGTTCTGTAAAGAAATTTTACTAAAAATTCGTATTGAAACTCTTGACTAGATGGGATCACAGTAAATATCGTTTTGTACATACCTATATATTTGATGTTGCTTTTCGAATATAAACATGTAACGTATATACAAATATACAACAATATATAGTTTCCAATACTAATGTACTAAACTTTAACTAGCAAACGAGTAAGCCATAATAATAGTAACATATATTTATATGTCATACACAGGAGCACATATAGTTGCATATATAAAATATAATGTTCGGCAAACATAAAGCAATTAGAGATGGTAAATTTAAATTTATTGTTTCGATGTGTGTTCCAATTAAATTAGATTATTTCGACAGTCATGCTATAATCGTGTTAACGAAAATAGCAGACGCTTTCTATAAACAGAAATGTTGCCAACAATAGGTATTAATGTATTAAAACCGAAATATTAAGAGTAGATACTTATATTGGTTGTTCGTCAGCAATAATAACCTTAACGTTTTTAGCAGATTAATTATGCTAGAGCTGTTATTATAAAATTCTTATTTTCTTACTAAAAACAGTGCATGTATTTAGATCTTAATCATAAATAGATGCTTTAGCCACAAAAGCACACATTTAATATTTTTAAATATACCCACTCAATCACTTTTATCTTTAATGTACCTATTCATTTAATGTACTCATTCATTATAAATTACCCACTCTTTATCATCGCTATTATTGGATATATGAAAAAATATTTGAAATAAAATTTGTGAAGCTGTGACTGAACTTTCTTCACATGCAATCAAAAATACGGTGGCGTTCAGATTCAATGGGATATAAAAAATAATATTTTATTTAATAAAATACTCTGTATACAAAACAATATGCAACATTTAACGCCTCAAGTACTGCGAAAATATTAAAATTGATTATCAGAGGTAATGCTGTATAAACAAAACTTGGAGCACTCTATGGTGCACATTATCAACAAAGTGAACAAATAATTCCTAGTTACGTGAAGACATTTGCATGTTTACGTTGCCGGATAATACAAGAGGAAATCGTGTCAGAAATGTGGGACATGCAGACAATGTTGAAGCTGTAATACTGAGCGTTCCTGCTCAGCAATTCTATCTTACATATGATTCAACTTGGAGGATTTTTCGGGAGGATTTCATTTACATCTATATTGAAATCCAATTTTTCCAAGGATTGAAGCCAGAAGATCATCGTCTTCTTCATGGTTTCGTTGCAGGATTTGAAGCAGAGACAATCTTCATAAATATGAAGAAACACCCATGTATTCGAAGAAAGTTACAATTTGGTGTGCCGATGATACCATCGACACTGCCAGTTTGTTTAAATTTTGAAACCATACCAAAATTGTCCTTCCAGTAGCAATATTACCTTATCGTTCCACGTTAAATTCCCGTCGAAATCTACGTTGTGTTGTAATAATTGATTTCGTTTCGATGTAAGCAGTTACGGCAAACACACGTCGTGCTATCGGCCGATTCTCCATGATTACTAAAATGGCAACGCATACAGTTCCAAGCTAGCGCAACGTAATTCTCTCCCTTCCTTTGAGGATAGTCGGAAAAATACGCCAAAACCAAGTACATTCCAGTGGCGCACCCGTTATTAAAGTTATTTCTCATAAAAGTGGAATATCGCTGAAAATATAATTAAGTATTACGTTATTAGTACCATTTTGAAGTTCCTTTTAAAAAAACCGAACGGTCTATTTAACACCCTATATATATTTTCGCATTATATATATATATATATATATATATATATATATATATATATATATATCTAAGTTCCCTTTCTAACTTACGGTGTAGGGATTTTACATATCTATCTCTTAACTAATGTGTATTGTCAGTATTTTGTACAAAGTTTTTCCACTTTTTTCTATCTTTGGCAATTTCTCTTGCATTCAGTACTGTTTCTCCTCTGTTCTCTATCAATTTGGCTACCTCCTTTTCCCATGTTTGCTTCGGCCTCCCAGGTCTTCGTTTGACTATTATTTTGGACGTCCATACTCTTTTAGTTTGTGTACATTCCCTCATACGCTGTAGGTGTCCCCACCATCCTAATTGTTTCTTTTCTATATATTCCATTATGGGTTCTATTTGTAGCTCTTCTCGTACGTCAATATTTCTCACTCTGTCATTTCTTGTTATGCCTTTCACTCCCCTCAGAAATTTCATCTCAATCGTCTGTATTCTGCTTTTATTTCTGTTTGATAGTGCCCATGATTCGCTTCCGTATGTTAATATTGGTCTGAATATTGTTCTGTATACCGTCATCTTGGTTTTTCTTGATATCTCTTTCTTCCTTATAAATGCTGATCTCATTGCATGGTATAGATTTGTTGTTTTTTTGATACGTTCACTTATGTCAATGTTTTGATTACCATTTCTTTCCAGTATTACTCCCAAGTACTTAATTTGCTCAACTTGTTGTATCCTTTGGTTGTCGATTTTTATATTCAATTCTTCCTTTTCCCCATTTGTTACTACCATCACAGTTGTCTTTGTTATATTTATCTTCATTCCATTTTCCTTTAATATGTTATTCCATATGTTTACATTGTCTTGCAGCCCTTTTTCGGTGTTAGCCATAATGACAACATCATCTGCGAATACACACTCCGTTAGCTCTATTGATTTTAGGTTTCTGAATCCCACGTTGAGTTTTTTCATGTGTGGTTTGCATTTCTTAATTATTTCATCAATGAAAATATTAAACAGTACCGGGCTGAGTACTCCTCCCTGTCGCAAACCGTCTTTAATTTCAAAAATGTCTGACTTTCTATTTTTACTGATTACATAGTTTTTACTTTCTGTATACATGCTCTTTACTGCTGTTATTAGCTTTTTGTCCACATTTCTCTTCTCCAAGCTATTCCATACTTTTTTTCTTCCTATACAATCAAAAGCTTTTTCTAGATCTACAAATGCGAAGTATGCTTTAGTTGCGCTTAGTATTGTTTTTTCAATTATTTGCTTCACAGTAAATATGTTGTCGTGAACCCCTCTTCCTCTCCTGAATGCACTTTGAGTTTCCTCAAGTGTTGGTTCCACGTATCTTTGCAATCTCCTTTCCAATATGCGTTCATAGGTTTTCGCTGCTGTACTTAGTAACGTTATTCCTCTATAGTTGCTGCACTTCCTATTATTTCCCTTCTTATATATTGGCACTATTTGTCCAATTTTCCATTCCTCCGGTATTCTACCTTCTTCCCATGCTCTATTACATATTTGCCAAAATATTTCTATTCCTTTTCCTTTTACGTTCTTCAACATTTCAGTGGTTACTCTGTCGTGTCCTGGGGCTTTCCCATTTTTCAGTGTGTTTAATGCCTCTATTATTTCGTCTTTGGTTATGGGTCCCAATCTTTCCTCATCTTCAATAGTTATTCGTTGTTTTTTTTCTCTTTTGTTTGTCTCAGTTACATTTCTATCTATATTTAGCAATTCCTCAAAATGCTCCTTCCATCTACTCATTGTCTGTATATCATCTGTTATTATATTTCCTTCCTTATCCATAATTGGTGCATGTTTTGTCGTTTTTCCTGCTCTAAATATTTTAAGTATTTTGTAGAATAATTTTTGGTTTTCCTTGCTGCTGCGCTCTATCTTATTTCCGAGTTCTGTCCAGCTTTCCTCTTTTGCCTCTTTTGTCATCTTGTTTACTTTCTTCTTTTGTTCTTTGTAAAGCTCATATTTTATTTCTGCTCTGTTTCCCAGGTATTGTTTCCATTTTTCTTTCTTTATTTTAACTTCCTTTTTAATTTCGACGTTCCACCAGGCTGTCTGCTTAGTTCCACCGCGTCCTCTCATTTCCCCGCAGGTATTCCTTGCCGAGCTTAATAGTATTTCCTTAAAGGCTTTCCAATATTCTTCAATTCCATCATTCTTGTCCATCTTCAGTTCTTCCATCTTGTTTTCTACCATGTTTTGATATTTTTTTGCTACCTCTTCGTTCCTCAGTTTGTATGTTCTTATACTTGTAAATATTACATCTCCTTTATTCCTGCATTTTCACATTATACCATCTTGAAACATCTAAAGTTTTAGCCCCAAATTAATATCCAAAGAATAAATTCGTTGCACAATACCCATCTTCAGCCTACGTCTTAAAACGTCAGAAGCTGCAACTGTAAATTTTTTTACAAAAATTCTAATAGAACCAAAACTAGTCGGCAGTGCACATAAACATATACCACTGCAAAGGTAATTTAGGTGACTATCGAAATAATTTCTTTAAAATATAGCAATCCATTTAAACTAAAAAATCTGAAGGTGGGTGCGGGAATTTGTAATTCGTAAATAATTTTACAATATCTCACCTTCCTATCTTTGTTAGTATTCACGCCTAACTTCGCCGACACATTAATGTCACACCCGGTATAATGGCTTATATATATTTAAGGCCCGGTTTATTCACCTTTCAGTCAATTATCTGTTAGTTACTTGTTAATTAAATTTACTTCGCACATTTTTTATTTTTGTGTTTATTCATAAAATTTTAAAGGTCGATTACTTACTGGAAAGAGCTAATGTTTTTACTACAGTAGAAGGTATATTTAGGAGAAAATAGAGAAAGATATAACATACCACAAACATATGGGATAGAGAAGGAAGCTTCCCGTAATTTGTAATTCTAGTTGCTGGCATGACAAATGTGTCCGTGCATCTAATATAACCTTAAATCTTAAGCATTCGTTGCGTTTTATCAAGTGTTGGTCGTGTTGACATAAACAGTATCAATTAATATATACAAATTTATTACCTAAATTATGACCTAAACCCAGGCTAGTGTCAGAACTGATAGCAACTGGTCAGTTGTTTCATTCACATCGGTCCCATCGGTTAAAAAAACTGATGTTTTACAATTTTATTGCTATTTCAAACCTAAATATAGCATTCAATTTATATTAACTAATAGATAAAATCAAACAACTTAACCTCCAACATAATAATAAATTGATTTCTTTTGATGTACAAAATCTGTTTATATCTATTCCACTTGAAGATGTCTTGAAATTAGCAGAAGAACTTCTAACAGAAAACCATCTAAATTCTATCATTAAAGAAGATATTTTAGATTTATTAAATATATGCTTAGACCAAAATTATTTTTATTTCTATAATTTATATTATGTGTCAAAGAAAGGTTTAATAATGGGTCAGCCTCTATGTTCCTTCTGGCTGAATTTTATGGATAATTTAGAAAAGAAAATTAATGAACACTCACTTTGCAAACATTTTATTTATTGGCATAGATACGTAGACGATATGTTAGCTTATTTTACTGATACAGACAGCGATTAAACCTTTTTTTATCATATATTAACAATCTCCGCCATATCATTAAGTTCACGGTTTAAAATAAATAAATAAAATCATCAATTTCCTAGATTTAACTATGTTAAATAAAACAATAAGCAGGATTTTTCCATATGCCATTAATCGTCACATACTGATACAGTAATTGACAATAAATCCACAAATCCATACGTCCATAAAATGGCTTCTTTCAATTCTTTAATTCATAGACTATTAGTACTCTCTCATCGACAGAAAATGATTGTAAACAGCTTAACTATACTAAACAAATGGCCTATTACAATGGATATAAATCAGATATTATTTACAATATTCTTAATAAACAAAGTTAAAGGAAAGCTATTAAATTAGTATACCCTACAGACAGTCGTGGTATGAATACAAAATATAAAACTCTTACTTATACTGGTAATCTTACGCAAAAAGTTTCTAAATTCTTAACTAGAAATAATTATAACATAGTTTTCAAAACAAACTTTAGTGCAATTATTAAAAATTAAAAAAAAACAAAAAATAGATAAAAACAATAAAACGGGAGTTTACACACTTTAATGTAGTTCATACCCTAAATTCTATATAGGCAAAACAGGTAGAAATCCTTTCCTAAAAGAATTAAAGAACATGAACGAAGTTATATTAATAACAAGAATTACTTACATTATGCAATACATCTGAGAGAAAAAGCCCTTAATTTTATTATAACTTTAAAATTTGACATCCAGATAATAAATCGAAAAAATTAATTTTTAATTAAATTTACTTGAGCCCATGGAAATTTTTAAATATAAAAATATAGACCTTTTACTCAATAATCATTTGGATTTTGGCTATTCTCCTTTATTAGGCATATTTTCCAACTGATTATTTATTTTGGTTTTCCCGTTTTTATGTTTCTACTCGGTAAACTTTGGTCCCTTTTTGTGTAATAAAGTTCACATCTTGAATATAAAGTGCCTATTATTGAACCATCCTTCTGAGTGTAATTATTTTTTCATTGTAATAATTTATTTAAGTTTAAATTTGTTAATATTATTTAGGTTTAGTTTAAGATATAACTCAATCCGAGGAAGACACTGTGTGTCGAAACAATTGTAAAGGGATTTTACCTCAATAAAATGGAAATTAAGTATTATTGCTTTTTCATATTTATTTCATTATTACATGACAGTTCACAAACAACAAGATTTTAGTTTTACTTGACATTTTATAGGGTAGATGAGCAACAAGTAAATTTACAAAAAAAGGTTTAAGTATATCAATATGTTAAGCACGTATTACGCATTTGTTACAAATGAAACAGACAAGCAATATACACATCTGTAACTGTACACATGGACAATACACCTCGTATTTTACAGCAATTACTTCTGCTTAACGTGTTTGTGACATCTATTATTAGGCGTCATCAGTTAAGCTAGTGAAGGGAAGGGTTGCCTTTTTCGGCATAGTCTCTTTCGTCCGTCAGATGTCACTAGATTATATAGTGCTACCTGATAGGACGAAATTTGCTATGTCTTGTAGGCGATTTAATCTTTTTAATTACTTCACTAGCTTAACTGATGACGCCTAATAGTAGATGGCAGAAACACGTGTCTTAAGCAGAAGTAATTGCTGTAAAATACGAGGTGTATTGTCCATGTGTACAGTTACAGATGTGTATATTGCATGTCTGTTTCATTTGTAACAAGTAAATTGTCCGCCAAGTAAGTAATTTTACTGGGCGGTGAAATTTTACTTAACGGTGAATAAATATTTAATCTGTCAAGTAGGATTTTATCTTACAAGTAGTATTATTCGATACTTTACTGGAAGGTGAATAAACCGGCCCATAGTGTTATAGTAATTTAAAATAGAAATAGAAAATAGAATAGAAAAAATAAAAATGTGTGGCCCATCTATTCAGTCCTTACCGTTACACTACTGGGTATTAAACATTTACTAAACGATGAATATAAAATATTTAAATATACCAAATCAAAGTTCAATCATCAACTAATTATTTATGCACGCCACTTAATAAATATTGAAGCGAAATTAAAGATATTCATAATTTAAAAACTCACAAAATGTTCTATAATATTTCAAGATGTTGTTTAATTAATTCAAAGTAATTTATTAGAATGTTACGTCGTTACACTTTTCGTTATACCTTTATGAAAGAAAAACAATTATTTTAGTGGTAAACTGTTATAACATGTCAAAATTATCGGTTATTGTTCAAGTAGATGAATGCTTGATCGTAATCGTTATATTAGACCTGTATCAAAGTCGACTAAAAACAACATGATCATAATGAATCGATAGTAAATTAGATTGGAAAATGAAGGACACAATAGTAGTTAATAAACAATGAAAGATTCTTATTTTAACATCAATTTTCGATTAAATTCCGCGGCACGTTTCGATACTTCAACTGATGTAGGCGTTACAACCTACAGAATAATTCATTCTTTCATTAAAGTTTTATTGATTTTAGATATATACTACAACGCTTGAATTTCAATTCATTGTAAAGAATAAATTTAATAATAATTCGCAATTATTGATATTCTATTGAAATTTTTGTAGAAGCAGGCTATTAGGTAAGTTAGAAAGTTCTATAATATTAAAAAAAAAACGAACGTAAGTGTGCTACACATTTATTTAAAAAAATGTCGCTAATGCATTGCTTATAATTTACCATGACAGCTTTCTATTTCGCAGGGCAGTCAATGAATACAGTCTTCAAACAATTTTGGTAGTTGGAAATTTTTGAACTCGCTCAAAGCCAGTTTATAATTATATACGAACAAAGGTCAGAAAGTTTCCTAGTCTCCTAGTAATTCTATATATTTAGTTTTTCAAGACATTTCATTTCTTCAGAAAAATAAGAACTATTAAAACAGCTAAAACTATTTACAGCTTCGATAACTTCATTATTCGATGGGAATTTTTTCCAGTCAACCATTTCTTGAGGTTCGTAAATAGAAAGGGGGCATGCTCCATTAATTGTAACCGTAATTCGTGCAGTTTCGCCTTGGCAATTGCCGACTTGTGGAATGGAGCATTATCTTTGTGAAACAGGACTTTTCTCTTTACCACTTGAGGCCTTTTGACTTTGATTTATTGTTTCAATCTGTCTTATAACGACGCATAATACGCGCCTGTTATTGTCCTCCCGTGTTGCAAGTAGTCAATAAAAATTATTGCTCGAAAATCCCAAAAGACGGTAGCCATCACCTTTCCAGCTGACGGCATCATCTTCGCCTTCTTTAAAATGGTTCACCGCGCACTGTCCACTTATACTTTAGTCACTGGCGTGAAGTGATGTAACCACGTTTCATCGACGGTTACAAAACGTCTCAAAAAATCTACAGGATTACGCTTGAACATGTATAGACATTGCTGAGAAATGGTCAAACGAGCTTGCTTTTGATCGCCTGACAGCAAACGCAGCACCCATCTTGTATTGAGCTTTCTCATGTGAAAATGTTGATCTAAAATATAATGTGTGCGGTCATATGATATGCTTACTGCCGGCGATCAGTAATCACGATTCCCCGAACTTTTCTAATGGATTTTTTCATGTATAGGTGTTTTCGGTCTCTCAGAACGCGACGCTTCTTCTATGCTTGTTAGACCACGTTTAAATTCACCAATCCAGTTCACAACGGTTGCATACGATGGTGAAAATTCTCCATGAACTTCGTCTGATTCCGTTTTTATTTTTTTAATACTTAAGCCTTTCAAAAAAAAATGTTTAATAAGTGCACGGAATTCGAGTTTATTCATGATTGAGAAAATTCGCGCACTGTTTGCTTGGCTATAACGGCTTTACTTTATGCACTATCTATCTGAAACTTTTACACAAGTTATATAATAGATGGGTCACTCAAAACCATAACAGGTACGCGCGCACAACGCGTACAAGAATTTGAACAGGAATGTCCCGAAGAAAATGACGTCATTCACCTATATCTATATGGCGTTGATGAATATCGATGTCGGCTTGAATCTAAATATATTTTGGGCTAAATCTAACTTGAAAAGTGGGGTCTATAATCCACCAACAGGTGCTTTCTTCAAAATTCTCACAATACTTAATCAAACTAAAATCGGCAACACAACTTTTCACCCCACGGAACTTATGGACAATCAAACGGCAAATGCCTCAGTAAAGACGACACGCAAATACGAGACCGGGAAAGCAAGCAGTGACGTAATACGGACACCTGTATACATTTCCCACGGCTTATACTACGTATCAACATGAGCAATATAATCTGACACAAAAACGCACAATATACAGGGTGTTCACACTTAAACCCGCACCATTGGTAACTCCGTTATTATTGGAGCTACGAGTCGTCCAAATTGGCAAACTAGTAGGATTTTTCCTGACGGTTACGACGATAAAAACAAAAAACAATTGAACGTCGCGTTTTTCAGATATTTGACAGAATGTAATTTTTAAAATGGAACATCCTGTATATTTTTATGCGGTTAAATAAAGAATTTAGTTCTGAACAAAAATGTTTCAATACATTATCTCAAAAAAATTGAAAATAAAAAGTTAACTCGTGATTTCTTTAAAGGGGCATATTCCCGAGATAATCAGAAAAGTACCCATTTTAAAATGGGACACAGTATAATTTAAAACTCCACTCAGAAAAAAAGGAAAAGAGAAAATGAAATAAGCCTACATTACAATAGTTGTTACAATTTAGATCAAGTAGGCACCAATCAAAAAAAAAAAAAGAATTCAATAAACACAGCGTTTCGTTTGAATTCAATTTGGAATATTATGAACAAACCTATACAAAAAAATTTTTCATCCGTTCAACAAGAGAATAGTCTACAATAATCGGTACATATTATTTAATTACGAATTTCGTTAGGCATCCCTAAAAACAAATCCTAAATCACTAAAAATGCACGGTATCTCATTTGAAAACTTACGTTTTAGTGATAAAGTAAGCAATTTTTAAGGATGTTTATGATATTATTTTATTTAATATCGAAGATGACTTCAATTGGATAAACATGTGAAACATGCTACGTCTTTCATTAATTTTTTTAAACAAAATGCAATGATTAAGAAATCACGTGATAACTTTTTTATTTTAAATTTTTTTGAGATAATGTATTGAAACATTTTTATTCAGAACTAAATTCTTTATTCAACCACATAAAAATAAATAGGGTGTTCCATTTTAAAAATTACATTTTGTCAAATATCTGAAAAACGCGACGCTCAATAGTTTTTTGTTTTCATCGTCGTAACCGCCAGGAAAAATCCTACTAGTTTGCTAATTTGGACGACTTCCTAGCTCCAATAATAAGGGAGTTACCAATGGTGCGGGTTTAAGTGTGAACACGTGGTATAGTTATTTAAGTAATAAGGGAGGTAAGTAACATTTACTAGTCGAGGACTAGTTTGCGTCCGAGGGCTTGCCCGAGGACTTGCAATAGAGTTCGAGACTGGTAAATGTTACCTCCCGAATTGCTTATAACATTTTTCCCACTCCCCAGACAATAAAATCCTCAAAAATTAAATGTAATCATGATAAACAGTAACGGTGAACAACCTCGGAATTTAATAAATTAGACAATAAGTGTTGCTGATAAAGTAGGTGATAATAACATTGAATTATCAAGAAATATAAATAAATATCCCAATTTTGTTAATAATGTTACTAATTGTCCAAACTGTAATATTACCATAAATATAAATTAATAGAACACGTGTTTTGATGAACTTTTTTTCCCTAAAGGACGTAAGTAAATTACTTACGCCCCGTTGTCATATCAATCACAGTCATTTCAGTAAAACCAACTTACGTCTGTAGAAACAATGTATTAATGGTATGCTTACTATAAGGGGAGCGGGAAAAAGATATTTTCATCATTTTGAACGTAACAGTGTATATTTATAGTATGGTAAAAATCTATTATTTTGAGGTTGTATTTTTGTGCTATCACTTCGTGCAGTATTTTAACTGCACTATTATGTATGTCTACTTGTGTTTTCTGTTCCTGTTAGTTTTACATCCTGCAATAATATGGTAATTGTCTGTGGTTTAATAATTATTATTATTAATTTTTCATTGAGATATTCAACTTAAATACTAAAAAACAGACCAAAATCCAATAATTATTTCTTGTGTTTATTCATCATTTCGCCCAATTCAAAACCTACATTTTACAAATCACAATAAAGTCATTAATTTGAAGTATCTGACGGATGTGAAAATATTTGAAATCAACATCGTTGATATCCGCTGTGAAAAAAACCATTAGTTTCTATATATTTCTTCCATCTTTAAGAAACCAGCGAACCTTTCCAAAAAAAATGCATGCGAAGTAAATGTTACAGGTACACCATTCTCTCGAAAGCAGTTGAATTTTCCGATAATCAAATCCTCGTACGCTTTCTTTCCTCTGTTACTGATTGTCAACCGTTAATTTTATATGAAAATTTTCTCCTTTGAAAATTAACGCGGCAAGTTCCCACGCAAATATAAAATATTCAAGTCGGCTTTAAAGTTTTGCAAATAGAATGCTTCCAATACCAGATATTTACCTATACAAAACTCAATTTCCAAGTGTAATCCTTGTAATACTGGCTTTTGAATATTTAATTTCGTTATGTACTGCTTGAAAACTCAATTTCAATTTATTTTATACATTTATAGAGAGCGAATTTGTAATAAGTGACAGAACAAAAATTCTTTTATCATTTTTTAAAATTATTTTGGTACACTTAATGACATTAATTATTTTTCTTATAATTAATTATCGTTACGCTCTAGATATTTCATTCAAATTTTTTCTTTATACACGATTTTAATATCAGAATTATGTGCTTTTAAGTCTTCTATGAAAATTTTAAAATTAAATTAATTTTCAAAATAAAAAGTTTAAAAAAGTTTTTTCTGTTTAACAAAAATAATTTGGGCAAAATCCCGCAATTTGAATAAAGCAAAAATATTTTCAATAACAACGAAAATATAATTAAAAATCGAGTGTGTTAAGGTCACGTATTTGTGTGAAAATTGCCATCGACACCTATAGAGACACGTGTTTCATGCTACTATGGACTCGTCAGTACATGATATCGGATGGACAAGTTTTACAACCAAGACTTCATTAAGCAATTAGTTAAAACATAAAAGGCAGCGTGAAAGAAAATTCAGCGCCGCTCATTGACTAAAGTCAACATCAAGAACGACAACCCAACCAGTGCTACTCCATGACATATATAAACACATAATATAAGATTTGGGAAGTGGTGTCCAACTATAGCCTCCAACATTCAGTGTTTGTTACACTGAACCTTTTCATCTCTTGAATTTCGTTAATTAGTTAACCATCTCTGCCTTTCTGTAGGACGGCCATTTCCATTTTACTTTATAGAATTACCAGGGCAGATTGATGTATAATCTGTCATTGAAATAAAGAGAGAACGTATGATAAATGGAAAGATGTTATTATATACAACATAAATTTAAAAGGTAGTGGATCAATTGTAACGCGAACCCCGAAATTAAAACACCCTGAAAGTTGTATTACGTGACATCTATGATTTCAAAATTTTCAGAATGTGTATAAATAATAAATAACACACAGACACATACTCTACAGTGTATATTTACATACTGCTATGAATAGTGAGTTCGTAGTTGAATAAACCACTATTCACCACAACACTGTCCAACTTTGATGCTCAATCGGTTAATTACTTTTATGAGACAGCTTTCCTCTCCGGGTTTCCAATGGGAAAACGTGGTACTTCTCTTCTACAAAATTAATGGGCGCCAGAATCAATACTTCACACAAAGGTATAGAGAAAGTCACATTATCCAACGGATTATTTATTTAAAAAAAAATTTAAAAAAATCTTAATAAAGTATTAAGATAAATATTGCAACATCAAACAATATTTTTAATGCAAAAATATTATACGAAAATTGACTCGAAACGTATAATAAAAAATCCTTAGTTACTCCGATCAAAATTAACCTAATAAATTACAAAGATATCTCTTCCCTTTCACCCCTGATAAACAAACTCAAATATAAACAGAATAAATCTGTCAAACCGATAACTTAAACACCTGCGTGATACTACAAGTATAAAAACTCCAACCTTGAAAATATAAAACGTTCTAGAATTGAAACGTTAAAAAAAAATTACTTGAAACAGAAATCTTTATCATTTATATATCTTAATTAATATCAATATATAGAAATTCATACAATTAATATTATAATAAATGCATACAATATAGAAATAATAATATGATAAAAATTCAACTTACGAAAAATATATATATATATTTTCTTATAACCTTGAGAACACGTGCAAGTGAGAGATTAATTAAATCAAAATTACGAGTTAAACAACCTCGTAAAATTCGGCAATGAATACGGTAAGCACAACCACAGTAAATTCAAAACAAAAACCGAAGTTAATTGAAATAAAAGATAAAAAAGTTTTATCTTCCAATATGCAACACTCTCACTTGAACAACTAGACGTGTCTGACGCTGGGATACATGCGGCACGCATCCAAACATAAAAAAATACAGTTAAAAAGTATATTGCCCAGCAAGTCCAAACGGCTTCCAGGAACTGCGCTAATCAAAACCTAATAATTCAAAGATAAATCAAAATAACATTAATATATATACAATAAACTCACACATTATACAGAGTTATCATAAAATTATAATTTAATTATTAAATAATGTTTTTCAAAATTTTCACTAAAAGTTGCGGGGAAAAAACCACTGCAATACGTAACAGCTGAATGAGATGGACAATAACAAAATTATTCTTTTTGTTATTGTTGGTCAACTTTAAGATATCGTATTTTATAATATGGACGATCGCACAGTACCGTGACTATTTTTTTAAATATCTTTTTAATTTTCTTTCTCGCTTATGGCAGGGAACATTAGGAAAATATTTTGGATTTATATTTTATATAATTGCATCTTTTAATTTTTCATACGTTGCCTTTTTATTTCAAGAACACCCGGTATGAGGTCTCCTACTCAATAAAAAAGAATAAGAAAAGACAAAATAATGAAACCAGTCTCAAAATGAAGTAAATTTATTGTACTACGAATATACATATCATAATCACTATTTAGTGCAACACATTTCTTCAAACACTGAATCCATTTCGTTATTTCGTGAATGAAAAAATATTCTTGTTAACTATTCATCCAATTGTGAATAGCTGTCCTAACTTCCGTGCATGATAGAAAATGCTGACCTTTCAATACCTCCTTCAACATTGGGAACAACTAGAAATCTGAAGTTCCTAAATCAGGACACGATGGTACGAAACAATAGTGAATTTTAGGCTCGTCTCTGTCGTCATCGTTTTGTTAATCAAATGCGGTCTAACGTTGTCGTGGTACAAAGAAAATATAATTATTTCCGGCCTTACTTTATGGATACGAATTCTTTTAGTGATCCTAAAGTTTTGCAGTATCTTATTGAATTATTCATTGATCCTTTTGGCAGATATTCTATATACATACCAGAAAATGGCGATTATAACTTCTTGTGCTGATGGAACTATTTCGAATTTTCGTGAAGGTGGAGAAACAGGATGACAATATTCTTTTGATCACCGCTTGTTTTCGTGCTCATAATGATAAACCCATGATTCGTCGCTGGTTTTGATAAGAAAATCATCTCCTTCACGTCGATACGGGTTAAGAACTTCTTATAAATAATAAATCACACTATTACTCAACGCAGGTAGGTACACAGGAAATGAAACTTTGCATGCTAAGGCGAAATACTCGAAATTACCAGGCTTAGAACTTGTTTATATCCCTATTACTTACACAATGGCGTTGTTGAAGACATACAAGTATATCAGTCCGCTCTCGTAATATTTCTCATTTGGTTCCGTCTAGCCGGCGACTGCTTCTCAATTTGGAAATTTGGCAATGGCAATAGCAATTATCCACGAATATAATTTCAATTCTACATACATATAGTACACATGTTAATGGACTCGGATGGTGTTTTCAAATAATTCCACTATTTTAAGTGCATACAAAATTTTAATGAATCAGGCGTTCGCGTATAACAAAACCTATGCGATTTAAGGACCAGCCCAATTAATATCATTTTTGTTTCGTTAATGGATGTTAATAAAACATTGTTTTCATAAATTTGACGTAAATAATAGAACACTTGATTTGTTCCACTAGATTTTATTAAATTTCTCTTACTATTTAGTTTCAGTATATTGTACCATTATGGGAGTGTACTTAAATAAATGTAAGGTTGTAACTATTTGCATATATCTTGTGTTTGTGTGTTTTATAGTGTATATTACAGGCGTATTTATATATTTTATTTGTATGTTTATCAGATTTTATTTCTTATAAATTGCTTTTTTAAAATTATTCTTTATATATTTGAAAGTATGTGATACCACATTGGCTGAAATTCATGAACACTTCAGTAGTTTATTGTACATATAAATTAATACACTGTATTTTAATACTAGTACTAGTTGTTTTGTGGACGTAAAATATTAAAAACAATGTTACATCAAAGTTTATTTTAATTCGTCTAAGAACGGGACACATCGTAAATTGCCTGCGGCAGTTATGGTGAGTTTACTGGACGTCACTTTTTTGACAGCAGCTTGTACGTCCGCTGCCGACATAGTATCAATTGCCGAAGCAATTTCGCATAGTTATTGTACAGCTCCAGTAATAACAGCTTGAAGCCAAATCTTTTCTAAAGCGTTAGTATCCCTCTCCAGAGATGATAAGATATCGGTTTTCAGTTGAGTTTTACCTCTATTAATGTCCGTGACTGAAACATTTCTGGCTTTCAAAATTTTAACTGCAGTTTCAACAAGTTTTCCAGCTACATTAGCACCACCAGTTGCAAGAATAACAAATAATATAGAATCGGAGTAACTAACATTTATGGCGGCGACAGAGTGAGGTACATTTAGGACACCAATATACTTTGTCAATATACTGCTACTCTTCAAGTCACGCTTTGTAGATGGTACTATACCATACGCTCATTGGAAGACTGCGAAAGCAAGGGGCCTCCTTTACATTTTTCAAAGCACCTGCCTTGGCCTGCAATAGCAACGTATGCCAAATCACCCCCTTTTCCGACCTTATTTCGCCTCGTGTGTATACACCAGATTCCGTTAAATATTTAATAATAGCTAAACTTTTTATAATCATAAGCCTAAAAGATTATTTTCCGGGCAATATTTTAAAACTAGTTAAAACTTAAACTAGGTGTTATTTATGAACGTGATTTTTGTGAATATTTTAGAGCTATACCAAGGCTTCAGTAACTTCCTTGAAAATTGTTATTATACATTATGCACATTGCCAAGGACCACTGTAGAAAACGAACGATGCTACTATAAATAGATACAACAATAGAAATCAAATACTGTAAATACACAAATATACAAAATATAAGAAGAAATCAAAGTGCAGTTAATGTCCTTTGTAAATTAGCTCTTTTGACTCCTTGGTCTTCACTGTTCCGTTACTTTTCTTGTGACATCTAAGAATGACATCTGCAAAGAAAATTTAAAAAATATGGGAAGATAAATTAATTGAAAATTTTTCTGGCAGGAAGCGGTCCTTTTCAGGCGTGCTCTGATTAACAACATCTGTAGATATCTGGATATGTGGGTATATGAAGAGCTACATACGGCTCTTTCGATTCAATGTAAGTCGGTTTGTGATAGCTGAACGTCTTTGATTTCATGATGTCGCGTACGTGTATAAATAATCCAAACAATTTTTGTTTATGTATTTGGAGAATTCACTAACCACCAGCATAAGCGAAATATTACACCTTTAATAGAAAAATTATATTTTCACTATTTTGGCTTAACCATTGAACATCAAGACAAGCCATAGCCACCCAACATTTTCTTCGCACGCTGTGTTGTTATTCTGAGGGGCAAACAGTAAGAAAAGCGCTATGCCATTTACAAGATTTAGATTTAGCGTGAACAAACGGACCATTCGACGGATTACTACCATTTCTGCACGAAAACTTTCCGGTTTTCCAACAAAACTAAGAAAAATATTAGCTATGCTAGTCTACCCTCTGCTACTCGTTTAGTACCTCACTCACCAGCCTTGTATATACCAAGACCCATAGGTGTTTTGAGTGAAGAATATGATGTTAGAGAACCAGAAGAAGCAAGTGTCAAATTATAGACCAGGAATGGTGAATATTTGCCATCTGAAGAGGACGGACTACACCTAATAAATCACTTAAAATTAAATGATCGTATTCGAAGCTTGAATTTGTCAAGAACTTAGGCAGAAGTACTAGGATTTAGACTCTAAAGAAGGACACTGTTAGCTCCAGCCAGACATATTTCTGTGTATGGTAATCGTCAGAAAGATCTATCACAGTATTTTTCAATTGACAAGAGTCTTTCATGCTACAATAATGTCGACGATTTGATGTTGGCATTAGGTCACTAACACCATTCTGAAGAATGGCGTCTTCTTATCGATGCTTTGAAATTGAATTTGAAAGCTGTCCTTCTTCGCATATGAAGCGTTTATCCATCCATCCATCCCCGTTAGTTACGCAATCCTGCTACCTACAGCGTAGCGCAGCGATGGCGTCCAGAAGATGGCCGAAAACAGATCGAAAACGACAGTCGTATCGCACAAATTTTTATGGAAGCTTCTGTTTTTTGTATGTATGTATGTATGTATGTATGTCCTTAGTCAGTGGACACGGCGTGGGTGAGTAAATAAAAGATGGTAGGTAGCACCATTCAATTTTACTTACGGAAGCTCATCTGAAAACTGGGAAAAGGGATCGCGTTATCGTTGGCACATGCTCATACAGACTACTAACAACAAAATCGAAATCCGAAACGGCAAAATGCTCCACAGGATACCTGCAATCAAGAAAGAAAAGTGAATGACCACTTTCAAAGTTAAAACTTACGAAAGAAAACAAAAGGTAAAGAAAAGGCTAGAAGACAGTTAACACGTATATTAACAAAATAAAAAAACAACGTTAAATGAAAATAGTATTCAGAAACAACTATTAAAAAAATTTGTTCAAAAATATGATATGATCAGCCTGTATATTAAAATTTGTAATTTTGACGTTACAAACGTGATTTTATATAAAAAAGCTAGGCATAATATGAAATAAAAGGACATAAAAATCTAAGGAAATAAAAAACAAAAGCATATATATTAATTAAATTAAATTAGTTTAAAGTAAAGCCTTTTCTAGGGTACCATAGAGGCAGCCGCACATAGTAATAACAATTACACACATAATAATTTATCGTACGTCTAATTCAAATTTAATCAAATATATTTTTAAGATACTATAGACTTTATCGTGAAAGTATCTGCACTGGAACGTAAAGTTTTCTTTTTGTGATTCGGTAAGCCGACAAGACCAGACGCAGTTGTGCGTACAAAAAAAGAAGTTACAATAAGAAATTTTACTTTAAAATATATGTACCAAAAAGATTAGAAATTTGAGATTTTAAATACAGTAAAAAAGAATATTATTACGCTAAAATTATAAAATCATTAAGCACCAAAGCTAATTATAAATAGAATTCAAATCGTAACTAGATTTCAATCATCTTATGAAAATATATTACATTACATAGTTCCTCCAAATACGAATGAATATTTAATTCGAAACGTTAATTAAATTTAGATTAAACAAGTAACTTATAATTAAAAACAGATTAGGTAATCATGAGTAATTAAATTTCAAAAACGATAAATAAGTTTTAGAAGAAACAAACACAATAGCGTTAAAGAAAGTCATACGAGTTACTCTGTCCCTACTGTATGTCCACAGGAAATTTCCCACAGGTCGGTATCTACATCTATCCAATTGGAAACGGAAATCAAATTTGTTAATTTTACGTCTTTTTCTCCACTAAGTGACACTGGATAATCAATTCCGACGGTAGTTGCAGACTAAGGTGTAAGGTGTCTAAATTATGTCTTCGCAAGAGAAAAGTTTTAAGCTGGAGTCCGTGTAAGAAATGCCGAAAGGAACTATACTTGCCAGAAAGGCAGTTTTCCCCTTACAAGCCTCTTAAACTTCGAAGTCGGTATATGGAAAATCTACTCAATATTTAATGCTCTACGGTAGGATCCACATAGGCGAGTAAATCACACAAGTCGTAGATTTCGTGAAAAAACCTTCCTCTTATACGAAGATTCACACTCTACAGCACTCAACTGAATTTTATAACCGCCTCTGGTCGAATCCCTCTTCCCGCCGGATGCAGCGGAAACGGTAGGGGGGCGATACCGTTACAAAATATTGAAATCAGAGGGCGATACACTACGCGTTGAATGAAATTAAACTCACAAATGAAAAATAATATACCGGGGCACGACGATAATAATATAAAGAAAAGAAAAGAAAATTACGAATGTAACGATCCATTTAAAAGAAAAATATGAAAATATGACGTTTCTTCTAGACAGCATTAATTACAAAATATGCAAATGCTATATCAGCGTAGACCTCAAAGTTGTAGCAATTCTACTCAGTTCACAACGAGGGTATACAAAGAATTGCTGTTTTCTTCGTGAGTGGCACAGTCGATCAAGAAATTACCATTACATTTTTAAAGCCAGTCAGGGCTTCGGATATTCCTGGTCAAAAAATATATTTCATAAGATACTAGTTGAACCCGATAAAATACTTCTATCGCCGTTACACATAAAATTAGGTGTCATAAAAAATTTCATGAAAGCAATGAATAAAGATGGGGGTGGATAAAAAAATTTGAAGAAACCTTAAGTGACTTGGAACGTATTGCTTGGAATGCTGTTAAGAAAGTGACTTACAATTTTCTAGAAAACAGAAAATCTGGCAATTAGATAGTACTTGTTAATGATAATAATGATTTCTTAGAAGTTACCATAAATTGGGTTGTAAGATGAGTCTTAAAATACATTTTTACACACTCGCATCTGGATTTCTTTCCTCTGAACTTTGGTGACGTGAGCGATGAAAACGCCTAAAGGTTTCGTCAAGCCATTTCTGTTATTGAAAAACGTTATCAGGGCGAGTGGAACAATGAAATGCTTGCTGATTATTGTTGGACATTGATATCAGAATAATAATGTCAGAGGTTTCATAGCAGAGCGGTTCAAAATTAAATTAACACAACTTCTAGAGAAAAAAGAGGACTTTAATTAGCTAAGTAGAATATTCAGTACGTTGCAAGGAATCTACGACGACACTATTGAGATGAGTCTATCTATTATCTGTAAATGCGAAGTTTTCAGCATAGAAGCTATTATTGACAGATCGCAGAAGATCATTTTTAGTTGAATTTAGAAAAGCATTTAATTGTAAATGTTACAATACTATACAAAAGCAGATATAAATACAAAGACTTGCATTGTTTAGCTTACTTATTCTTACTATTATTATCAATGTATTTTCTAAACTTTCGAATAAAATATTGATATACATAGTATATATTTGTGTTATCTCTAAATTTATATTGACATTATTTAATATTTTGAAAATAATTTAGTTGTGTAACTATCACTTAAACTTTGCATATTTTTGCATATTTTAATAAAATTTCTGCATATTTTTATCGAATCTTGGAAATATATATGCGCATACAGTTTCCGTGGGCATATAATTCCCAGCTTTACATACACTATGTCTCACTAAGTTGGAACCATATGGAAAACTTTTTTATTATTAATTTTAGGAATAAAAGTTATTCTTCATAAAAAGTTCTGCATGTTCTAAAATCTAAAATGCAATCATCAGATATTAAATTTTTTCAGTCGTATACGCTGTTTGTCAAAAAATATGAATATTACTCAAGAGTAAAGTACCTTTATATTTGACAATATTGAAAATTGTTATAAATAAAAGATGATTAGAACTAAAAACTATGTTCAAATATGCAATTACATAAATTTAAATTGAAAAAATTATTTTTTCTTTTTTGTCTAAAATATCAATGCAAATTTAACTGTTGTTACATGTAATCTAGGATGCACTGACATAAGAATGATTTGTTGCTAGCAATAAATGTTTGATAGTGAGTTTCAAAACGCGTTAGAATTTATGACACATAAAAATGGTAGCGTTAACTTGTGAAGAGCAAATAGAAATTGTTTTGATTGTGGGAGAACATTATAAAACACATAGAGAAGCAGCTATTATTTTTAATAGTAGACATCCCAATAAAAATATTAACCATTCAACTGTTACGAAAATAGTAAATAAATTTAAGAGTACTGGAGGTATTAAAAATAATTTTAATGGAAAACGCCAAAAGCTGGTTAGCCGATGAGAATACGCAGTTTGAAGTCATGCTGTCTGTGGTAGAAAATCCAAAACTGTCATTGCGCAAAAGGAAATCGTTGATGCAACAAAATGTAAGTAAAGATACAGTGGCAGGAATTTTAAAATTCAATAAATACAAACCATTCAAACCAAAAATCATTCACACATTGAAAGAAAGGGAATATGATAGGCGCTTTGATTTTTGCTGTCTCAACCAAGGAGAGTTAGAAGAGGACCCTTTTTTTACGAGGCATATAATTTTTTCCGATGAAGCAACGTTTTCCTCAAATGGAACTGTCTCGTCACAACATTGTCGCTGGTGGTCTGACAATAATCCAAATTTTACAATAAAGGCTCATGACCAATATTCATTTAAGACGAACGTGTGGTGTGGCATTTATAAGAACAGAGTAATAGGACCTTTTTTTCGACAATCTATCAATGCCAAACGTTATTTACAGTTTTTACAAACTCACATCAATGACTACATAGACGAACTACCCATACAAGAACGTCAATGTATTTGGTTCCAACAAGACGGTGCCACATGCCATAGTACATTGAATGTTAGGGAATATCTTGAACATATGTTCCATGGAAAAGTTATTTACAGATATTCTGATCTTTTTTGGCCTGCTAGGTCCCCTGACTTAACCCCCCTTGATTACTTCTTATGGGGTTACTTGAAGCAAAAAGTTTACCAGAAAGGGCCGTTACAAGATGTTAACCATTTGAATTTACTAATAGAATGATTAAATATATTGAATGAGAGGGTGGATATGTCGAGGCATTAGTGGAATGAGTGAAAAATTAATTCCTATTTATTTCTAGTATTAAACACAACTTAGTATTTGTATGTATTTTCTTATTGGCACAATAATTGCACATGCATTAATTACGTGTTTAAATTGCAAAATTGTTAGAAAACATTTAGCAACGAAAAAGTTATCATGTGTTTCATAATCACAAGAGATAAATGTTCGTTGAAAATGAAAAGATTGGTAAAAAAATAACAAAACCAAATTTTTCAATGTAAATAGATTTAATTGCATATTTAAACATATATTTTAGTTCTGATTAACTTTTCTTTATAACAATTTTCGATATTGTCAAACATAAAGGTACTTTACTCTTGAGTAAAATTCATATTTTTTGACAAATCGTGTATACGACTGAAAAAATTTTGATGATTGCGTTTTAGATTTCAGAACATGCAGAACTTTTTATGAAGAATAACTTTTTTTCCTAAAATTGATAATAAAAAAGTTTTCTATATGGTTCCAACTTAGTGAGACATAGTGTATATGTTCAGAGTGCAGAGCGGAATTGCATTTACATTCTGCAGACTTAATAGGAATCGGTATTTTTAGAGATGCATGAATTATTTTTAAACGACTTACAAAAGGGTTTTTCTTTGCCGAGGCTTCCATAAACACTCGTAAAAAAGTACTTCATTAGGAAACTCATTAACGTTTTATTAATCAACATTAACAATAAGTATGACAAATTGACTTTGGTATTTTCGCGGACAAAAGGAAAGGAAATAAATACTTCTAATTGCTTCAGAAACATGAAACGTCCACGTTATTAATAAGCAAGTGGAAATTGAATGTATAATTAATAAACTTTTCCTCTTTTCAATTACATTTTCCGACGACCGTCGCAGAAATCCTTATTGTTGGTCTCTTACCGTCTGAGAACAGTCAAAAGTTTCTCTAATTCAATTGTCATGTCCTCGCATTTCGGCACGCCAACAAAAACGCCGCACAAGAAAAGGGAAAGACAGACAGAACGATACAGTATACAAACAATGTTGACAAGACCAATTGTCGACATTGAAAAGTTAGAAAGTAATCCCGTGTTTCACGATATTTCGTTTTGTTTTATTTGGCAGCAGTAAACTTCAGAATACTAGAGTGCGATATATTTCATGATGAAAATATTCCGGTATCGTAATGCTCCCAGCGGTAAATATATATTTGATAAGATCAAGATAATACAGAAATCCAGGCTAAGGTATCTACTAAATTTAAGTTCTTCATTTGTAAGGATTAGGAGGATTACATACAATTTAAAGTTCTTGTATCTTCCCTGTATAGTTTCTGCCGAGTTTCTGATAAAGTTAATTGAATTATTAAAGTGTAGATGCTCTTGTATGTTATAGATGTTTTCAACATGAAAATAAAATTTTTTGAGGTACAGCATCAAGAATAAATAACTTTTACTATAACTTTATTATTGAATAAACTAACAGTTTTAGTAAATCTTTTAAATTAATGAAAACATATCCTTTGCTCTCAAAAATATATATTTCTCAATTTTGATATTTTGGTTTACCATCGCTTTTATATTATCTTCTTTCGTACTAATTACAGATTATATTTGAGTTTAAAAATAGCTTAAATATAAATTTTGATATTTAAATGTTGCTTTTCTACATATTGCTATGAATAGTGGTTTTGAATTTGATAATACCACTATTCACAACCAATCTGTCCAGCTTGGATATTCAGTCGGTTAAATTTTCAAGATGAGACTGCTTTTCCCTCAGGGTTCCAATCGGAAAAGTGGAAAACACAATTGTATTAGTAAAATATTTGAATGGCACTCAAAATTTATTTGAGAAATAGTAATTATGTCTTCAAGTTACTTATGAGCACAAACGAAAAAGGTTAAATTTAATAAAAAATTTAAAAAATATCTTTATGGAGTATAAAGATTAATATTGCGTCATTAAACAATATTATTAAGGTAAAAATATCGCACGGAAATGACCACAGCGTGCGATAAAAACGTCCTTTATGACAGCCGATCAAAATTAAAACTAATAAATTACAAAGATGCTTTTTAGTTTCTCCCACAAGAAACAAAAATCAAGAAACTGAAATGACAGCCCGAACCAAACTTTAACGCATGTGCAATCACATGAAAAAATATGCCCTTGATATCCCAAGCGTACAAAATTTTATAGTTATAGAAAATTTTTTTATATTAGAAATTTTAAAAAACGTTCTTTTTCATTTAAATCAAATAACTAAGAATAAAATATATATATCAAAATTAACACAATGGAAAAATACAAAATTCAATGCATACAAAATAATGATAATAATGATAATATTAAGATATCTTTAAATATAATTTACTTACGTAAATAAAAAATATACATACATATATTTTCTCGAGACACCTGAGGTAGAAAGCTTAGAAAATTAACAATAACGAGATCAGCTAACTCGTATAAAAATATCGGCAATGAAATCAAACACCAACCACAAATAAATCAAAAATCACGAAGTTACTTAACAAAGATAAAGATTTATCTCATAATAAACACGTCTTTCTACACCCAGAGTACATTTGCGTCTCACTTCTAATACAGCAAACCCGCTGGCTCCGTATAAAAAATACTATTATAAAAATCGTACACAGCAATGCAAACGGCGTGCTTCAACTGCCCTAGTCAAAAATATATATAAGTTCAAAATAAATGTGCATTCATAAATAATAAAACTTTTCAAAATATTTGCGGGGAAAAGTCTATAGCAATATGTTCCTGAACATTTATACATATATTCTAACATTTTCTCAATATCGAATCAACACCAGATAACACTAGCTTTCAAATCATAATATGAATTGTAGTTGTTTTATCAACCTAAGGAAGCGATAGCAATCCCTGGGTGCTAAATTTGGGGAGTAGGGTAGATATTTTAACTCACGGAAATTATATAGCAAAATTTTTGAGAATTATGCATCCCATAATTGTTGTGCAGCAGTATGATTTTTTCACCAAAACATTAAAATTTTCGCTCGAATGAGAGATTTAGTATTTTAATATTCCCTTTATAAATATCACCAGTAGTTGTAGTGCTCTGTTTCACGTACTTAACTGACAGAATCCCTTCTCAATCCCAAAAACTCGATACCTCTTAAATTTTTGAGTCGAACATTGCTCCTTATCTTTTTTTTTGGTGATGAAGAACCTTTATGCACCCATTGCATTGACTCTTGTTCCGCTGAGGTATTACAGTGATATGCGTCAGTGATTATTTTCGAAAAAGTCGCATTCTTGCATTATCGCTTCCAAATTTTCTTATCAAATTTTTTACATTACAAGTTCCTGTTCTGATGTGAGCAGCCCCAAAACTGTTGTATTCGATATTTGGGCTTGAATTACCGAAACTTTAATTCCATAATACAACACCAAACTCCCTACTTTCTCTATTGTTTCTTGTCTTCTTGTCTCGAGAGGTCACCCAGATTTGAGATCATCTTCAATGGCTTACCGACTCTAATAACGTTGTTTCGACAAGAGTTCTATTTAATAATGATGGGACATTCTCATTATATATAGCAATTCATTGATAATTTTTCTCATTTCTCTTTTTAGTCAAAAAATTGTTGACGCTTCTGTGTACAACTTTTAAATAAATTAGTTTTGACTATTTAAATCGTTACCCAAATTATGAAAATCTTTCAGTTTCAACACCAATCTAGTGATAATACTAGAATAAATAAAGTCTAACACTACTCCATATAAACATTTTTCAGTTTCAACACCATCTAGTGAGAATACTTAAATAAATAAAGTTTGACAACTACTCGATGCTTAAATATGTCATTGATCATTGTTTATGTTGGATTGATTATCTACAAACCTCTCGTATTTTTGTAATCATAGAGAATAATAATACAAAGGAAACTATCGAAAACGAAGTATTATTTTCTGTGGAAGTATTTTGTATCAGAATAATTGAGACATACATGAGTAGGTAAAACCCCACCAGTTTTGTATAATACAAAGGTATTTTTAATAATATAAAATATTATTAATTTACTTCTACGCTCGGTCTGGACAATTTCTGTGATATGGCGATGTGGTTCTTTTTTGTGAACTTGTCTGAAGATATCCTTTCTCCTGCAGGGGCGTACCGATGAGCCTGTAGAAAGGCGAAATACGTATCTGCGTCTCTGGGGAGGGATATGTTCGGACACGTTCACAAAAAATATTAATAGTGAACCTGTATTTGCGTTCTTCACACCAGATTTTTAATCATATTTTATATTATTAAAAATACCTTTGCAAGTATTTTGTACCATCGGAAAAGTCAATGAACTATACTGTCAAAAGAATTAGCGGATATCTCTTCAAAACGACAAAATTAATAATTTGGACTTAAAGTAATACCGGTAAAAGTTTCGTCGAATTTTGTTTAGTGACGAGTCAAAATTCAATGTGCACCCAGATAACAGATGTGTTATGATTTGGCGTGAACCAGGGACACAAAAAACCCCTCAATTTGTCCGGAAAAGGCCTCGGTATAACGGTGGCAGTGTGATGGTGTGGGCTGGAATAAGTATCGGAGGCCATACCCAATTGTATTTCATTCAGAATGGTTCACTTACTGCTCAAAGGTATTTGGATGAGGTACTGACATCCTTTGTTCTCCCATATGCAGGAACTGTGGGAGAACAATTTATTTATATGGATGATAATGCTCGTCCACATCGAGCAAACATTGTTAACAATTGGTTTGAGGAAGTAGGAATCGATAGAATGAACTGGCTAGCCAATTTCCCGGACGGTAATCCTATCGAACATGCCTGGAATGCATTAGAAAAACGTATTGCCTCACGAAATCTTGCAAATAGTTCATTTGCAGAACTTCAAATTGCTCTTAGAAAAGAGTGGGACAACATTCCTCAAGAACTGTTTGATAATTTGGTTCACTCCATGCCAGCACGATGTCAAGTCATGTTGGCCATCCGAGCAAATCATACGCCTCATTAATTTTCATTTTTGATAACAATTACCAAAATTATACTTCTGTTAAGTCTGTAATTTACTGTACTTATTCCTACAGAAAAATATTTTCTCAAAATGCTAATAAAGGTTAAAATGAAACTAAACGACAATGTTTATTTTTCCATATACTTAGTCAAATAAGTCATTTATGTATTCTCGTCATTAAAACGCTGTTTATTTTAATATTTACAACCATTTTTAATCAAAATTATAAATATCCGCTAGTTCTTTTGAGCAGTATATTTACATACGCAAGAGGTGTCATAAATTCTTGGTCTAATATGCTTAAACACCAAACACTGTGTACATGTAAATATATGATAGAACAGACTTTTAGCATTACCGAGTAAAATTTTGAATACGATAGCATCCTTCACTGCTGTGGAAAGGTGGACAAAAAAAGATTTCATAAGGGGTAGATTACCTTCGAAAATTATTGAAAATCGAGTTAGTCGGTCGAAATGTTAACATAGCCATTTTAGTACACCGCACGCCATGTAAATAATTTAGAAAAACTCAAGCAACGAATCGTAAATTGTTGTTTAAATTGGAAAATTTAAATTTCGAAATGGTCCACCAATCCTTCATAAGGAGGTTATGAAGCGTGTATAGAAACGAATGAGCAATAAGATGTAGAGCAATTTCTTTAGTTTTACTTTAAGTTATCTTTTGCTTTATGTACATTATCATCAGAAGGGCTATGTAATTTTTATCCTAATAAAGAGATTATATGTCAGAAACAATTGAGTTGCGGACAATAACTTTTTGTTTGTTTCCACCAGCAAATTTACTAAAATATCCGATAACCCTTTTTTAACACCCGGTATATGGATATCACAATTTCATATAATGTTTACAGGATAAAATAATGAAAATAGGATTTTTTAATTTAGACTTAACAGGTATCGTATTAAAAGGTGTTTGTTATTTATCTTTCTTGCCGCATCTTAGCAACTTCAGCTTATTGTATTGTTCAAACAAAAAATTACATTTTTAAATTATTTATCATTAATTCTGGTTAATATCATAGTTTTAAACCACGTGCATGCGTTAATTTGAGAGTTTGACAATCTTTAAATTTCATCAAGAATGAGATCGCTAACGTTGTTGTCTTCTTTATAAATTGTGCAGCAAAAATTCCAGCTGTTGAATTTATTTTAAATTTTGTGTATGTTATAAATATAGGAGTAATTAATTTTAATTTTACAGAAAATTTTCTGAAAAGCCTTTCAACAATCAATAAAGTTGTGCTTATTTTCTAGGAAACTAAAAAGAATACGATAGAATTTCCCAATAGAGCTAACGAATCTAGTACAAATTCTGTACCTCTTATCTTGATTTATTCCTTAGTTAAACGCTCAATAAGCGTAGCGAAATTTACTTAAGCGAGACATCTTTTGGCCTTTGCTATATTAATCAACATGTTTATAATGGAACTAATTCTATTGTTAACGCGCTAAATTAATTTGTAGGCCAGCTTAAATTGATCACGTGTATGTTAATTAATAATCCTAATACGAGTCGACGATCAATTACCCTACCAGACGGTTTTGGTCAACACATTAAGGATATTTCCGCGTTATAATGGACATATCAACTAAACAAGTTTTGTATTTTAGTTTCAAAGTGATGACATGTATTCAAGTGGTCTTTGTTGTTATCTTAATATGTAACAGACTCGTATTAGAGAGCACTAACCAAGAACGATGAAATTTCAAAATTTCCTTTTTTGTATAATTAATTGCATAACTTTACATAAAATTGGGAAGATAATAACATATTTTCTTATATTATTCACATGGATTATTTTTATACAAACATTATTTAGAGTAGTTATTAACCTTGGTGCCATGTTATTATTATGTATGCAAATCGTAATCCTTTTCAATTAATTTATTTTGTCTATTTCTAATCTAAAATAAATAAAACTTTAATAACTTTTTGTAAATGCCTTTATTTTTTAAAATAGTTATTTACGATACAAGTGTTAAAAGTGCGATTTTATTTACGAGTGAAATAAAATAGCATTTTTAACATGTGTATCGTACAATATTTTTTCTACAAACACAATTTTTATTATGAAATATAATGAAAATCCACTGACCAAATTTGGCAGCTCATGAATACGTTTTGACACAACTGGACGCAACCGTAAAAATAACGTCAAATTAATTTGTCACAATTCATACAAAAGATGAGTTCGTGTTTAAGTTCGTGTAAAGAAAATAAAGTAATAGCGAGAATAATAATTCTGAAAGTACTGCAACACAGGTAATAAATATCTTGAATTACACAAACTGTACATTAAATATTAATTATCCAAGAAATATGTAATTTTCATTTAGTAATAAAAATGACTTTAATATATGTTGTCATTTTTGACAAACTGTCATGTCAATTTACTTTTAACACTAGCGTTAAAAGTACTACTTTTAACACGCTACGCTATAATATCGCATTTTTAATTAAAGTTAGCCGTGTTAAAATGTCAACTTTTAACGATGTTTGTAAAATAGTTATTTACGATACAAGTGTTAAAAGTGCGATTTTATTTCACGAGTAAAAGTTTGCGACGCGAGCGTTAGCGAGTGTCGCAATTTACGAGTGAAATAAAATAGCATTTTTAACACGTGTATCGTACAATATTTTTTCTACAAACACAATTTTTATTATAAAATATAATGAAAATCCACTGACAAAATTTGACAGCTCATGAATACGTTTTGACACAACTGGACGCAACCGTAAAAATAACGTCAAATTAATTTGTCACAATTCGTACAAAAGATGAGTTCGTGTTTAAATTCGCGTAAAGAAAATGAAGTAATAGCGAGAATAATAATTCTGAAAGTACTGCAACACAGGTAATAAATATCTCGAATTACACAAACTGTATATTTAATATTAATTATCCAAGAAATATGTAATTTTCAATCATTTTAATATATGTTGTCATTTTTGACAAACTGTCATGTCAATTTACTTTTAACACTAGTGTTAAAAGTACTACTTTTAACACGCTACGCTATAATATCGCATTTTTAATTAAAGTTAGCCGTGTCAAAATGTTGACTTTTAACGGTGTTTGTAGAAAATAGTTATTTACGAACCAAGTGCGTGAAATCATATTTCGCGGATGAGTGACCAGTTTAAAGCACGAGCCGCAGGCGAGCGCTTTATGGACACGAATTCGCGAAATGTTTCACGCACGAAGTTTGTACAATATTTTTTGTACGAGAACTATAAACAATAATAATATTTATATAAAATACAAATATAATTTCAAAACTTTTATGTTTATAAGTATTTTTAACAATATTACTAGTATCTGTCAGGATGGCCGAGCGGTCTAAGCCGCCAGACTCTGGTCATCTCTGAGGGCGTGGGTTCGAATCCCACTTCTGACAATATTTGTTTTAGTTTTCTATAAATTTAAAAAATAATATTTGTTGCTGTTCTGACATTGAATTACATACCTTCCAAATATAACAATTTCTATTTCATTTCCTTTTATTTTCATAGAAAAACAACGAACTGGCTAGCATATTATTAAGGTTAGGGATTTATGATTTTAAAATGTCACTAAATTAATCAAGTTCCAGGAAGTACCAACTTTACTTTTACGCATTCGTGTTTAAAGTGACTTTTTACGCACGCAAATCCAATCGTGAAATGACAGGTTTTGATAAGCGAGTACAAAAAATATATTATATATTATATCATTAGAATTCAGAAAAGATAATTAAAAGTGGACGTGGTGTTCTTCAATTTCTTCCTCGACTAGCTCTTCGTTGTGGGCACATGGACTCGTTCTTCTCAGGGAATTATTTTTTATTTTTAAATAGTTTGTTTTTTTTAAATCGTTATTTTAAATTTGGTTCGTGAATCCTCGATTAACGAGAACAAAGAACAGATAATGTATTTGAAATTCAGTGACACTTTGTGCTATGATGTTTTATTTTGAATTTGGTTCATGAATTGAAAACTTATTTTTATATTAAAGATTTGATATTTACAAAATAGGTGTTTTTATTATTAGCATTATCTGACCTTATTTTACTGGATGACAGATGGCACTTTCTTCTTATGGTAAATTTCCTTTTTTATTTAATATCTGTGTTTATTTTTCTTACTTCTTAAATGGCTATTTGTCTTTACTTAACCTCTTCGACTTAGTTGATACTATTTTATTTATTTTCTTTGCATGAAATATGTGTATATTTTTATTTTTCCTAATACGAGGTACGTATTATTTATTTAACCTTATTAATACGAATTTCAGCACCTCTTCTTCTTTGTTCTTGTATATTATAACGGGTGTTCAGAAACAGTCGAAGTCAAGTGGGCTCTGAACAAAAAATCGTATATCTTTACTTAAGTATCTGATTTGTAATAATTATTAAATGTCAATTGTTGTCTGTCAAAAATCAATCTATCTCAGACATGACTTCATATTTTCAATGACTACTTGACTTCGAATGTTTCTGAACACCCGTTATATTTTCTTTTATCTGTCAAAATTTTTCTAATTTTACGAAATTTCAGTTTATTCTTGAATTAATCCAGTATTTGATGTTATATTATTATTAAAGACGGCAGACTATGTGCCCCAGCAGCGGCGTTGCGTGGAGAGTTTAGCAGAATAACAGTGCGCTTACTTAAAAATAAATATATCGAATCCCTATACAAAACGTTAAGAAAAAACATAAATAACTTACCCAACATGCTTACATTGTTGCAAAAAATGCGGATGTGCGCGATGAAAAAACTGCACCATAATATATGTTTCTGTATTAGTCTCGGAAAGGTTCGTACGTAGCAACGTATATATATGTTTATATAAGAAGGATTGTTCGACGTTGAGAGATGTTATATTTGCATAGTTAAAGTGCTCTTAGTATCTGTACAACGGATCTTCAGTATTGGTAAAAAGTTGCCCTAATTTTGTAAAATCTACATTTTTATCTAATACACTGTTAAATTTTTCACGGACACAATCACTTTTTTCATCTTCAAGGATATGCAGCACTAGTTTTACGTGGTCAATAATTGCTAATGAGTCCGATAAGGACAGCGCAGTGTTCTGTAAATTTTTTATTGCGTCCAGTATTGGAACGTAACTGTCGTAAATAATTTTTAAATTTGCTGCAACTTGAGGATTGTTAAATTGAACCTGGTTGAGCCGTATTGCAGCTGCTTCTTTGGCATCTAGTTGTAAAATCACTGATTTAATTTTTTCAAAATGTTTATAATAATAAAATGTTGCTTCTAACCAAGTACCCCATCGTATAAGAATTGGTTGCGGCGGCTCGGGTATATCGTGGAACACATAACCTTGGCAGCATCGGTAACTAACATTAACACTTGCTTCGGTAAAATCTCAAATTTGTGTAGTGTTTCTATTAATACATCATATATCGCTCTGGCAGTACACCCTTGCATTCGTTTACGGTTTAGTAAATAAGAAGGAGAAGGTCCTTGCGGAATCAGCGTCCGTACTAGAATGGCTAGGATGGACTGTTTTTTAATATCTGTACTTTCGTCTATTGCTAACCACAGGAATTTTTTTTTACCGTATTTTTCGTACAATTTACAATTCTCTCACGCACTGACGGTACGTAATTCCGTAGCGTACTTCTTGCTGGTAATTTCCACGTAGGATTGTATTTCTTCCAAAACTGGCGAAACATTGGGTGTTCCACTTTCTGCATTGGTATATTGGTCGCAATTAATATAATTGTTAAATCACACACAAATTTATTATATGATCTGCGTTCACTATTATTCGATTTATGTTTGTAACTATTTATATGTCTTTGGCACTGACTTGCTTTCCAAGTTAATAAAGTTGTTTCACAAACTAAACATTTCACTACGTTACCGTCATATATTAAATCGGGAAACCGATGTAAAAATTTATTTACTACGTTAGCATGCAACCGAGTCAATGCATTGTTTCTACGCACTCCCGACATTTTCAACACGATTGTGTTAACAATGTATCGCTTACAACGTCTCAACGGCAACTGAATTGATCGTCGTACGCCTCTACTCGATCCCTCCACATCACGCTACTGTTCGGGCACATAGTCTGCCGTCTTTAATTATTATTATTAAAGATTCATGCCTTTTCAGTAAATGTTACCTCATTATGTTTTACTTTATTTTCTAAATTTCAAAATTTCTAGTTATTTTTTCCAAAATCTCAACCAAATTCTATTTATGTTTTGTTAGTCTACTTGTTTTTGTAAGTAATTTAAGTAATTTAAGCCTATTATTTCATATTATTTGCTTCTAGGTGAAAATCTTCCTTCAGTCGGTTTGAAAAATCCTGATATCTATAAATTCTGTTCGGATCTTATTCTTATTGGCGGGTTAGTGTATGTTTTGGTTCCTTTCTTGACTTTTAACTGTTTGTTCTTTTTTCAGTGGTAGATATAGAAATTATTCTATATAAATGAAGTTGGAATTATTATATTACGATGTTTTCTTTAATAAAATGTAATTTTGTTATCATTGGTGTATCCTTTTTTAGTAGTATTTTAGTTTTAATATTAAGTAAAGATGATTTTGCTAACAAAAATCCTGAAATGTCTTATCCTAAGGTAACCCCTGGCCAATTTTTCTTACATCTTGAAAAATTTTCTTTCGGTTTAATCGTCTTCCGGTTTAAAAATTTTATAATACGCTTATTTATTATCGATAACATGTCATTAGTTTTGTTTACACATAGAGCAGATGTTCGAGTCCAAAACAACCCATTACGCGAAAATGACTGGTTAATATCACTTAGGATAATTATAAAATCGTGACAAATCACATTTATCCCGGTACGTGTGAATGCATTTCGCTCTTGTTAGAGCTCGCCAGCACAACGATATCGTGGATACAGAATGCCTCACTTCTATACTTCGTGTATATATAGCTAACATTTTGAACTTCCGGCAAATGAAACTTAATATCTATTAAATCTCATTTCTACATGCAAATGTCCTCTAATCTCTTGCATTAATTACTATAATTTGACAAACTACGTTTGCACCATTATATAGAACGCAGCACGTCGCGGAGTCAACCTTCCTCGTTGCTAGCATAATTAAAAATTCGTGAAAAGCCACATCTATCCCGGAACGTGTGGATACATTGCGCTCTTATTAGAGCTCGTCAGCACACGGTATCCTGGAGGCAGACATGACTTCTCACTTCTATACTTCACGTAACTATTTATGGTGTCGACTGGCCTTTTCGTTTTATTGTAATCTAGTATAATTACAAGCTTTTTCTTGTTTGTTTGATACGGCTTTTCCGAATGTAATGTACTTTATAATATAACATATTTCTTCGAATTTTCGGGAAGGGATGAGACCAAACAAGTATCAGAAGTAATTGCAAATTTTGTAGACATTTTTGGTAGATCTTCCGTTTATGTTGTTCTGCTGGAATACAAGTCTTGTTTCTTTCCATTGTACCAATGGTTGTGATATTTCACTTGAGTAGAATCTAGCCTAGTTCAGATGATGTAAAGCAACTATCGCATATAATATTGTGGCCTTTTAATCCATAAGATAAGTCCAAAGCAACCCACATACGCTTTGTTATCGTCGCATAATACCCAAAATTTAATTCCATATCGAGCAGGCTTACTGGGCATGTATTGCCTAAAAGGGCACCTGCCTCTGAACCCAACCAATTATTCATCGACGGTTACATTTGCGTCTGGATTCAACAATTTTAGTAAAATTTGTATCCTTTTGTCCAAAAGCTCCCTAATAATCGAAAATTTATCCAGGAGTCTTCATTCAATTCGTATTCATTTGTTGCCAAATCTTATTACTCTAGAACTTCATTTGAAATTCTCTAATGATATTGTTGCATGAAATATACTTCTATCTTTCTGGCATCCGTTCAGAAGGTCAACCAATTGCTTGATTTTTGATAACATAATTTCGGAAGTCACGTTTGAAATTTTTGGTCCTTCGCTTTCTGAGCCCCTTTCCAAACAAGCAGAAATATGATTCAGAGCACTCATTTCCGTCAGTTGGATCCCATCTATCAGAGAAATCTTGAACATAATTGCTTCTTCTATTTGCTTTTGTGTTAAAAAAGGCACATTTTTAACTGTTTTGATGATATAATAAAAAAGGCTACTCCGCACAAGATGTCCACAGAACTAAAGGTTTACATGCAAGTCTCAACCTGTTGCTATTACTCACACCGGCCTGTACGAATTTTACGGTATTTTGGTTCTGATGATTGATTTGCTAGTCATCATTTTTCTATTTGCGTATGTACGTTCATTGATTTCTTCCATGTGTTCTGCATAATTTATTATTAAGCTTTCCAGGTGTTTGAACTTTGTTACTTCCAAAATCGAAGTTACCTTTTTTAATTTTCGCTGCCTGATCACGAAATCTCATAATTTTCACACTATCAGTATTTATTTCAAATTCAATTTTTTTCTTTATTTTTATATTCCATTATATTCCATTTTTTTCTTTATTTTTATATTTCTTTTAGGATTTGGTGCATCAGTTCTCCTTGTTTAGTTATAATTGCAATGTCATCTGCGGTGGCAACAAACTCTGCACATTTTGTTCTCAGTATCAAGCGCAACAAACGAATCATCACCCTGTCTAACTACTTTATTAAGGAGTTAAACAAGGTATCTACTTCAGTTGTTGCCCCCCCCCCCCTCCTTTATGTTTGTATAGTGGTTAGTGTATTCTTGATTATTACTTATTTTAAGTTCTTTTGTGACTATAATTAATCGTGCCCTCTCTATTTCGTCGAAAGCTTGTTTAAAATCAATTGTGGTGGTATTTTTGAAAACGTATTAGGCGTATCGAATGGTACAATTTTGGCATTATTTGACGTTTTAGTTTTTCTGTAATGTGAGTTCTGTAAAGTTGGTTCAATATTTTGTTGTCGAATCAATACGTAATGAAAAGGGTTTTCACCCAATTAGCTTTCTTCTCCTATGTATACTAATTAGAGCGAAATATTGTAATTGTTTCATGACGACATTGCAGTCGCTAGTTAAGCGTAATAAAGTCATGTTGTTATAAAGTATAGTGTCTGTTTATTATTTATGACGTACTAACATTTAATAACCTAAATTTTATTGGTATTTTGATGATGTTTTTACATTTTAACATGTTCGTAATCAAATTAAAACCTTTTAACGGAAATATACATTCCGAAAAAATACTACAAAAATTTCCAGGATATTATATTAATCGAAATTACCTTATGCATATCTTTTCGTTTAAGTATAAAAATAAATTATATGAATTCGAGCTTTTTATTATTTTTTGTAGTAGAACATTTAAATTGACTAAAATTTATATTTAAATTAGCTAAAGAAAGTTTGTTGGAGGAAAATTGCTGCTGAATATTTAAAATAAACAATAGAAAAAAAGAAAAATGTATTTTGAGCAGATGCATTCTAATCTCTTTTTATATAAAGGAAAATAAAAGACTCTTACAAAACTCATTCAACTCGTTTTTCCCTTGTATTTATAAATTCTACCCGGAAAAGCATTTCGTGGGTAACGATATGTAAATTAAAAATTTTCCTGAAAATTTTAAGGGTCGGTTAGGTAGTAATACGTATTAAATAAATAAACTGCTTACCGTAAACTACATTATTTAGTAAGCAAGCTAGCCATACATTATATAGCCCAGTAACAAATTTTGTTCTTCTTTGTTCTGTTTGTTCTTCATACTCTTTCACTAGTACAATAAATTGAGAAAAAGATATAGCATTTTATATATAGGATTATAAGATTTTAGCGAAAGGGAACAAAATAGATTAATTATTATGAAGCCTTAACCCCCAAAATTATATTCTCTTATTACATTACATAAAAAAAATTGCCAGGTTCGTCCGGTTGTTTCATATCTTACAGCTCCGTCCTACAAAGTCTCGAAAAGAGACTCATAGATATAGAAGATATGGAAGAAGACCAGAGTTTTTGGTACTCTGCGACAGAAATGGTAAGGCAAATTTCTTCATTAACATTTTTACCCCGTTGCCAGGACAGCAATGTCATCGCATCACACACAACATGAAATACCGTTCAGCCCAACAAATCTGTTGCCGTGCTAGCGCCTCATTAGTTCGTGAGAGAATCAAGCACACTAGGCGCGATTTGAATTCTCTTGCTGCTAAGATTTTCAATACGCATCTTGAAGTCATCGTGGCTGAGACGTTGGGCTACGTTTCAACCACGATGACTTTTCTCTCATCGATCGAATAACCTTTCATCAAGCCGAAAAATCACATGCGCTCTCGACCGCCGTTCGCATTCGGAAATTTAACGTATTTCAATCCAAACAGGTTACTAACAGGTCACAGCACGTTCTAACTCCCAATGAACAATCAATTATTTCAAAAGGTTCAAATTTTGCTCTGTCTCCAAAACACATACCTACCGTAGAGATTAGATCCGGTATAGAAAGTGCCGTCATAAAACTCCCAGATATTATTGCAGACTCTATCAGACACCAAACTTCAGCTATTCGTCGACGTGCCTAACCGCCTATACCGAACGTACAAAAATCAGAAATATCTGCCCTAAAAACTTTCAAAACAAACCCCGACATTGTCTATTGAATGCGGACAAAGGGAACCTAACGGTTGTACTCGACATCAACGTCTATCAGGAGAAAATAGACACTCTACTCCAAGACGATCCTTATCGTCTCTTGAAGCGAGACACTACTTCCCGGATAGAACGTTCTGTAACAGATCACATCAAACGATCATCTATCCACAGAGACATATAATAATCTCTGATCCCAAGACACTCCAAGCTGCCGAGATTATATGGATTACCTAAAATTCACAAACTCAACGTGCCTCTTCGTCCTATTGTCAGCACTATTGACAGCCCCACCTACAAATTAGACAAATATTTATCTAACACTCTTAAACAATACACAGTAACTCGCGAATAAAAATTCTCAACATTTTGTAACTCGTTTATAGGATTTTTCCTTAGACACCTGTGATTTACTAGTTACTTTTGACATGGAATCTCTTTTCACGAAGATCCAGATCCCGGACACAGTGTCAATCATATCCGACTTTATTACCGCTCACGGCAAACCGAATGATATATTCCAACTCGTAAATGTGTGCCTTACCTCCACGTACTTCCAATTCCGCAACAAGTTCTATGAACAAGTGTAGGGAGCCGCTATAGGTTCCCCCTTATCCCCGGTTGTCGCTAACATTTTTATGGAAGCGTCCAAACAAGTCTTAAGTTCCTTTCACTTAAAACCTAAATGTTGGTTTAGATATGTAAACCATACGTTTCTATCCGCATGGGCGGCAGTCTCTAGATGAGTTCCTACTTTTCTTAAACACCCAGCAACGTGACATTCGCTTTACCATGGAGGTGGAATCGGACGGAAGTCTCCCGTTTTTAGACGCCTTAGTGACCTACAATATCAATGGCAAACTATCTTCTTCTTCTTCTAGCAATGGAGATATTCCGAAATGAACTTAGTTCTTTGTTTCGGTTCTTAAATGTTTGGTTCGTGACGCAGATTATTATTTGGCCGAGTTTAGGTGTGAGATGCAGTTTGCTGCGGCTCATGGCCTCTCGGGTTCTGAACAGTGAATTGTTAAATCGGAAGATGGGTGTTAAAAAATAGCCGGTATTTGGGCAGTAGGAGTTTTGGAGTGAGAGATGGAGTAAAGTGATGGGTATTGGAGGGTTGTTTCAAGGAGGGTCATCAAGTAGAACGTCTTGGGGTCGTCGATGATTACCGAAATGGAGGTGTATTTCCATTTCGGAGATCAACGGGTTCTCATGCTGTGGAACATCTTTAAAATGGCAAACTCATACGGACCGGTATCTGAACGGATTTTCCTATCGTCACCCGGCACACAAGCAAGCGGTCATCAATACTCTTGTATATCGTGCGTTTTCCATCTCAGAACCTAGGGCACTACCCTCTGAATTTAAACATATTTCTAACACCTTATGATCATATAGGGAAGGTTCTACATAAAAATAAAATCAAAACCATCTTCAGAGCTCATTCTAAAGTTTCGGACCCCTTACCCTCGGTTAAAGACAAAATATTTCCACTCTAAGCACAAGGAGTGTATCGCATTCCGTGTTCGTGTGGCAGTGTGTACATTGGCGAAACTAAGCGGCTAGTAGACGTGCGTGGGTCCGAACATAAACGTTGTACTAGACTGTCAAATATAGCCGGTTCAGCGCTGGCGGAACACAAACTCAACTTCTGTCATCAAATTTTATTCAAATATGTCAACCTGGGAAGATCCGTGTATCAATTGATATTCACAAATATCCCCGCAATCTCAATAGAGAAGATGGCTATACGTTACATCCAATGTGGCAAACTATATTGAATTCTTCTTCGAAATATCACACCAATACGACTCATCTGATTGGCTCATTGTCTACAGCCAATAGCAGGCCACCATCTGACCCGGTCCCCACTATATAAGTTTGTGCCGGTCTCTGTCCTAGCATTCTTCAAGCTAATGCGAAACGACGAACATCTACGTACAGCCCTGAAGATGTCCCTTGTAACAGTGTAACAGTCCCTTGTAACAGTTGGCAATTACTACTAGCTCGACGCGGTTCCAACCCGGAAACCGAGATCTACATCTAGAGAACGACCACGGAAACCTCCGTTTACTCATACACAGAATCAATGACTTTTCTTTAACTTCTAACACAAAACTCATTTCTTTTGATGTCCAAAATTTATTTCCTAGTATCCCTCTAGAAAAAAAAACTGTTATTTTAGTAAAAGATCGTCTACATAAAAATAACGTAAACCCAATAATTATTAATGAAATTCTTGACTTATTAAACATATGTGTAGAAGAAAATGACTTTTAATTTAATGAAGACATATACACTTGTAAGGAAGGTTTAATTATGGGTAATAATTTTTATGGATCATTTTGAAAATTCTATTTCAAGAAATCCTCCTTTACAAAATCTATTATTTTGGTACAGATACGTGGACGATATATTACTAGGTTTTACAGGATCAAAGAGACAATTATATTTATTACTTGATTATATTAATACATTGCATCTCAATACTAAGTTTGCAATGGAACAGGAAACAAATAATGGTATTAACTTTCTCGATTTAACCATTACTCGAATTAATAACAAATGTAACTTTGCAAGTTACCACAAACTTTCAAATACAGATATAACTATTCATAACACTTTTTGCCATCCGATACAACACAAATTAGCGGCTTATCGCAGTCTTATACATACATGAATTAATAACTCCGTTGAACAAAAAGGATTTCGAAAAAGAGTTGAATTTAATTAAACAAATAGCAATCAACAATCGATATAAAAGTAACATAATAGATAACATTTTAATTAAAGAACTCTTTACAGAGCCATATCACAAGTATACCTAATATTAAATTATAATAACACCCAAAATTTTAAAATGATTACGTTTATAAGCTCTTCAAGCACAAAAATTAGTAAATATTTATGAACATTAGGCATTAATACAGCATATAGAATAAACAATGATTTATCAAAATTTGTAAGAAACAACAAGTATTTAACAAATAACAATAAAAAGTCGGGACTCTATGAGTTAACTTGCGGTAGTTGCCCGATGACGTATATTGGATAGACCTGGAGATTGTTTGAAATACGCATCAAAGAACATTTTTCTTCCTTTAGAAATACTAAATATGTGTCTTCATACGTGTCTCATATTAATTTAATAAACCACAACTTTAGTAAAGAATTTAAAATACTACACATAGAAAATAAGGGCAAAAAGCTTAATTTATTAGAGTCACTTGAAATTAAGTATTTAAAGAAAATTGATCATATCCTAAACGATAAACGATCGTTACCCTGTAGAGTAAAATGTAGTGAAATTCATTAAAATTTGTTTTGTTTTATCCCGATAATAGTTGAGAAAAAGACACTAAATATATATGAAAATTAGTGTTGAAAATTTGACAAAGAATAGTATCGACATACCTATTAAAGCTAATTCTTCAGCAAATTACAGATTCAAAAATATTGAAGAAATTTGTGGAAAATTTTTAGAATTCATATTCTATATAATTACATTTTTCCATCATTAATACGTTCTCTTTTTCTTTCAAGGACACCCGGTATGTGGAATTTTGGAGCGTCTTTCCAATTTACTAGAAATTTACACTTGAAGTTTCTAAATGTCAACCACTTGCGATGTGCTATTCCATTTTCGCTGTCTTGACAATGTCCTCGTGTCGTTCCCTTTTTTACCTTTCCCTTAGAGGCGTCTTTATATGCATGTCTATAGCATTTCGTTTTTATTATTGAACGATTAGCGTCAATCGTTTAGCGTTTCGTGAGTTTCGAAACGTATAGTAGCCAGGAGATATTATATTATCCTTCGGTTGTAAATTACATTTGTATTAAGTCATTCGAAAAGTTGGTACGTTTTGTATGAATAATCGGTACAATCAGTAATGTGTTCGTAGTCTTCATTTAGAGAGAGACACACTAACAGTTTTGTGATCTTTACGCTTTTCGGAGTCTATTGAAGATGAATGATGATAAGAAAGTTCATTTTCGTCATATACAGGTTGTAAATGAAATAAGCTGACGTGCGGTAATATATGATAGATACGTAAGGCAGCAATTAAAATCTACAAACATTTTTATTCCATCGAAACTTTAATTTTTGTGGAAATTTAGGAACACAAACTTTTCAAATACGGTCCTGTATTCAGATTAAATCTAAATAAATAGAAATAGTGTCTTTATATGTTGTCGATTCGACAAACAAATAGGCCTTTATTATTTAAGTTCACAAAAAATAACCATCACATTTCAATAATGTAATAGGTTTTTGTTTTGTGTGAAAAGATAAATAAACATGTATTTATTCATTTCCAAAATATAATTTTTCTTATGATCAGCTTTTCTGTTGTTATTTATAAATAGATCAATGCCCGACCTTTGTAATATCCCAAAAAAATACATTATCGAGTTTCCTTAAAAATTTTAAACAGTATAAGTTTTGTGGTGATATGGAATTTATAATTCAGTTGTCTTAATATTAAATTGATGCCAAGAAATAATAAATTATATTTGTAATTCTTAATTGAATGTTCATATTTTTTTTCTGTTCTATTTGCATCTTTCTTTAATGACAATTTGTTTGCCCTAAAAAGGGCAGATTTACATGAAACAGGTGGAATGCTTAAAGGAGATATTCAATGTGTCTGCCATTTGCGTAAATACAAGTTTCTAACTGATATGTAAACTATCAAAGTACACGATTTAACACGGCTCAGTCTTGGCGGATATTGGCGGCAGCTTGAAAAATACCTTGCCGAAGATCGTCTTCGTTGACAATATCAGTGCTATTATTACTGAACCTTTAATGGGCTCCCGTGCACGTAACAAATTCCTTCGAAGTATGTTTTGGACTGTTGTGTGTGAAACGTCTTTCGCAATCACTCGGGTTATGTTTAAATTTTCATTTACAATATGAAAAACCCGTTTTGCCGTTTTCCTTAATAGAGATAATATTTTGTCGATCCTTTCGTTCAATATAGTTGCATGTTTGAGTTAGTGTATACGTGGACGCCGTGTAAAGTTGTTGCGTAAGCAGTTGTACTAGCTTTACTGTGCCCCATGTGCGACACCTTGATTAGTGGTTTTACCTACTGATGATGACCATTTAGTTGTCGAAATACGTATTCAGGATACGATTAATACTTGTGGTAAGGGATTTTATACCTTTTTTTAAGTTTTTACTTAACCACAGTCTCCAAAGAAAGACTAAATACGATGTTGTTTAAAAAATTTGGATCGTTGTTGGACAATTCCATTATTGTTTCACTAAACTGTAATCTTCTGCCCGGGTCATCTTCTTTAAGTACATGCAGTAAGTGTATCTTATAGGGTTTGTATTTGTTCGCTTTTAATATTCGTCTAATAGATCTGCTACTCATATCATTTTCTAATCCTAGTTGAGTGGTTGACGTAGTGGGATTTTCCGTTACAGCAAGTAAAACATGAAGAGATCGGCCTTCATTAGTGATTTCTTTTGGTCGGCCAGCTTTAGGTATATCTCTAACATCGCCCGTTTCTCTAAATTTAGTAACCAATCTCGAAACTGTTGATTGAGCTATAGGATCTCGATCCAAATAAACATTATTGAATAAAGTGCAAACTTCGTGATGTGAACGTTGCCTGTCACCATATCCGACCATCATAAGAATTTCTATTATTTTTTTAGTAGTTAAATTGACCATTTTAACACAAAACACGTATTAAAAAAAGCAAGTTTTACGATGGAAACTATTTTATTGTGAAACGTCAATAATTCAATGACAGTCAAAAAATCTACAATTTCCAAAGCAATCTATAAAACACTACGCTAGTCCAAATGTAAGTTTATTAAATTTAATTTTTTTCTCAATATTTTTATTATCTAACCCCATGAAAAAAGTACATATTCATATTCAGAAATTAATAAAGATTCCGAATTTTCTAAAAGATAATATTATTTCCATTAAAAAAAAAAATTTTTTTGCTGTCATATGTAATCATCATGAAAAAAAAACGCAAATGATTGAAGCCAATACAAAATAACTTCAAAAAACTTTTGTTGGCAACATTTTGTTCTAAATTTTATATTTACGGGATTATTAGACTGATGCGTTACTTCTGCCCAACCCCGTATATATTATTATACATAGTTAGAGTTATAGTTAGGTATCTCTGCAACGGTACACTCTCTTTAAATGGGATTGGATATACTTTTGTAAAAATATACAGGGATTCTAAAAATTATATCAGATTTGCTGTATCACTTCCGGTTATACCGGAAATAGACATCCAATTTGTTATTTTGTAATAATAATAATATATTTGTATCCAACAAATTTATCCAATTACAGGGAAACTAAATTGAAATTCATAAGTGATACATATTGCTAACATGAAGAAAAAAAAGCACATTCTGTGTGCTTATAAATATTTCATTATTTTAAATGGAAAATCCTGTATATTTTTTCATATTTGAACACCTTGTTGAATTCTGAATATAGTAAACCACCTAATTTTACACTTTTACTAACTGACAATATCCTAAACGGTCTTCAAATTCGTGCAATGAATTTTGTAAAACTTTGTGCGGCATTTGTAGGAATAAGTTTCTTATGTGTTCTTCAACTCATTTAAATTTGCAGGTCTACTTCCATATGCCTTATTTTTGAGATAACCTCACAATAAAAAAATCGAAAGGCGATTCATCAGGACTACGAGGTGGTCATTCAATGACACTTCTTCGCCCTATCCATCGACCAGGAAGAACAGGATCCAAATACTGCCGCACAATTCTAGAATAATGCACAGGTTCTTCCGCATCTACTACCCCACGTGGTCTTTCACGGTCACGGCTTTCATAACTTGGATGTAATGTATCGCGATCTCTCGATCTGTACATGGTTCGCAAAATCGAATCAATTTATGGACATCTTCGGTTCGAAAACTGTCCTCCATAAATACGTCTAGTAGTTCTAACATTTCCACCATAGTGGGCCATACATCATGGAAGTTGATAACAGACTGACTTCTGACTTACAGTATGCAACTCCCACCATTACGCTTCAGTAGTTTTGGCGCTGCAGTTATAAAGGAATCCTAAATTTACGAGAGTCGGATCGAGCAGCGCATTCCTTAAATATTCTTTTCTTCGATCTCATTCGAGATATAATTTTCGTGCATTAGCATTTTATGCTTACTTTCTACTAACTTATAGTATCTGAATTCAGAAAAGAAAATAATAAAGAAACTACTACGCAATACATTTGTTAAGTGCAAGGAGAATGCACATGCTAAAAATTGTTTAGAAGATTTCTCAATAGAAATTTAATTTTGAAGGGAATTTCATTTTGGTAAGTCATCAGACGTTAATGATGACCAAATTTGTACCGAACTATCGGAAAATCCGTAATAAATTGTTGGGTAGCCTAATAATAATTGGTAGTATTTTGGTACAATACGCTTGTGTTTCATTGGAGACAAACAGTTAATCGAAGCAAAGAATAATTTCTAGTAAACTCGAAAGCTGCTTCGCATTAGAAAAAGGTGATATCTGTTTGGCGAGACTACAAAAGCATAATCTAACGAAATTTTTAGAATGAACGCAACAATTATCGCTGAAAAGTGAGGAAGGTAGAAATTCAAATGAAATCGTGCAGTGCTAGCAAGTAGACGTAGGTGATACAAGGCCACGTGTAGTGATGACGCGAGCAGTTAGATTGGGTTGTAATAAACTAGTCACGTGATTTACCAGGTATTACACAATCCAATAATTATCTATATCGGTCTCTTCAGTACCGCGTTAATAGGTAAAACTTTAGCAATATCAATCGCATAAAAGTACTTGGATGGATTCCTTCCATCGAACCAAAGTAGTTCTCCAGAGATTATATTCAGAATTTGCCTATAAGATGCCGACAGTTTATGTAAGATTCTGGAAATCATGAACACATTATTGGTTAAGAACAAAAAGAAAAGATCAACTAGAGAGTCAGTTCTTGGGACTTACAAAAACTAAAAGAAACAATATCCAAACTGATTTGTATAATAGACTACTTTTATCGTATATGAGTGGTAGCATGAACAAATTTAAAGATCAAGTTAAAAGTATATTAACCAACAAATGCTATTATTCCCTAAATGAGTATCTGGATGACAAACTGTGACATTGTCTCTCTGTCCGATCGGATGTGCGGTCACAGCAGTCATATTTATATTTTTGTCCTCGCGTACATAATTTGTCTCTTGACATATGTATGTATATATCATATATGTTTCCTTTCTTTCCATTTTATTTTATATATACTATATTATACTATATATATATGTATAATTACTAGAGCTGAGGATGTTTGCGGTATAACCATGGTTATATCATGAATTACTGTCTATTTTTAAGTATTGTAGTATATCGACATTTCCTGTTACTATGTAACACGTCTATAAATATAAAAATCAAAAACATTTCATTTGTTCTCTATAGACTCACAAACTACATAATCGATTTTGATAAAATTTGGTGTGTGTGTTCCTTATGTAGTGTGGAACGATGTTTTCAAATTTTGTCGGCAAATATTAAAGAATTAACAATATGTGAAACATTAATTTCTATAGAATTCTATATCGTAATGTCATTTTAAATCATTATATACAAACCATGACAACGTCACATATAAAATATGACAGTACAAAATATAATGCAGGTATTCTGTCACTTTTTATAAATATATGTAATTGAATGTTTATATTAAAAAAAAAACTCTTTGAAAAATGCCATAAGTACCGAAAGAATTAAAGTATCTTAAATAAATAATTATTCAATTAGAACAGACCTTAAATCGCCAAATATAGAAAATCTCCTATGCATATATGTACGGTTGCGGCCTTTGAAAATTCAGACACTCGATTTTGACGTGAATGTCAAAAATTTAAAATTTTATGTGTGTAAATCAAATTTGCATCAGTCATTTTGACGACAATGTCACATTAGATAAATCCATAGTCAGTTTTTTTTTTTAAATACCGCAGTTATCAGAATTACAAAATTCTATTATTCAAACTAAATACTAATTTTGAAGTAAAATTTTATATTTTGATATTCGAAATTATATTTTTGAAATTTAAGTAAAGCAGGACACTATCTGCAGTTCTGTTAACCATTTTTTTAAATTTACTATTTCTTCAATACATTTTGTTTTCTACGCCAATAATTGGTTTGAGTAGCTTGTACGAGAGTTTACACCGCTTAAAATGTTTTTCTATTTAAGTGTCTGGGTTTTCAAGGGCCAGAACTGCACTTGTGTATACTGTTTTCAAGTTGTCTCTTAGAAATTGTCTCGACAGAATGGCATCTACCTCGACATTAAGGTGAACAATGCATTTTTACCTGCAAGCACAGTTATCGAATTGCTATGAGTGATTACAACAGTTGAAAATTATCAATCTTCATGTGCATATGTAGCATGTTCGCAAAATGGGAAACCATCTGCTCCATTTGTTTATGCACTAAATGGAATAACGAAGAATATTTAGATTGATTATAATAAAATATCATTTATTCGTTGTTTAGCTCGAGAATAAACAAAAATTGTATATCGGTTAATGGCAGTTAACATAAAGGAAGTTTTAATTTTTCTATAGAATATGGCCGAGCAACACCGGGCTGTAGGGAGCTAGTAAGGAATAAAAATGTTGATTGAATGATTGTCAAACTATTATATAATCTATATAGATTTTTGTTTGCAGAAAACGGCAACTTTTATATGATCAAATATTTGTTTATATATTCCCTGTCTGTCCAATAAATAGTAATAATAATAATTACACTGATGATGATTTAACTGTTTTCAAACATTAGAAATAATATACTTTATTAAAGTTACTTTTTTTATGCTAACTTTCAAATCGTAACAAAAATATAATTTATATTACTGCTACGATCTTGTTGTGATTATGAAGCGATAAAATTAAACAGGAATTGAACCCTTTGTTCGTTTAAGTCAGCAAAGAAGAGGTCAACACTATAAATAATTACAAAATACTCTCTTTTTAACTCTGTGTATTCACTTTAACTGGGTACCTGCTTGCACGTCTCTCGCAAGTGTTTATAGAGGGAACGTCGTAATATTGTATAATCCCTCTACAAGAACATCATTACTTATTATGGTGCACCTTGTGTAATTTTTTGTAAGGCTTTAAAAGTCTGTGGACATTAATAATAATAATTCATGCTTTAGCATGCCCCAACAGCTTGACGCCAATTACAGTGGACATTGGCAGGTCATTAGTTATAATTGCGCCCGCGTCCGTGTAGCGACTTAAGACGTTTAGCTGTCGGTATTCGCCTTAAACAAGAAGGAAAATCTTCTTGAATAGCCCAGCCCCGGATCCTCTCTCGGAACTCCCGGCACGATAACTAAGTACGTTACCACTAGGATTTCAGCCGGCGATATTGGGAAATACCATCTTTTCAGACTCGATATGAAACAGGTTAAGCTCTATAAAGAAACTGAGATTTGGAAACGGCATTTCAATTGCAAATTCACCGAAAATTATTATTATTTTTAATATAATTTTCCTGGTTCTTGTTTTAAATTCATCGGATAACCCCCCCCCCCTCCCCCCTCCCGCCCTATTAGGCACACATTTTTGAATATACATTTAATAAAGAGGACATACATTATTCCTCAAGTAAGATCATTTAATTGCTATCATAAATTCTTCACGTACTTTATTTCCTCATCGTAAAACTTCAATGTTAAATTCAATAAAGCCGCAATTTAATTTTGATGGGCGCACAAACAAAATTCAAGATTAACGAACGTGAAACATAATAATGATGACGGCGACGAAAGAACGCCACTATAAAATATCATTATCATTACTAAATTGTCACAAGTTGAAGTATGCTATACAATAAGTAAACAAAGAGGACTGACTATACCGCTACAGAGCAGTAAAACATACGACGTCCCCGCGCGCAGCCAAGCAGGAAATCGCTGATTTAGACTCACAATACGGTGACTTATATGTATGTATATTTATACAGAGAGAAACTGGCCAATATTATAACGTCTATCAACTGGCCATCAAGGTTGTAGTCGTAAACCCTGAAAGTCTTCCTATTCTCTCCGATGATTATCGTCATTATCGATTTCTACTGTGCTTGAAATTCGACGGCGGTCGCCTATGTATACGCTCGTGGACGTGTAGTTACCTATGTGTGTGTGTTAAACTTTCGAGACTACAAAGAATTCGTAAGCTGAAAAAAGCTCGCCTGGTCATTAATTCGACCTACGATGAATTCTGAATGTGCGGGTCGTTCATGAAGATTGAACATACGGTAGAGGAGATTTAAAGTGTTGTTTTTATACTTGTAGGTTTACTTTAGCATTGTAAGTATTACTATTATTACTAAAGGACTGATTATCTGCACGAAAAAAACTAAATATTTACGCATATATAACTAGCGTTCAAAAACTTTCCTCATTAGACGGCTATGCTTTTCTTTAATGGTTGGTGACAGTGTACGTATTCTGTCACAAACTAATACTTTTGATAGTTTGGTTATGTCATGTAAATTTGTGTAATAATTATTTAGTTTTTCAAAAAATGTTTTCATTAATTGATGTTGCAGACACTTCTTGGTGAAATATTTTAGTAATTATTGATGTACTTGCTAGGAATAACACACTTGGCTATATTTCACAAATTTTATTATATTTCTCTAACATATATGTTTCGGATGTTATGCCATTCTAAAAGAGTTTCTTACAAATAACTAATTCCGTAACAGTGTAACTTATATACCTAGTTTTGTCATGAGGTGGTGGTTAGATGATGTTTATAATGGTGTCTATGATGGGGGTGTTTATAAATTCTAGTTGTGTATTAGTGGCTATTACATTTTGTTTATGGGCTTTTTTAATTTCTAGAATTTCTAATAAATCTAATCTTTTACTTTTTATTGCATTATGTACTAAGTTGCAGCTATTTATATAAGTTTAAACAAAATAAATATTTATTCATATTTTATGTTATGTAGTATATTTTTATGTTGTGAAAAGTCCGTAATTTTAGATTGTATGGTCTGACTATGTAAAACTAATCATTTAAAGTGTTTTCTATTTCTAATAATATTGAAAAGGTATTGTTATGGGCTCTGTTAACCTGAAAGTAGGGGTGTAGTTTTCTTGTATATTGTAAAGCTTCTACAGTAGTCGTAAGATTGTTTGATTCTATAACAATTTCCGGTTCTTCTTCATCTTCGATACCTGATGTTATCTGGTGTATAATCTCTGCATCAGTCAAAATTTCCGTAGCAATGACATTTTTATCAACATTTATATACTCTAAGAACTTGTCAACATCTGTATGAGCTGCGATATCTATCAATTCACTTAGCGGAATGTCATCCTGAGCATCAAAGTCTTCGCGAAGTACAGCTTGATTATCATTCTGAACGAATAATGAGTGGCGAAATCAATTTTTAATTGTTTCAGCTGATATATTTACCAATACACTGCTCAATAAATTTATCGCAAATAAAATTGAGATTGTCTTTGAATTATAGTGAGTAACAGTTGCTTTCGGAAATTGTTTTAATGTCAAAATAATCCCTTGATCCATGGGTTGCAGTACGGATGTTGTATTAGGCGGAAAAAATACAAGTTTTGTATTGTGCTGCTGAACCTGTGGATGTGCCGGGAAATTATCAACAAGTAACCCGTTTTTCTTATCTCACGAAAAAAACAGTATTTTCATCTTTTGTTGCAATATATACTATTTTTTCTTTCATGTAGTTCAGTTGACAACTTGTGACAGTTTGACAGTTTTTGCCTTTTAAACTTATTTCTTTTGGACGTATTACATTATCTTCAGATGAACGATCTTCTCTATTTACTTCAGTTTTATGTTCGGGAAGTACGAAATTGTGTCCAATAGAAATAACATCTTCATCGATCATTTCCATCAATTCACCTTCAAGATTATCCTCCTCCCAATCATTATCACTACCATCGAAAGGTTATGAATTGGGTCTTACAATTCCTTTTCTGACAATGCTGTTTCTGAAGCCGATATCGGAAAATGCGATTTTATATTGTAAAAACATAAAAGGAAATAATTGTATTCTTAACCTGCGAGGTGTAGAATAAAAATGTTATCCCTTTGCGTACTATAATCCAAAATATGCAATTACGTTCTGCGGTCCAGGAAAGCGGAAAATTCTTAAAATTTACACTTTACTGAAATAACATACAATGACACAAGATCTTGCTGAACTGCATTGAAACAAGAAAGTAAACCAAGCATCGTAAATGTTACGAATGTCCCGTAATCTAGGGTTGAAGACTTAGACAATTTTACAATGCAGTTGAATCAATAAGTCTCTGAATAATGACTCTATTAACAAGAAAATTAAAAATGATAGGAGCTTTTGTGATTAAAATTAAAGTCATTAACATATTCTTCCAGTTATCAGAAGCCACCACTGGCTCACAGTCTCACTTCATTCCAACTAACAATGCCCTTGACTGTTCTTGCTAATACAAACTAGGTTTGAGGTTGTTATGATGAAGAATTATTTCTTGACTTCGAATTATTTCTTCTTATTTCATCGATGGCTTCCGACAAACAAATGGTGGTACACCAGTTAGCGTTCACAGTTCTTCGATTCTCTAAAGTTACGCTTGGCATCATTTGCTTTGCAGGACTATTACCTACTATCTTTGCACCATTTTTTTTTGCTTTTGAACTTCTGTCACATTGTGTGGGTATGCAAAGCTTCCGTACGCTCAGGCGTTCATACAAAATTGTATGAATTTCTTTCATGCCATCCAAGGATGTTCAATCTCATAGCGTGTGGCATGCCGATCACGTTCGCGTACAATACAATATTAATGGCAATAACGGACATAATAATAATGTAATTTTATTATCTCAAAAAAGTTATAAAACCCCATACTACAATTAATAATAGTAACCTAAATACCTATTTCGACAACTAAGTTGTCATTATCAGTAGTTAAAATCACTAATCAAAGTGTCGCATATGGGGCACAGTAAAGCTAACACACATAATAACGCAACAACTTTACACGGCGTCCACGTACACACTGACTTTAAAATAAAAATACACAGACTAAAAATTACGACAATTTACCTCTCTTAAGAAAAAGTCAACACCACGTGTTTATTCTCTATTCTCACGCCCTCAGCCTTATATATGGGATCGGACCGTCGTCCGAATTAAACGTATTACGTTTGTTTTTAACGATATGAATGCTTTCGTATACGCCATGATCTATGTAGTTGTTGGTGGCTTTGACAAGTTTTAACCCTTTAACGGACATATTGTGATCTGTGTCTAATGCATTGTTGGCCAGGCTAGATTTTTCTGGTCTATTAAATTTAATATGTGATATGTGTTTCTTAAAACGGGTTATTATTAAGCGTTTCGTTTGACCTATATATTTCAAATTACAATCATCGCAATTAATTTCGTATATACCTGATTTCGAATTCAAATTAACTTTATCTATGGTATTACCTAGGTATATTTTTGAACAAGGAGGCCTACTTCTTTAAGAACCCTATTAATGTTTCTCGAAATTGGATGGTTTGGTAAACATATGTACTTTTTTTGAGTTTTTACTTAAGCACAGTCTCCAAAGAGAGACTTTCATTTTATTGTAAACAGATAAATGCAATATCCGACTAGTTTATTGCAAAATGCCCGACGGGTCAGAGAATAAGGTAAATATAAGAGTACTTCATGCGTTTGAATCTTTAAGCAAATAAAAGAATTGGCAAAAAGGTGATTAAAGTTGTGGTTTCTAAGGTACCAAAAAATCTTGTAAATGATGCCAAAAAAGGATATTTCGGACTTTTTTGGGGTCTGGAATAGACAACTTTTATCAGCTTGACACCTTCTTGTCCACCATTTCTATCTGCGTAAAGACTCAAACAAATCAAGTATGAATATTAAATCTCATTCTTACATGTAAATGTCGACTTATGTGATGCGTTCATAACTACAATCCGACAAACTAAGTTTGTACCAGTATGCAGAACACACCCTTTCGCGACAACGAACTTCCTGGTAATTAGGTTAATTAAGAATTGCTGAAAAAAACAAGTCAATCAACGGGAAACGTACAGACGGCGTTTCGTTCTGGTTGGAACTTTTCAATGCACGGCATTCCTCGAAGACGGACATTGCTTTTCATTTCTATACTTTCTGTATATATAGTTAACATTTGGAACTTACGTTGATTGACTTGTTTTTTTCACCAATTCTTAATTAACCTAATTACCAGGTAGTTCGTTGTCGCGAAAGGGTGTGTTCTGCATGCTGGTACAAACTTAGTTTGTCGGATTGTAGTTATGAACGCATCACATAAGTCGACATTTACATGTAAGAATGAGATTTAATATTCATTAATTCTCACTTGCAGTAATTTTCAAATGTTAACTATATATACAGAAAGTATAGAAATGAAAAGCTCTGTCCGTCATCGAGGAATGCCGTGCATTGAAAAGTTCCAACCAGAACGAAACGCCGTCTGTACGTTTCCCGTTGATTGACTTGTTTTTTTCAGCAATTCTTAATTAACCTAATTACCAGGAAGTTCGTTGTCGCGAAAGGGTGTGTTCTGCATACTGGTACAAACTTAGTTTGTCGGATTGTAGTTATGAACCCATCACATAAGTCGACATTTACATGTAAGAATGAGATTTAATATTCATTAATTCTCACTTGCAGTAAGTTCCAAATGTTAACTATATATACAGAAAGTATAGAAATGAAAAGCAATGTCCGTCTTCGAGGAATGCCGTGCATTGAAATGTTCCAACCAGAACGAAACGCCGTCTGTACGTTTCCCGTTGATTGACTTGTTTTTTTCAGCAATTCTTAATTAACCTAATTACCAGGAAGTTCGCTGTCGCGAAAGGGTGTGTTCTGCATACTGGTACAAACTTAGTTTGTCGGATTGTAGTTATGAACGCATCACATAAGTCGACATTTACATGTAATAATGAGATTTAATATTCATTAATTCTCACTTGCAGTAAGTTCCAAATGTTAACTATATATACAGAAAGTATAGAAATGAAAAGCAATGTCCGTCTTCGAGGAATGCCGTGCATTGAAAAGTTCCAACCAGAACGAAACGCCGTCTGTACGTTTCCCGTTGATTGACTTGTTTTTTCAGCAATTCTTAATTAACCTAATTACCAGGAAGTTCGTTGTCGCGAAAGGGTGTGTTCTGCATACTGGTACAAACTTAGTATGTCGGATTGTAGTTATGAACGCATCACATAAGTCGACATTTACATGTAAGAATGAGATTTAATATTCATTAATTCTCACTTGCAGTAAGTTCTAAATGTTAACTATATATACAGAAAGTATAGAAATGAAAAGCAATGTCCGTCTTCGAGGAATGCCGTGCATTGAAAAGTTCCAACCAGAACGAAACGCCGTCTGTACGTTTCCCGTTGATTGACTTGTTTTTTCAGCAATTCTTAATTAACCTAATTACCAGGAAGTTCGTTGTCGCGAAAGGGTGTGTTCTGCAAACTGGTACAAACTTAGTTTGTCGGATTGTAGTTATGAACGCATCACATAAGTCGACATTTACATGTAAGAATGAGATTTAATATTCATTAATTCTCACTTGCAGTAAGTTCCAAATGTTAACTATGTATACAGAAAGTATAGAAATGAAAAGCAATGTCCGTCTTCGAGGAATGCCGTGCATTGAAAAGTTCCAACCAGAACGAAACGCCGTCTGTACGTTTCCCGTTGATTGACTTGTTTTTTTCAGCAATTCTTAAATCAAGTATATTTATCTTTTTTCTATCCCATCGGGGCGTTTTTGCACACAATTTTTTTGGGAACATATTGCACTTTGACAAGGAAACACTACTGCTTCCAAGGCTATCTTAAATTCATACAGATACATGGTTGGGGGAATGGTAAACCCAAAAGATATTCTTGGAAACCCAAGTGCACTTGTAAAATTTTTCTTCTTTAGAAAAAATATTGTTTGTTATTTTCTATCATTTGTGTCATTTATTGGCACATAATAATTAAAACACCTTCCGTCAACTAACGTTTCTTTATAGTGTTCATAGAAGTTTCTAAATAATAATTTAAAAAACTGTAAAAGTAATGAAAAAATTATTCAGACGAAAGTTATTTGCGTCTTCTTGATTCCATAAAAAAAAGTTGACCTTCAAAAGACCTACAAGGTGATAACTAAATGCAAAACTAACTATATCATTCTATAGACTTTAAGAGGTAAAGCAACTTTCATTTCAAACATTTATTCGTGTAAATATACCGGGTGACGAGTTGGAGTAAATTATAATCAGGGACACACGGTATATTGAAACAAAATTCACCAAGTATGAAGAAACTCATAATTTCTAAGCCGTCGGTATTAATTTTACTCATCAAGAAGTTATTAAAATGAATAGTAAGTATTATTACTTAAATAAAAACTATATTCTCTAGATGACTTACTTTGGACAATTTAATTATAAAGACTTAAAAAACCTTTCAATTGTCAACAATCGAATACATTCATCTGTAGATCGATAAACTTCCTACGCAGACAATTACAGGGAACTTTTAAAGGACACTGTCTTAATAAAGGGCAATGCAAATTAAGAGGAAACTTCCTCGAGAAAATGACAAACTTATTGGAACTGATTACCTGCGGGAATTCGTTTCTCGTTTCTACTAGAAGCATTCCTTATTAGAACGTCACAACGGCAGCAAACTCTATTACCTTAAGCGTCATTCGGAGACCCCGTTTGCGAAAATTATGCAATATTTAGATGAGATATAGTCCGAATAGCGAGCAAATCGTTCGTTCTAGTTCAATGTGAATAGCAAAAAGTTTTAAAGTTCGCGTTTTGGAAAAGCACGTTTTCCTTCGCCTTCGCCGGCATATGCGAAGTTCATGAAATATTATTGATTCAGTTTAAATTTGCAGAAAATTAAATGCCTTTTCGTCTTAAAATAAATATATTAGTTTTATTTAAACTTCATTAAAAGTTTCACTTTAATTGGGGTATATTCAAATTACAAGTTTAAATAAGTTGAATTCCAACATTGACACAATTTCTCGCATTACTTACTTCACAGATAACTTCAAGTTATATTTTGATTATATATTACTATGTGATTTTACTTTATATATGATATATAGGATGAGTCGACAGAAGTGAAATCTAGTAGCAAAAGACTAAATTCAACAGAATTTTGAAAATTCAGTTATTCATGCTTTTATTCCTTTTCTACTGCAGATATTACAGAATCTCAATCTATGTCGTACTTGAGAGTATAGAAAAGTAGGAAAAAAGTTTAAAAAAATGTATAATGAATTCTACATTTTTATTTTTGAAAATCAATATAAATGCAGAATAAAATATTTCATTATTCTATATAATGGGTAATCATAAACACGACATCGCAGCAGCCCGCCAGTAGGTTATTTTTAAAAAACGTATCTCTATTCAATATTTAACCAAAAATTCGAAACTTCATGATTTGAAAGATAAATTTATTTTGTCAATAGCTGTCAAAATTGTGCTTATGTGTTTACTTTAAATTTAAAAGTACATATTTAATGTAAAATTGAAATTATATATATGGTTGAATATGTTCAATACATAAATTTATTGTCCGCCTCATGTTATTGGATACATCTTCTTACATGAAACTTAGTCTCCAAAAACTTATTTTTTAGATAAGGAAACACAAAGAAATCTAAAAGCGTAAAGTCACATGGACGTGCTGAAAAAAGGTCCTTACTTATCAATCTGTCATCAAAAAATTCTTGTAAGTAATTCATGTTAGTTTGAGCAACATGTGGACGTGCCGAATCCTGTTGAAAATAACCAGTGCGTAGTTCATAATCATCAAGTTGATTAATGAAAAGTTCCAACATAATGTTACGATATCTTTGAGCGTTCATATGGACATACACAACTTATTTAACCATTAGTCACTTCAACCGCAGAACCATGCGTTTCGATCTAGTGATCTCATAGACTGGAGGCATGAGGCCGAATTTACGATGGACCATATAAATAGTCTATAACATCGCTAAGTACAACACGCAGCTATTGAATAGCACCATTCTGTTTTTTGTCGTTGAATTGTGACGCAACTACTTTAATATTACAGTTAAATTCCTTTCTTCGTGGGCGTAGATAGAAGCGTGAATATATCAACCCTGTCACGTGATTCCAACCATGTTCCCCATCTAATGATTACTGGAGAGGGAGGCAGTGACAAAGATGGGAGCCTTTCCCTGTAAAGAGCTACTCTCAATGGTACTTTGCTGAAAACTTTCTTAAAAGTGGATACAAGTCTACCAACTTCCGGAAAGGAGTCTATGATATATTCACAGATTTTGTGGAGAGCATGTGTTACACAAGTAGTATGCAGCATATTAGCATATGTTTCCTTTAATAGTTGGCCTATTTTTAACATATATGTGGGACTGTCACCGACAAATAAAAGTATTTTTTCTTTTTACCTGTCGTCCGAATGAAACATTTGGTGCATATTCTCGTAAATGGTTTTAGCTACTATTTCCGCATGAACTGTATTTATAACTTTTGTTGCTATTACATATGCGTTATATGAAATAGTTTGATGTAGTACACCAGCTACAACATTAACCACACAGCGACCTAATATTTCGTTGGCACTCATTCATAGATACTGATTTGAAAGTTTCTAATGCGTTTTTCTGCTTTCGCGTAGCACTTAGAAATATAATATTTGCGTATGATGGATTTATCAGGAACATTTCGGTCAGTATATTTTTGGAAAAATGTTTTAAGGGTGGGATTGTTAAGTTTATATAATGGAATATTTGCAGCCATTAAAGTTTCACAGAGTTCGTCGTTAGAATTTTCAGATTCCAACGAGTCTTATTTCTGTGTATGTGTTTTCAATGCTAAGTGACGTTTTATGCGCGATTTCTTGGAATTATTGAACGATATTTTACAGACTCTGTAATAAATTTCGGATGTACCGGCAATGGGCGATTAGTCCAACTCGTCATTGTTTCACGATGTCATTCTCGAAGTTGTTCCATATCATATCTAAAAAAGTAACTTAATGTTCTAGATCTATATAAATGAAAACTAAAAATCTATGCGTAAGTTATTGTAACTTAATGAAATTCACAGAACACTTACGTCAAAATAATTTCGAGAAGCAGATCCGATGAAGCGATATTAACAGGGTCTATTACAAAAATTACGAAGTATGTATTTTATAAGTGACAGTTAAAACAACGAAAAAGGGAAACTAACTCTCTGTACTTTATTTATCTTAAAATATAAACTAATAAATAAAATAAATTATAAAAACTCCTCCCCGCTTCTATCTACGCCCATGAAGAAATTAATTTAAGTGTAATTTTGAAGTAATTGCGTCACAATTCAACTACAAAAAACAGATGTGCGCTTAACCGAATGAATAGTGCTATTCGATAACTGCGTATTGTACTTAGCAATGTTATAGACTATTTATATGATCCATCGTAATTTCGACCTGATGCGTACGGTCTCTACTTATAAGGTATATTAGCTTGTTGTAGAAGCAATTTTTTTTTGGTTAAGAATCATAATAAAAATATAAAATAACATTTTCTGTAGGTAAGGCTGTTTTAATTAGGAATGTGTACATTACATGTTTATATTAATCACTTATGAACATATCCTAGACCAATATTTTTTGGATTGTCTGTAACATATGACGTTAGTATTTTCGCGCAGCCTAGTACCGTGAATAAACGCGTGGATTATATATAGTATTATATATTATTAGTATATATAGTCTTGAGATTATTAACACATACTGGTAGTTGAACTTGCCTCACCACTTTTGCGAAGAACCTCTTAATCTACTGTTGAGGGTTTCCCTACGCGGGATTATATTTGAAGATCAGTTTGTTCATTTCAGAACATTTTGGACCAGTTTTGCTCGGACGTTCTACCTCATTCAATATATGAGCAGCATTAGCAACACTTTTCCCCAATTTACAATAATATAAAATATTATCAAAATCTCTACACTTAAACTAACCATTTATTAGCGAATCATTTAACTTTGCAGGATTAGTAATTACATATCACACAAGGCTTTTCAATTTGACGTATTACATACAAAATATTGTATGATTGATAGGTACTACAGTCGACTATGCCCAAACAAGAAACTTTTACGCCATGCTAATTTAAAAGGTCCTTCGTTGGAGACTGTAGCTAAGTAAAAACTTAAAAGTGTATAAAATTCCTTGCCCCTTAAACGCTTTATCACATTAATATACACTGAATGTATATGTGAAGGTATTGTAAAGTATTTCGTGATTTTTGCGACATTTTTATTTCTACCTACTGAGGATGATAACTTGGTTGTCGAAATACGTATTTAGGACATTTATAGTAATGCTAATTTAATTAATTTTGTTTTCGAATTTTACTTTTCGAATCAGGCATTTCATAATTACCAACCTAATACTATAACAAAGTATTTCTTCGTCTTTTGGGTATTATCAAAAGTACAAACATACTAGTATCGTAATCATTTTCTCATACTTATTCACTTTAATTCCTTTTCGCTTCGTTTCCGTTCTCGTCTCTTTGACTGTTTGGATTTCCTTTCCTTCTACGAAGCGCATTTGCCATTTTAAATCGCCTGAAGTTTCCTTTACATTTGCGTATTTACACTACGTTTGATGTCGCGCTAAGTCTAACAAATTACTACGCTCACGCGTTCTTTTGAAGCTCTATAATAATCGCCTTACCTAATATATATTTGCATATTTGTCTTTATCTTGGATATTCGTGGATTGTGAAAAGATATTAACTTTATTTGATGCAAGTTTGTTGAAAAATATGACAAGATGAAATAAAATATATTAATTTTTAACATATCTCCTTTATACGACTTTTTGCGAAGGATTTTTTTAATAAACTTTTTTAAAATGATTAATTGTTGAATTATTGCCTATCTAACAGAAAAGTGTTATAATTGATACCATTATACCATAGAAGACCCAATAATTTTAACTTAAATTGGGAAAATTAGATATTTACTTATTATAATGACATTCTTAAACAAACATTAAAATAATAAATTACTAAATATTACTAACTATAAAAAAAAAATTTAATATACGAGGGAATTATATTATGTTTTTGTCTGTAGCAGCTACGAGTGGGGCTAGCGCGGCCAACTTGGTGTCTGGGCGTTCTTCCGTTCAGTCGGCACTCATTGAAATTTATCGGTAACTGCGTGAAGTGTACGGTCTAAAAATGACAAAGTAATGTTAATGATTAAGAGCGAAGTGGACGACCAAACATTGGCTGATAAACTGATCGCAAAAGGCGATGAGAAGTTTCTAGAAAATCGCCGATTCACAATAATGGAGCTCTCGCTTAGTTTTACGCGAATTTCACGAAGTTTGTTGTATGAAATTGTTGCACATAAACAAGGCTATCACAAATTTTTTACAAGATGGGTACCAAAAATCTTGACGAATACTGCAAGAATCAGCGTATGGCTGCATCATTGACATTTCTGGAATCTTACAAAAAAGATGGTGATTCATTACTTGATCGAATTGTAACTGAAGACAAGATTTGAGTGACACATGTGAATTGCAAGGACCAAATTGCAGTCTATGGAGTGGGGGCACACAAATTCCCACCCAAAAAGAAAGAAAATGCATGCAAACTTTGTCTGCAAGGAAGATTATGGCGACTGCTTCGTTGGGACAGGAGAGGTGTGTTTCTTATCGATTTTCTTGAACGAGGCACAACAATAAACTCCGTGAGGTATTGTCAAACTTTGGGAAAATTAAGAAGAGCAATTAAGAATAAGCGTAGGGAAAGTTGAGCTCAAAAATTTGGTTTTTGCAAGACAATGCCCGACCACACACGGCCAATCGCATTCGAAATGTCATGGATGCTTTCAAGTGGGAGATGTGTGCTCGCCTACCATTCAGTCCGGATCATGCACTCAGCAACTACCGCCTGTTTCCAACGATGAAAACCTGTCTGGGAACGCAGCGCTCTGACGACAACGTGGAACTGCGGAAGGGCGTGACAATCTAGTTAAAGTCTCAGGCAGCAGAATTTTATGACGATGGAATTTCAAAGCTTGTTTGCCGCTATGATAAGTGTCTAAATTTGTGTGGAGACTATATTGAAATGTAGTATTCAAGTACCGCTTTCAAATAAGTACATACTTTTTTTTCCTATGCTTTGCTTTTTTTTTTTTATAGCAAACCGTAATGTAATTCCTGGATGACCCTCGTAAATACAATAAAAAATTATACATTTAAGCTGCGAACTGCATAAACAAATGTGAACAAAGGTCGAATTTTAGGTTCTCAAAAAAAACTTTAAAATCTTTTAAACTGATTAAGATTATTAATGTACACTAACTACTGTAAATACTTTTAATATTTCTGTATTAATGTCCTTTCTTTACTACCAGAAAATTTATTATATTGATTTTTTATGTAAAATAGAAACATTTTTAATAATAAAAAATATCATTAAAAATCGTGTGTGAAGAACTATATTTAATGAAACTAATCCAGATATGCAGACAAGTGTTTAGTCCTACTATTGAACTCGTTAGTACATGATGTAGTCGAGTTGTTAATTTTGTCTCCAGAATTAACAACTCGACTATTCCACCGCATGAAGTCAAGATATAAAGGATGGCATGGAAAAAGGTTCAACACCGTCCATTGATTAATATTAAAATCACAAACGCCAACCCAATCAACGCCATTTCCATGCCAAGTGTAAGGCTAGCAAGTTATTGGCAAGCGTCGTTCTCATTCTTGTATATGAATAAGAGAGGTTTCTCGCACCCTAGTATGCTTTAAAATTGTTTTTCTCATAATATAGACATAATATAAAATATTAAGAATAAACGCCAATTAATGTGAATATTGCAACCCCAATAGAAAAAGATACCACGAGACTTAGTGACGAATATTATAACAAAAGGGGGTTAACAATAAAAAAGAAGGGAGTCTTGGGTTATTCTTGCCAGTTGCCGTATAATTAATAAAAGCTGATACCTTAATTAGGCGATTAGACCGAAGTCACATCCACATCAGTTGGTAATTATCTTTCAAAAATTACCACCAACGTAATAATACAAAGGTATTTTTAATAATATAAAATATTATTAAAAATCTGGTGTGAAGAACTTTCTCCAGCAGGGGCGTACTGACGAGTCTGTAGAAAAGCGAAATACGTATCTACGTCTCTGGGGAGGGATATGTTCGCACACGTTCACAAAAAATATTAATAGTGAACCTGTATTTGTGTTCTTCACACCAGATTTTTAATAATATTTTATATTATTAAAAATACCTTTGTATTATACAAAACTGGTGGGGTTTACTTACTCATGTATGTTTCATTTATTCTGATACATTACACATGCGGTTAGTCCGTAGTATGAGTGAAGACACAAACAAAATGCAATTTCTAGAGAGATTGGCTGTGCCACCTTTGGAAGGGCGTCGTTACTTCACACTGGTTATGTGGACGGGGCGAGGTATTTCGGCTGTCTGACAACAGGCAGCGCCGAATTTACTTCTACGCCCGGTCTGGAAATTTCGGTGATGTGGTTCTTTTTCGTGAATGTGTCTGAGAATATCCTTTCTCCAGCAGGGGCGTACCGACGAGCCTGTAAAAAGGCGAAATACGTATCTACGTCTCTGGGGAGGGATATGTTCGGACACGTTCACAAAAAATATTAATAGTGCACCTGTATTTGTGTTCTTCACACCAGATTTTTAATAATATTTTATATTATTAAAAATACCTTTGTATTATACAAATCTGGTGGGGTTTACCTACTCATTTATGTTTCAATTATTCTGATACCAACGTAATAGCCAAACTCACATAAAAAAAACTTCTATTCCACAAGTGTAACTTGAGGTATTCGTCAAACAAAAGCCATTCACAACCACTGCCACCTCTCATTCGGAAAATTCCAATACGTACCTAGCGCCGTCATCGGTGAACTATTACACTAACGTAAAGAAACACAATGTATTCGGAGATTGATCAATAAAATCAATAAAATATCGTAATATATTGTTCCAGTTTTTAAGATGCGATTAAGACGAAATGTAAAAAAATTGCCTCCCAATATTAATTTTATCTAATTTTTATAACATTAGTGCATGTATATTTACGAACTAGTTGTCTTTTCAAATAATAATACGTCCCAGCAAGGTTTTTATCATGATCTCATACATATGAGATAACACACGAAAGGATTAAAAATTAATTATCAAATAACAGGTGCATACTCCAATTTGGAGAACACAAATAGATATTAAACTTGGAGGATATAATTTGGAGGAATAATTTTGCGATTCTTATTATAACAACCCAATAATTTTAGGAGACGATGAAGTAGTGTTATTAATGTTGGAAAAGGTCATTAGGTAATCCTAAAGGCCGCCAAAATCTTTCACAAACCCGCATGTGTTGATAATAGCATCGTTGTATCAATAACCAAACAAAGTAGAACACACTTTGTCAGAATATGTTACTATTTTGCACGTAATTTCTTCAAAACCTGTAATAAAGTTCATCACTCTACGAGAACTTGAGTTTCGGAAAAATTTCCTGGTACACTATTACGTTAAATCATTTTATTTGAGTCTCTGGGACCAGTATAATACGAAAAATAAAGTGGCAACTAACTAGTTGCGTAATATCTAATGGTGGTTCTATATATGATTTAATAAATGACGTTACAGAATATTTTGTGGTCTGGCCCTGCATACTTATGCATATATATTTATTTAGACCAATTTTACTAATTTTTGTAATTATTGCAACGCCGTGGGTTACAGTTGAATGTAAACATGTATTCGCTTATATGATACTAACGTATGGTCCCAAAGTTTTCTGAAAAATTTTAGATGATTTGTAGTTGTACTAAAAGACATCTGGTTAAGTTGTCGCTAGAGGTCATATGTCACAATTAACTTGTTTTAATTATGACAGTTTAGTTTTTGTGATCTGGTTCAGTGTGTGTCTTAGAAGCTAGATATTCGTAAAGGAACTTATAATCTAGTTGGACGTGTTATGGTTGCCATTTATAGTGAACAAAATATTTTTCATCAACGATCACAGCGTAGTGAGCAAATTTGGGCAAGCTGGATGCATTAGAGATTAGGGTAAGGCGTGGGAATAATCGTTGCGCATGTTCAGCGGAGAATATTGCTGCTGTAAGTAATAGTTTGTCCGAAGAGCACAAATTATCAATTCGTCGCCGTTTGCAGACTTTGGCCCTTTTTTATGGCTCCTTTTTGCGCATTCTGCAGAAGGACTTACACCTACAGCCGCAAAAACTTCAGTTGATACAAGAACTGAAGCCTAGAGATTATGGACGGCGTATAATTTACACAGATTGGGTGTTAGAGAAGCAAAAAGTCGATGCCCATTTCCAAAGAAAATTTTCCTTTCTGATGAGGCACATTTCCAACTCTCTGGATATGTTAATAAACTAAATTGCCGCATATGGGGCGAGGAAAATCCTGACGCGATACACGAGATACCATTGCATATTCAAAAAATACCTGTGTGGTGCGCATTGTGGTCAGATGCCGTAATTGAGCGTTTCTTTTTTTGAAAACGATGACCAGTAACAGTGAACGGCGCTAGAGGAGTTTACACGAAATCGAAGATGTTGATATTGGAAACATGTGGTCTCAACAAGAGGGAGCAACTTGCCATATATTGAGTCCAACATTAGATGTTTTGCATGAAAAGAAGTCGCATTATTTCACGTAGTAGTGCTGTAAACTGATCGCTACTCATCATTTAACCCCATTGCATTTTTTGTGGGGTTTTCTATAGAGTCGCGTCTAGGCCAACAAACCAGCAACCTGGATAGCCTCGAAACTTACGAAAAAGTCATTGAAAACTACCTCGACCGAATGAACTGCTGCAAAAGGTTCAGAGGCGGGCATTTGCCTGGCATACTACTGTGGACAGAAAGTAGACTATTTTTTAAAAATACCCGCGCAATGACTATCGATGTGTGTATTTATTTGGTGGGTTGGTATGCTGTGAGCAGCTGACAGAAATCTCATGATATTTTCTTTGTTAGTTTTGAAATTACAGCGTCTTTTGTAATTGTGAAAAATTTGTTCCTACGATTTTTTAATATGGATAAATCTATTGAACAAAGAATTTATATTAAATCTTGTTTGAAAAACAAATTTTTTTGTACGGATACAATAAAAATGTTAAAAAAATATTACAGTGACCAGTATTTATCAAGATCACAAGTTTTTAAGTGGTACAAATTGTTCTGTGAGGGTCGTGAAGTAGTCTAAGACGAACCTCGTTCAGGAAGGCCATCAACCTCAACTACTGATGAAAACAAAACAACAAAACAACAAAACAACAAAAGAAGCTTGTAATTTCGAATCGTCGATTGACACAAACGGACCTTGTATACATTGCTAGCATATCAAAACGATCAATACAAGCAATTTTAAAGGACGATTTGAGGCTGTCTCGTGGGTCTTCTCGTCTTGTTCCAAAATCATTGAATTTGTTTGAAAAACAACTCGGGTTGAAGTGGCTGAGGAGATGCATAATTACTGCCAATGAGACTTGGATCTATGCTTATGACCAGAAAACAGCTCAAACAATCCAGGGAATATAGTGATGCAGGAAACCAAAACAAAAAAAACATGTTAAAGCAAGTCAAAAATAAAGGTCATGTTGACTGTTTTCGTCGACTACCGTGGCATTGTCCACAAAGAGTTTCTTGACTTCTTGAGTCAATAGAAGGCATCCAAGAGAATTCGCTGGCCGCTTTAGGGGCTATACCGGAAGCTACGTAGCCGGAAGAAACGTATTCTATTGGATTATTTTGAAGGAGACACAATTAATTTGGTCGAATAAAATATTTGCTGTGTGTTTTATTTAATCAGTCTCATTACTTTTTGTCCACAGTAATAATATTCCATAATTAGTGAATAATACCATATATTCAATTAATTAAAAAAATAAGATAATGTTATATTTAGTGTGTATCTTCTTAAATATAATAAAATAGCTAGGCAATTGGAATTAGATCACACATTATTTAGAAGGTAAGTGTTACATTTCTTACTGTTAAAAGCACTAATGCATTAAGATAACAATTACATTAATATTTACTGACTATGTACCCTACAACGTGTAAGTGCTATGGACTTAACCTATTTTTTTATGGCAATATTGCGTATGGTATTACATACCCAAGTGGACGTACTCCCCAGAGAATTTCATGCTAAAACAGATGATTAGGGAATGTTGCCTACACGAACTCTCGGATATTCAATATAGCGGACATTATATTAGCACTCACCTTAATGTGTTGAAGGGATTTCGTTCTTATGTTTTATAAAATGGGTTTTCGCATTTTACAGCGGTAGTATGTTGAAGAGTTCCGATGAGACTTCGAAAAAAAAGAAACATATGCTTTTCATATTTGCCGTTGAAATGTTCTAAATGTATTCTAAACTTAACAGCCAATGCATTATAAGAAGAAATAAATTAAATTACTTACGAGTATGTTATACTCGGTACTTACGTTTGCTGTAAATTCCATTTAAAAATGAGGGTTTATGTACGTATTTTGCAAATACACTCAAAATAAATTATTGTCTGGTAGATAATTAAAATTAATATCTTTTTTATAGGATTTTTCTTTCTAGTAACACCTTAACAAACCGTTAATAGTTGCTTTACAATCTCGGTTTGAAACATAAGCGTAATAACTTTAAATAAGAACAAACATAGCTAAGAAGTCTTGACAAACATAATTTATCAAAAGATTCTCTGTCAGTAGAAATGATGATGACATTCAAGAAATTTATGAAATTACTTTTTCGTCACTGATTGTAAAGGTGTTGAAATGAATTAATCGCTTGGAAGTAGTAACTTGGAAAATAAAAAATAACCTTACAGAGCCAAATAAGGTTAATATAGGGGATGTGGAAACAAAGAATTTGATTTTAAGTCAAAATATTACTGGCAATTGACGAACGCAGGTGCATTATCATTTAACATTCACAAATTGTATGGTTTTGCTATTCAAAGTGAACACAACGAATATCGCCTACTAATAACTTCAATACATCAATATAATACTTTGTTTACTCACTTGGAACGAATTCTTTTTGATCAGCAATATTAAATGGAGAACTTGGGTTAACGTGTGGCGCGGTGGGTATTCCATCGGATGTGTATGCTTCTGTGCGGGCTGTTGTACTTTGTATGTATAGTGCGTTCAGAATTATAAGAAACTAGCTTTTAGTTTGCTTACAACTATTATTGCACACCCTGCGGCGATAATTCTCTCATTGTAATCGATTGGATAGGGTTCACCTACCTGTAGTATATGTACAAGTATAGGTACAAGTACAGCCTACATGCAGTATACAATAAATTTGTATTTTTAAAGTGTTTTTAATTTTATTTGCATAATTGGTAAACAAACGGGTGGTGATCTATAAAATACGAAATACATTTTTATTTGTACATTTTGTAGTTCAAGTTAAGTAAAGGAGTATTAATATTAACTAGCAATACTTTCTCAAGGTTATTTTCTGTAAAATCTATTCTCTTTGAATAAAATACAGCCTCGTAGATATAAATCGCCCTTTCTACATCGCAACTGGTTATAGGTGCATACTGGTAATATTCTTTTATTTCAGCGTATTTAGCAGTTAGATTTTGAGGCATTGTCCCTATACACAATTGCCGCAAGGTTATTAAATCTGGATTTCTATTAAATGCTGCGTCTAACTCTTGCCGAAGGCCACATCCGAAGTAACTTGGAATATTTTTCAAACTATTAATAGCCACATCTAATGCGGTTAATCGATTATTTAATTTGAGATTTTGATTTTCTAAATAAGCTATTAGTTTTGGCAAATTTCCAAAGTGTTCCTGAAGAAAGTACAACTGATGTTTCTAATTTTGAAATTGTATTAATTCCTTTCACTCGGAGATACTTCGAGCATCGTCATTTAAACATGAAACGAAATTTTGGAAACTATGGGAATTATGTGCATAAAAACTAGTAGCTTCCAACCATGTTCCTCATATAGTTATTGCTGGAGAGGGAGGCAGTGACAAAGATGGAAGTTTTTCCCCGTAAAGAGCTAATATCAATGGTGCTTTTCTGAAAACTTTTTTAAAACCGGATACAAGTCTATCAACTTCCCCAAAGGTGTCTGATATATATGGAGAACATGTGCTACACAAGTAATATGCAGCATATTAGGATATGTTTCCTTTAATAGTCTGCTTGTTTTTAACATATTTGCAGCACTGTCACTGACAAATAAAAGTATTGTTTCTTTGGACCTGTCGTTCAAATGAACCATTTGGTGCATGTTCTCGTAAATGGTTTTAGCTACTGTTTCGAATTAACTGTATTTATAACTTTTGTTGCTAATATATATGCGTTATATGGAATAGTTGAATGTAGTATATCAGCTACAACATTGACCACACAGCGTCCTAATATATCGACAGTTTCGTTGGGACTCATTCATAGATATTAATTTCAAAGATGGCTTTCTAATGCGTTCTACTGCTTTCCTGTAGCACTTGGAAACATAAAATATTTGCGTAAGGTAGATTCATCAGGAGCATATCGACCAATATATTATTTTTGGAGAAATGTTTTGAAGGTGGGATTGTTAAGTTTGTTTAATTGAATATTTGCCAACATTAAAGTTTCACAGAGTTCTTCGTTAAAATTGTCAGATTCCAACGGGTTTAACGATATTTTACAAACTTTGCAATAAATTTCGGAATCACTGGCAATGGACATACAATCAGTATGCCCCTTAATCCAACTCGCCATTGTTTCACGATGCAATTCTCGACGTTGTTCCATATCATATCTGAAAAAGTAACTTAAACAACGTTCTAGATCTAAATAATTGAAAATTAAAATGTTTGCGTAAGTTATTGAAACTTAAACGAAATTCACTGCGACACTTACGTCAAAATAATTGGAAGAAGTAGATTCTAAGAAATTATATTAAACAGGATCTATTACAAAAATTACGAAGTATGTAATTAACAGTTAAAACAATGAAAAAAGAAACTAACTCACCATACTTTATTTATCTTACGAAATATAAACTAATAAATAAAATAAATTATAAAAACCCCACTTCTATCTACGCCCATGAAGAAAGGAATTTCACTATAATATTGAAGTAACTACGTCGCAATTCAACGAAACCAACAAAAAGCAGATGTGCGGTTAACCGAGTGAATAGTGCTATTCAATAACTGGGTGTTGTACTTAGCGAGGTTATAGACTATTTATATTGTCCATCGTAATTTCGGCCTGATGCGTTCGGTCTCTAACAATAACCTACAGTATACAATAACTAACTTTTTAATACTATACATCCCAATCAGCAGCCAATTTCGCATTCTGTTGTTATCAATACTTTAAGAATGTACGACATAAATGGTGGTGTTCGCAATTTTCAAAAAAAAATGTTGCTCAAATTCTGCTACACATGATATTAAAGCGCATATCTGTCGAGGAATTATATTATATTGATATTGGCATATCTGTAGAGGAAAATCCCAATTTATCTACAAACGACTTGGCGCAAAGACAAAATATTAGTCGGCGATCAGTAGGAAGAATTCTTAAAAAAGAAAAATACAATCCTTATAAAATTCGCATCGTTCAAGAACTCTCTGATGATGATTTGACAAAAGGCAGGAGTTTTGTGAATCAACGATCAACATTTGTAATCATGATAACAATTTTGTCAATAATATAGTATTTTCGGGTGATACAACCTTTTATTTGGACGATACTATTCATAGACACAACCGTCGGTATTGGGCACAGAGTAATCCTTACTGGATACAAAAGGCATATGCGCAACACCTTAATGTTTGGGCTGGTATTTGTAGAAACTGAATAATAGGGCCTTTTCCATAAAAGAAACTCTAATTGGTCAAAGATATTTAGAATGTTTAAATAACCAGGTAATCCCTGCATAGGAGGGAAATGGATAACTTCCACAAACCATCTGGTTTCGGCAGGATGAGGCATCCCTCACTATTCAGTTATCGCTCGAGATCGAATACATCGAACTTTTGCCTACAGATTGATTGGAAAGAGAGGCGAAATTGAATGGTCCGCACGATCTACCGATCTCGTTCCACTAGATTACTTCTTGTGGGGCTATCTAAAACAGAAAGTGTATCTTGCCCGACTTAGAAATTTGCACGATTTGGCTGAAACAATTAATGAAGAGATACGAAGCATTTCTCTACACATCATAGCGAGATTTACAGAAAAAATTGCAGATATATTGGCTTACTGCCAGGAAGTAGGCGGCGGCCATTTTGAAAATCTCATAAATTAAGTTTAACTTTGATTGTACAACTAGTTTATTTTCTTTTCCTTACCAATTAATACATAAAAAATATTTTAGACAGCAAGTGTTATAGATTGTTGAAATCGTGAATCGAAAAATGTAAAAAAATAAAAGTCTATGATCTGTTCACCGAACAGATAGGTGATCACGACACCGGTACGTGTCAAAAAGGTTTTGAACTAACGAATGAAAATACTCGCTGATTTCATAGGCGATAGATGTCGCTGTACCGACTTAGTGAATAGACCATTGACAGTTGAGAAAACGAATTATTAAAATATTTTTCCGCAAATCGTTAGGATATTTTGGCATTCCTGACAAAATTTCTTAAAGAAAAAGTCAACATTTCCTAACTGTTAGGAAATATTCATTTCCTTACTGTAAGGAAATGATATTTCGTTACAGTTGTTAGTGTTGTTTATATACATATTCGTACTTTTCTCTTGATTTCTTTGGCAATATTTCTAATGAAGCAGTATTCACTACCTCAACCAGCTCTGGAGGAGTCCCAGATATGGAAAATTCATCATCACTTATCATTTTACACTGTTTTGCTATCGAAAACACCAGCAGTTAAATTTATATGCGTCAAGTTTGACAATTCAACAATAATACATTTCCATAGTAACGCAACCAATTATATTACGAATTTCAAAACACCATTTATTTGTGAATAAAATTATTCGCGATTTTTTCAAAATTAATTAATATCTGTCGAATTTTAAACGAAAAGCCACATTCCTGGACTCTGTGTAGCAATCTTCACAGTCGTCCAGGAATGTTAGGCTTTTCTTACTCAGTAAACAATATACTATTTCATAAGCCATAATGTAAAATTTCTTACAATTTCTAGTTGTTTTAAGTATTATAGAATGGTGAAATTTTTGTAGACTTGGGAGATATCTTTGTAATTCTCTTCTCAAATAATACTAAAAACTTAAAAACGGTATGTTACAGTTTAAAATTCTGTATATGTACTATTACGATCGAAAAATAAGGAACAAGTCTTAATACATAAATTTGTCATATTTTTACTTTGTAAGTCTGATTTCATCTACTCAACGAACGTCATGTCACATAATGTCACATAATGTCACATAATGGCACACAAATGTTAGTCAAGCGATATTTAATATTGAGCTTTTATTTTTAATTAAATAAATTGGAAAATATTAATATATATAATTGTTTATTTATTAACTAATATGTTATTACAGATCCATTATTCATTATTATCTATTAGAGACTGTAACCGTTTTCTAAATGACTACGCTATCCATCGCACTAAATCGACATCTAAACATTCCCACTGGTTTTCCACCGTTTCCCACAACCCAACCCGCTTTGATATATTTGCTTAACTAACAATCCCAAACATTCTCAATGGGATTAAGATCGGGACTACGCGCAGGCATTGGTAATACATTAATATTATGCTTCTCCAGCCAGTTCCTCACAATTCTTGAAGTGTGAACAAGACAATTGTCCTGTTGTAATGTAAAGTTATTTCTATGAATTTGTGTTACGGAAGGAACCATAATATTTTTTAATATATGCCTATACATGATGAAGTTGAAACGATTCTCTACTCTCCAGCATACACCTTGGCCTTGTACGCTAATCCATCCCCAAACATTCAACAAAAAACGGCCGCTGGAGCAATTACGATTTAAATATTGATCGTTATACCTACAATTTTCAGGGCTATATACAGGAACACGACCGTTCTTATGGGACTGAAAAACTTTTTGTCAGTGAAAATGACATTATCCCAGAAATCTTGCTGCATGTTCAGATATTGATTAGAAAATATCATTCGTCGCCTTATATCTTCTTCTGTTAATTCTAATTATAAGCCGCTGCATAATTGTTTAAGCCATAGTCTCTAATACGCCGTGCGACGCAAGCAGGTAACGGAAAATTTGTCATCTGAACAGATTTACTGGCGGCATCAAAAGGATTTTCTAGTAAATACTGAACCAAATTCTGGTCCTGCTCATTTGTAGAAGCCTTGTGAGGACCTGAACCACGTTTTCTAATGAGCAAGTTATTATTTTGCCATTTACGGTAAATATTGTGAATGCTGCTTTTATTAACATTTAAATCAGCGGCCACCATTCGCAAAGACCAACCATTATCCAGTAAAGCAACTGCTCTTGATTTGCGTTCAACACTCAAATGCGTTCTCATAATGAAAATTATTCGTTAAATGGCAAATACAAACTGACATTGGTGACATTTGATAAATTGACAAATCATCATTTTATCATGAAGTAGACTTTACAATGTACAAAAATAAGTGTTCCTTAAATTACAATCGCAACCGCACATTAACGTAACCTTCTTATAGATATGAAGAATTGAAAGAATTATGTTCAGCAATTGTTATCAAGCATAGGGGAAGGATAAAGTGAACGAACGAATCAGAAAATATTGAGGCTTGCAAATATTAATAAATTCTTATCCTAAGAAGATAAATAAATAGAGTATTAAATACATTGTATATACAAAATAGTTTGTCATATGTATAGAAAAATAATCGAAGCACTCCAAATTTACGTATGAAGATTAAAAAAAGTATTAAATTTTTGAAAATCAAGTGCCCAAATATATATAGTTACTTTACTGACATATGAGCACACACTTTTTGTATATGTATCGATATTTAGAAAGTATCGATGGTAGAATACCAATATTATGAGCAAATTTTGTTAGCTTTGGATATATTGAATTTAAAAAGTCGATCTAATAATTTATTCAGCATTTTCAAATAATTACATATGTGAATATATAACTAATATCTAATAACTAATATGTTACGTGTGCACCGTGAAAATAAAATCTTTTACCTAATTTTGTTTATTATTCAAAGGAATCGATGACAAGCTATGTGCTAACTACAGCTAGACTAATTTTAAAATATAAAATAAAATGCAAGTAGTTTCAAAATTACGGCAAAATTCTAAGTAAATAATGTAGCTGACAGTTGACAAGGTTAGGTTATGTCGCTAAATCGCTGAAATTTCAACCGTTTGTAACTGAATTTTCTTTAATTTTGGCCAGCCAATCATAGAGCTAGTTTTTGTAATCACGAGCTGATCACGAATTTTTTGCACTTTTTTCTGTTGGGCGGATAGAGTATAACTTTAGAACGTTACAATTTTTTGAACACTGTATATTTTGTAATGGCCTTCATCCCCAATTTTCATGTATAAAATTTTATTACAATTTTAAATTCAGATATTTACATGGTTTCACCATTTGCCCATCACTGTATAATTGAAATCGTGTTACGTTTTTTTGGACGTTTCGATCTTGATAATACCTTTTCTTTACTACCAAAAAAAAAATCATAAACTGAAAAGCTGTTATTTTCACAATGTTCCATACTTCATTTGACTACATTTTCAAGTGCTGTAAGTACAAATCATAATTAACACAAAACTCGTAATTAATTAATAATTAAATTTTCTGTGACAATTAAAATAACTAGAAAACGTCTTGGAAGATAACTGATGATGAAAAATAAAAAATGATCAAGATCGATACCTCCAAAAAAACTGAAAATTAGAATAGTAACAATAATAACAATACCAGGCCAAAGTAAATGGAGAAAGAACATACAATTAAAGTGTATATTCATACATTAAAAAAATATTTAAATGAAACAAATTTAAGTAGAACATAGATTGGTGTCGCTGATAAATATGCGGATGCCTTGATAAAATAGTTCGGAATTAGCAGTCCAAAATCGGTACTGCTAGTTCTTGAACTGATAGTAAATAGTGACGACGTGTTAGTTCCGTGAATAAACGAAATTGGTACATAAGGATTTCAGAAATTCTAAGGTAAAACTTGTTTTTAAAAAATAAACATAAGAAATATTTCGTGAGAAAGTCAGAATCTTCGAGATGTCGATCTGCGCAAAGGTATTCATCACATTGCGTAAATATTCAAGAACACTAAAATAATAAACTGTTCTTTTTCTAGTTTAAAAAAATTTGGTTACAAAAAATAAGCTTATATGTTACCACTTAATTATAAAAAAGTGAAATTATTTTCTGTAATTGATATCAGGCAGATGACGTCCGTTTTCTGCAATCGAGTGCTGTAGTTGTTTTTCAAAGTTCGCCATAACGCTCTCACTACTTTCAACCTTTGCAGGTTTATCGACGTAGGCGTTCGCCTTTAGGTACCACCATAAATAATAAACACATGCTGTAAGGTCAGGGAAACGAGGGGGTCACGGCACATCACCGTAACAGGTGACTACGTGTCCAGGAAAAATGTGACGCAACAACTTCCATTGAAGCTCCAACTGTATATGCTCTGGCACCATATTGTTGAAACCAAACACTTCTTTTGTTAATTCTTCGTCCTCACAATTCTGGGATCAAAAATTGTTCCGACATGCAAACATATCGCTTAGAGGTTACAGTTACAGTTGCCCCTCTTAAAAAAAAAAAAAAGATCCGATCACTCCAAAATAGCTCATAGCGCACCAAACGGTGACCTTCCCACTGTGAAGTGGGCCTTGCAGTTCACAGGAGGTTTCTGCTGCCCAATGTCGGCAGTTCTGTCTGTTAACATAACTGCTCAAATGAAAATGAGTCTCATCGCTCATTATTACTGCTTCATTTTCATCAGCAAAAATCATTTGCATTTTTTCGGCGAGCTACTGGCTTTGTGCAAAATCTCCTTCATTCAGGCGCTGGATGCCCATAAGTTTATAAGGTTGAAAGTGAAGGTCTAGGTATAAAATTCTGCGAACTGTTCGACTACTTATTTGGGTTGCTACAGCCCATTTTCGGACAGAGCGCCTTGGACTTTGAATTACTGCTTGTCTCACCTTTTCTACGGAAGCTGGCGATCTTACACTTCGGGGACGACGTCGACGTTTTGAATTCATTGTCGATGTCGTCATTCTAATATTATGTACCCATCTATTGATTGTGTCATGTTTCGGAACTGAACCATTACGACCACTATTGAAGTGTGGGCGAAAACGACGCTGCACGACAATTACAAACTCGCCCGATTTTACGCAGGGTAAACCACAAAGTTATAGGACAGTTAAGAAAAATTTTCAAAATCAGGTATAGAAAAAGTATGTGTTTCAACTTTATCTTTAACGAAAACATTCTTACATAAAATAAGACCAGTCTGTTTTAATGTACAATATAAAACTTTGATGTAACATGTTGGTAAGTCTCTCAAAAAAAAAAACATTTAAACTGCGCATGTAGAAAAATATTGTTTTTGGACAAAATTTTCATTTATTGAACAATATTCTGACAATTGGACAAGTTTTGCCTCTATCAAATTAAATTTAAAAACAGCCATCGTGGTGCACCATCTTTTTGGTGATCATGGTCATCTTCTCCTTCACTATTACAACTGCTGTTTTCCTGTAAACTATGGCAGTCACTATCACTCTCACTGTCTATTCCAGGTTTAAAACAAATATGACATAAATATATGGTACACATCTCATTTGAGAGACAATTTACCCTTTAGTTATTTCTGGCATTGACCACAATGTACCAAACTTTTGCTACGTACGGGCTTATTCAATTTTTCTTTTTTGCTCTCTTCACTGTCTCTTACGATTCTCCGTTTCTTCTATTTGTTGCTTTAGTACACGCCTCTGTTCCATCATTTCCTGATTTTTTTTAGAAGTTATTGCGAAAGGGACTCTTTCGGTTTGCCTCTTTACTTTTCGTTGCGGATAAGCTGGATACACTAAATAATTACTGAATGCATTGCGTTTAATTTTGGGCCAAACCTTCAGAATAACATTTTTTTCTTGTCCTGAAACCACCAAAGTTGTAACTAAAATTCCCCTATTATGGCCGAGCAGAAAAAAAAGTACATTTCATCTTAAAGTTTTCTTATCGCGTAGGCGGGCTTTGCTTTGACAAATCTATGGCCGCTTACTGTCGTAAACATGTACAAAATGTTGACTTAGGAACAGAAGATTTATTTGATCCAATGTTATGGTACGGGCGAGAAAAGTTATCGTTATGATATTTAAAAGTTCAACAAGAATTTAGGAATACTCAAGTTTCACGTATGGGGGTCCAAAAACTAATAAAAATAATAGAGGGTGGCTCGGAGATACTTAACACATTTTAAATGCGAATAGTGCGTCGCCGCGATGGTTTGAAATGATTGGCACGAAGGGGAAGGGTAGAGGGGGGGACGTCATTTCATAATGTCAGTCGCAATGGAGTATTGGAACATTATTACAAAAACAAACTCTGTGACGGAATCCAATATTAGTCGACATGGTCACGTACCGTCTCGCAATACCATATTGGCTTGAATGAAGAAATTTGAAGAAACTGGTAGCATGTTAGACGTGAAGCATGGAGCTCAACGAACAGTGCAGACGCCAGAGAACCTGCAGACATTGAGGGAAGCTTTTCAACGCAGTCTTCGCCGTTCAGCGCGCCAGCAATCTCACATTTTAGGCATCAGTAGATCAAGTTTATTTCGAATGCTAAAAGATACATAATTTCGCCCTTAAAAACTGCAAATTGTGCAACAAATTAATGAAAGAGACAAGGAAGCAAGACTTGCTTTCTGCACCACCACTAGTGGATTGTGACAGGAAAATCCAGACATTCTGAATAATTTTCTAATGATCGACGAAGCACATTTTCATGTTTCTTCTGGCGTAAACAAACAGAAAGTGGTATCCACATTCAAAAAAGTGGAGGATGTAAATAAATCCATTTTCGAATGAAAATTTGCTAAGCAGTATGACATGTAATTAACTACATTTAGCCTGTACTACGCAAGATTTAATTAGGTATTTTAGTGTAGGTTTCCATGATCGTTGCCCGCAGTAGTCTTGCAGATGTTGCCGAAAACCTAAGAAAACTTATCTGCTATCTAATGGGATGGTCGAATCTCACTTACTCAAACTGCAAAAGAATTACTAAGGCAATGAAAGATTGGGAAGAAATGAGAAGAATTGCGTACTGTGCTCTTCCGGTTCAGAAGTTTCAGTTTAATCCTAAACCCCTGCCAAAAAATTAAAAAGATAAAATAAATACAAATCAGGAAAAGCAAAAAAAATACAACAAAAGATGAAATTAATATACTAGAGAAAAATAGTGTATCAAATAAAGCGCAATAAAATTATAGGTGATGTTTACGTAATTTAAAATTGTTGGTGTTCGTTTAACAAACCGATTTAGACTAGAGTTACTCAACTCAGCTTAGCTCTTCACTTAAGTCAAATATATCTTGAATAGCTTCAATGGCTACTGGTGTGCGTTTGGTAAATGAGGAACCAGACCAAAGCTTATTATTACAGCTTGTATCTAATAAATGCAAAGGCGATATTTATATGTAATCTGAGATTTAATATTCATTGGTTCTCATTTACAGTAAGTTCATTATACCTATATAACTATACCTATACCTTTATACCTATATAACCTATATAATTATACAGTGCTTCTCAAAAGTCCCCTCCCCCCCTCTTATCTTTGGAACGATTATACATTCACAAGTGAAATTTGGAATCTGAATATTATAGGTTATAAACTTCCCTACTAGTGATGATAGATGACGAAATCGTCATAGATGACGTCACAAGGCCATTGTGACCAATAATTTTAAATGGAACGCTACGGCAAGCGACACCTCTTTTAAAAGGTATCGAAAAAACCTATTGACTGATACTAATTTTGTATATGTTTGAGGCAGTTTTAATGGTTCATTAGTAAACATGAAAATTTAAATTCCATTCAGTATGATATTAAATACAGATTTAAGAAATAGTATGTACTTAAAGAAATTGCTCGAAGTGACCTCCATTTACTTCCTGACAGTAAAATATCCTATTTTTAAACTCTTCTCGTACTTCTTCAAATGTGTCTGCGGAAACAGCCTCACATTCTGCAACAATACGTTGTTTTAAAACGTCAATATTGTCAAGTTAATACTAAAATTCCAAATTCAAGCTCCGCCTCTGGATAGTTGTCAAATAATCTGACGTTTTTGTTAGTCTCCGAAATTCGACGTTTTTGTAATTGTCCGAGTTTTTGAACATTTAATAATTTGTGTATTGTTGATCGAACGTCTCACTGTTATAACAGCTTTTGTTGTGAGCCGAAAGTTTAAGTGCTTCAAGAAGCGAAATGGTACGTGCTTTAGGTGATAAAGTAGCAGCGGTCCTAATTCTTGGTGAAACTAGACAAAATATTCATGCAGCAGAACGCATTTTTAATGAGAGGTTTCCCGATCGTCCCATTTCGAAGACTTATTTAAGGGAGCTTCTTCGTAAGTTTGAAACAACGGGTAGTATTAATGATGCGAAACGATCTGGCAGACCACAAATTTCTGGTGAGAAAAAAATTGATATACTGGCAGAAGTAAGAGTTAATCCTACTTCTTCAACAACTCAAGTTGCATCTACCTGTGAAGTCAGTCGAAGTACAGTACACAGGGTGTTGAAAAAATACAAATTTCATCCATACAAATTAAAAATGGTTCATCAACTCTCAGACGACGACCCAGACCGAAGAATAGAATTTTGTGAAAATATGGAAACTAAAATTAACCAACAGCCAGACTACGTCAAAACAATTTGTTTTAGTGACGAAAGTACTTTCTATCTAAATGGAAATGTAAATACACAGAATGTGAGGTATTTGAGTGACGCAAATCCTCACCTGTTTCGTGAAACACATACCCAATTTCCCCAGAAGGTGAATGTTTGGGCAGATATCCTGGGAAACCACATCGTTGGGCCTATTTTTTTAAATACTAATTTAACTGGTGAGGTTTATCTGGAGATGTTCCAAAACGCAATAGAACAGTTAATCCTTGAAATTTTGGAAGATAATCCAGATGAATTCGGCAATTTGGAAATAACATTCCAACAGGATGGTGCTCCTCCACACTATTACGGTGCAGTAAGACGGTATTTGCTTGAGGAGTATCCTGGTAGATGGATGGACGACGAGGTTCAACGGAATGGCTACCTCGATCACCGGACCTCACATCTTTGGATTTTTTTCTGTGGGGGTACCTTAAATCGAAGGTTTACCCCACTGAACTCACAATATTGACGTTTTGAAACAACGTATTGTTGCAGAATGTGAGGCTGTTTCCGCAGACAAATTTGAAGAAGTACGAGAAGAGTTTAAAAATAGGATATTTTACTGTCAGGAAGTAAATGGAGGTCACTTCGAGCAATTTCTTTAAGTACATACTATTTCTTAAATCTGTATTTAATATCATACTGAATGGAATTTAAATTTTCATGTTTACTAATGAGCCATTAAAACTGCCTCAAACACAAACAAAATTAGTATCATTGAATAGGTTTTTTCGATGCCTTTTAAAAGAGGTGTCGCTTGCCGTAGCGTTCCATTTAAAATTATTGGTCACAATGGCCTTGTGACGTCATCTATGACGATTTCGTCATCTTCATCACTAGTAGGGAAGTTTATAACCTATAATATTCAGTTTCCAAATTTCACTTGTGAATGTATAATCGTTCCAAAGATAAGAGGGGGGGAGGGACTTTTGAGAAGCACTGTATATTCGGGTAGTATAGAAGTGAAAAGTCATGTCTGTCCGGGATACTGTGTGTTACCAAGCTCTAATAAGAGTGAAATGCATCCACACATTCCAGCATAGATGTGACTTTTCACAAATTTTCCATTATAAAAAGTAATGGTTACGTCCTTAGTAATGATACAATCGTCCAATTGTACTCTAATAACCTGTGCCCTAAAGGGCTGGTCTGGATCGCCATATGATAATATAGGGCCCCATGCCCTAAGGTAGGCAGAGATTGCCATGTAATAAGGTCCTTTGTGCCTGGAGGATCGGCATGTAATGTGTGCCGTTTGGGCGGCCACATCGGGTAGCAGGTCCGAGGCGAATAAGGTACTAAATGATACACACACGAAGTTCGGGTAACATTCTATAATTACTTTAACGCTTACAAACTGGTTAACAATATATTTACATGATGTACATGGTTCACTCTACTCTTACTGTTACTCTGACTGTGTCTCTGACTATGACTATCTCTTACTTAAACTATTGTCTATATATACCTAGAGAAGATCCTTGTGATGTGTTTCTAGAACACATCTACAACCCTGACACATAGTCTTGGGTATGTAACAAATACATAGTAAGGTCGTGTTTATATAACACGTTACCGTTTGTATTAAAGGCGAGGCTGTAGCCTTGCTGAAAGTGTTACGCATACACATGACTGTGCATCAAGTTATCACAGTACATTATCAAAGTGTATGAAATTTTATAAGAATACGTTTTAACGTTTATGTTTAAAAATGTTATTTGTCGAGATACCATTCCAAATGTTTCACCCGTAGATGTTAAATATATAACAAACAATTTTCAATGTAAGGCAACAATTAAGGCAACAATGGCTGAGAGATGATTTTAATATTAGCATAATTTTCAATTTATAAAACCTTTTCTTTTAAACAAATTGTGTTAAAATTTTATCCAAAACGTACAATTGTGAAAAAATATTGTTTTCTGAATCTATTCAATTACAAAGATAATGAAAAATTAAATTTTACAACCCATAGTTACAATTTAGTAATAATTACACAATATTTTTCTAAATAATCGAAGTTAGCAGTTTAGTAATCAAACTGCTCATTTCGTGATGAAAATCTCTTTTTTATATCGTGTTCATTCTAATAGGTGTTTGTTTCTTGTTCCAGATTGTTAGAGGGACCTTTGGTAATGACCTAGCTGTCAAGGCCAAGGGTCGTTGAGAGAGCATGGCCAGAGTGCGGATGGCCAGATGGGCATGGATTGTATTGGCTGGGCTGTGCGCTCTGGCCTCGTCAGAGGTAAGAATGACTTTTAATACTTATGAAACGTAATCGTACAATGTGAGGATAGAGTGAAATTTTCTCACAATCAATCTAACCAGGAAAATACAATAAAATTTGTCTACATAGCTTCCATTATACCCTGAATACAGTCCAGTGGTGTTAAAACTTATTTATATACTCCATATATTAAGATTGTTCGGGACTCTCAAAATAGGCACTAATTTTAAACGTTACCTCGTTGTTTGAGCCAAATTCCTGCCTAGCTAGCCACATTTTATTGAGAGACAATAAAAAATCATCAGCGGAAAGTGAGTTGACTATGAAATTTATTATAAAATGAATGATGAATGGTTTATCGTGAAAAAAAAAAATTCTGTTTGCATGCGTGGTAATTTTATTTTGTTTGAGTATTCAACTTATCAAGTAATGCTGTAAAATATTCGTTTATGATGATTAACATTTTTTTAAGATTTGACTAGTGCTACAGCACGTGAATCCCAAAAAACAATGGCTATTATCTTTCCTGCCAATAGAACTTCTTTTGCCTTTTTTAAAGAACTTAAAGCAGCTTCTATCCATTGTTTAAAATCTAAACAATTAAAACAACAGTTTAAACTTTAGACTGGTGAGTTCTGGAATCAGATCCTATAAACAGTTATAAAACGTGCCAAAGATTCAGAGCGATTACATTAGAAAACATTTCAAACATTGCTACGACCAGTACGCTGACAAACCGCGGACGGTTGTCGCATTAAAGGCGAACATTAGGCGCGTTATCGCTGAAATTGAGCCACTTTTATGTGATAAAGTCGTCACAAATTGGGTATCCAGGATTCGACAAACCAGGCAAAGCCGCGGAGGACATTTACCTGATATAATTTTTAAAACACAATGTTAACACATGTACTTATAATACAAATAAAAATAGATCACTATCATGCTCACAATTTGTTTTATTGCGTTACAAAAAACGAGCGCTTCTAATGGAAAGCCTTTATATACAGATAGAAGTAGGAGTTTGTTTTTTTAAAATAACATTTTCGTTGCAATATTTTGAGTTTCTTCATTTACATTTTTTGCCACCACTAAAATTTAAAGTTTTTAAAAGTCGTCAACTATGCTTTAATTATAAGAGCACAAAGATGCATTCATTTAAATATTGACTATCCATGATTTAAAATTGCTCATACTATTCACGAGAGAGACCCTGTATAATATTTTTCATTCTGTTGAATATTATATGGAATTGTAGCTATACTTTCTTCCGTAACTACATAACTTAAACCTCAAAAGGGCGGTTTCTGTCTACTTAAAAACTTTCTTTTCCTATTCATTAAACATTTCACATGTTAAGGTGTTAAGTGAATTGCAAGACTAGTCATCGCTGCCATGAAGCGCTACTTTTTCAACAAGTTTCCACCGCAATTGTTTGAAACTCAGTCGACAAGGGGGACGATAAACCGAAACGATGCCGAATGGAATTGTAAAACCCACACCATTTCAACGTTGTGCGAATATTTTCGTATTAATTTTATTTTCATTCTCCTTTTTTTGAACACGGTGAAACGAGGATATCAAAGGCACGTTTACGATGATAAAAACAATCAAAAAAGGTTTTTAGAACGGTCCGAAACAAAACCCAACGATAACGGAAATTTATGCCGGATAATTTTCAAGGCGGTGTAATTAAAATGTCGTCGATATGGAGTAGGTGACTCGGAAAAATTTTTTAAAAGTTTGAACGTTTTTTTCTCCGGCTTTCTGCTATTTCACTGATATAATTTAATTTTTTTTTAATTTCTTTTATTATCCACGAATCTGTTATTAATGCTATAAAAACTTACAAAAAATATAACTAATTATGATAAGAAGTGAGGAGTTTTTTAGAAGAGTAACCTTTCCTTTAAAAATATCCTTTAAATCCGTTTTACACTTGCGCCCGTAGAGCGACTTAAGATGATAGGCTGTCGTAATCTTCCCTTGAAAATCAACATGGTGATACGGGAGAACTTACCTTCGCGTTCACGCAAAGAATCACTTTACCTCATCACTTTATAAACACGAATATAACGTTGTTGAAAACGTGCCATTGCACACTTCCTAAATAACGGCAATCGTACCTTGAAAATCGATCTATTGATAAGAGGGAACTTACCCGCGCTGCGCAAAGAATCGCACGATGGGTAGAAATAGCCAAAAATTACATGAAAAACACGAATATGACGTCGAAGACAGCAACGAGTATTGGGCGCTTCCTCAATGATGCTAATTTTACTTTGAAAATCGATCTGGTGATAAGAGTGAACCTTCGCGTAAAGAATCGCGCGATGGATCGAAATAATTAAGAGTTACATGATAAATACAACATGACGTTTTCGAAGCCGTGCACATTTTCTCAATAACGGCAATTTTACTTCGAAAATAGATCTGGTGACAAGAAAAACTTACCCGTTCGTTCCATCGCGCAAAATATCGCGCCATTGGTCGAACGAACTGCTCAAGAATTAGATGATAAACACGATTACGACGTTTTCGAAGACGTCCCAAGACTATTTTTATTTAAAAAAATAGAAAAATTATTGTAGGTATGTAAATGTAAATATTATGAGTTTATTTATATATTTAAAAGTTACAAGTAAAAAATTTTCATTTATTAAATATGTATTTTATTTTCATTGGAGCTGAATAACGTTAATTTTCTTTTACACACGCGAAATTTCTCGGTTTTCTTGGCCATAATTATAACAAGATAAAACATAAAAGTGTTTCTTTGAAAGTAGCGGTCAAGTATTTAAATTAATATTCAATTTACAGTGATGTTTCGTCCTATGTGTAGAACTTTTTTAAAACTGCAATATTTATTGGTTCAAATTAGTAAAACTACATACAATGCTTAATCTAAAATCTACTTACATTAGACATTATACTGTTAGCATGTTGCACTGTTTCTTAAGCTTATTGTATATAACAAAATAATTTGAAACATACATGAGTGGGTAAAAACCACACCAATTTGTATAATACAAAAGTATTTTTAATAATATAAAATATTATTAAAAATGGGGTGTGAAGAACACAATACAAGTTATATATTTGTGAATGTATCTCCTCTCCAGAGACGCAGGTACGTATTTCACCTTTCTACAGGATCGTCGGTACGCCCCTGCTGGAGAAGAGATACATTCAACCAAACACAACTACCTTGCTATCAACCAGAAATTATTAAGACAGCGTGAAAGAATATTCAGCGCTGTCTACATAATAACTGCCGAACTAAGCAACGTGTTCTTCTATAGACGGTAACAACCATATCTATAAAAAACTGTATTATCGTGTCTTCACTACTTGTCGGGCGAACCGAATGCGTATATAACAAAATAATTTGAAACATACATGAGTGGGTAAAAACCTCACCAATTTGTATAATACAAAAGTATTTTTAATAATATAAAATAATATTAAAAATGGGGTGTGAAGAACACAATACAAGTTATATATTTGTGAATGTATCTCCTCTCCAGAGACGCAGATACGTATTTCACCTTTCTACAGGATCGTCGGTACGGCCCTGCCGGCGTACCGACGATCCTGTAGAAAGGTGAAATACATATCTGGGTCTCTGGCGAGGAGATACATTCACAAATATATAACTTGTACTGTGTTCTTCACACCCCATTTTTCATAATATTTTATATTATTAAAAATACTTTTCTTATTGTATTTCTCAGAGAAATGGTTTCATATCGTAACAAAAAAACAAGAAATATGGAATATGTGTTCGGTCAATCTACATGGTATTTACAGAAGTTAAGCTTATGAAATACACAAAACGTGTTATTTAATAATAAAAGGCAGTGTCGCTTCCAGAAATTTTTCAAGTTCATTATCCGTGGCGAATCAATTTTCATATCCATTTTGATACAATTTTTATCATTTCGCTCGTGCCAATTTCGAATGCGTGCTCTATTTAAGTGCTCTACCACTTAGAGCTTCTCTTCCAGAATACTGTTGAGCAGATACATCATTTGTTGGATATCAATTTTATTACCAAATATTTTTCATTTTCGAAGATTTATTAATTTCGGAAACAGTCGGAAATAATAGTAAATAAATAAGATGATCTAATTAGCTAATCGCTTTTTTCTTGGTGGAAAGTTCTCTCACAGTATGCTTACATAAGGGCATTGTTACTTAACGCATTGTCATGATAATGACTCAATTGTTAGGCCACAATTTTCTTGTCAACGTTGTTTATAAAACACGTACTAATAATACTGGCCAACACAATTTTTCCTGACTTCTAAGCGAGACTTGTTTTTACTAATTCACTAATATTAGTTTTTGTGTATTACGTCAAAATTAAACTGTATACTCTTTGAAGAATCACTAATGCGGCTAAGTAGTTACTTACATAAGACCTGTTACGATATAAAGATAGTATAAAATTTAATAATTCGTTTCTTTATTTCAATACAATATTAGCCACGAGTATAGTACAAGTATTTACATAATAATCATTAAAAAATACAAGAGTATTTGTAAAAGGAAAAACAACAATCAGGGAATAAATTTTCATTTGTAGTACTTTCTGCTGTGTATTTTGGTTGGGCAGTACCTTTGAACATTCCAACAGTAGTCGGCCATCATATGAGAATCCCATCTTCCTTGGAACAGAGTTTCCATGATTTTTAAGTCTCGCCTTGTTCCTCGCTTACAGCACCTAAATTTTCGGCAAACCTATCAAGATGACTGAAATGAAGCTTTATATTCATTTTACAACCTAGGTTCCCAAAAAAATTGTTCGTGACCATCGTGAATAAAGTCCAGGCTTATTTTTCACCGAAAATATTCCCGTTGTCTAGTAGGACACACTTGAGGCTCCTGCTGGAAATGTCGATAAACAAACGCAACTCACTTGGGTCATATTGTGCAACGCTCATTTTAGTTATCAAACCTAGCATAGTGTTACATTAATCCAGTAATGCACATACCGCGGCCCGCGGGCCGCATGCGGCCCACTGTCGATATTTATGCGGCCCGCCAACGAATTTTATAAACTGTTCGAGAAACTACAAAAGTATGTAAAAATCCATTCAAATCAATATTTCTTAACTTTTTATTTTATTCTAACTTTTGTAATTGTTAGCAAGATATTTATATTTAAGTACCTACTACTTTCTTGTTCAGGTTTACTACGTAGGGCAGGTATGCTCCTCGTCGTTCCAAGCATATTGTTACGAGACTAGAAATCTGTCGAACCAACTAGATTACTCGAAGATTCGCGAAACACGTCGGTATTATCCCCGAACAATGTGGTAGGGTCTCGATGTTAGGTAACTCGTATAAATACAACTCATCGCCCGCTATCGGGGCAGTTATGTTTTAACTACAGACAAGCGAACGTTATATTGTTTGAATTGTAATCTGTGAAAAATAAATATTTCGTCGTTCGAACTTGGCATCTACCTACGTAACAATATAATATCAATTTTGATATGGATAAACCACGCCCCAGTAAAAAACATAGTCGTAAGGTTGAAGATGAAAATCGACAGTTTCAGGATATTTGGACCGAAAAATACTTTTTTATTTCATCGCATAACAAAAGTATGAAAAGGCATTATGAAACCCAGCATCATACTTTTACCAAATTAACCGGTGAAAATCGAACGCAAAAAATTTCTACTACAGAGGGAACTAATAGGCCAGCTAGCTATGTTTACAAAGCCAATTCAAGATGTTCAAACAGCTACTGAAGTTAGCTTCGAAATATCTCGAATAATAGCGAAAACTTGTCGGCCTTTTAAAGATGGTGAGATTGTTAAGCAGTGTTTAGATATCGCCGCAAAAAAAAAAGTGTCCGAAATATGAAAAGAGGTATGAGAAAATTCAACTAAATCGGATGGCTGTTCAAAGAAGACTTACCACATTAGCAGCTAATATAGAGGAGCAATTAGCTACGAAATCGAAAAGTTTTGAGTATTTTTCTATAGCACTCGACGAATCTACAGGTATAAGTTCCACTGCTCAACTCATATTTTTACGAGGTGTAACGCATAATTTTGAAGTGAGTGAAGAACTGATTGGTGTGAGTTCTTTGACGAGTCAAACCAAGGGGCGTGACATGCTCAAAGCTCTTCTGGAAAAATGTTCTATAATTGATTTGGATTTAACGAAAGTATCTGGAATTACGACTGACGGAGCACCTTCAATGGTTGGAAGTAAATCTGGGATAGTAACTATGTTAAAAGGATATTTACAAACTCAAAACACAGATACCAAGGAATTAACGCAGTGTCATTGCATTATACATCAAGAGGCCCTCTGTTCAAAATTATTGGGATTTGAAAATGTGATGAAAGTTGTAGTACCTACTGTAAACTTTATAAAATCACGAGGTCTCAATCACCGACAATTCACACAATTTTTCGAAGATATTGAAAGCAAATATGGTGGTCTCCTGTTTTATACTGAAGTAAGGTGGCCAAGTCGTGGGTTGTCACTAGAGCGGTTTCTTAACTTGATTGAAGAAATCAAAATATTTCTGGCGGAAAAGAAAAAGTACGTCTACGAACTCTACAACCCTGTTTGGCTGTGTGACTTAGCGTTTCTTGTAGACATCACAAATCACTTGAATGTCTTAAATACGCGACTCCAAGGCAAAGATCAATTGATTTCGCAGTTATACTCTTATGTTTCGTCCATTCAATGCAAATTGAGTCTTTTCAGGATACAAATCAATTACAACCATTTTTCGAACTACAAAAGAATTATGGAGAAATTCAATAAAACTGATGTCAATTTAGCTTATGTTGAAACAATTGATATTTTAATACAAGCTTTTCATGATCGTTTTCTAGACTTCAAAAAAGTTAAACCTCTATTAGATATTTTCAGCAATCCTTTCAACATTTCACCCGAAAATGCACCGGAATCAATACAGCTGCAATTGATAGACATGCAAAATGATGATAATTCACGAAACAAGTTTAATGAAGGTAATTTACTCAACTTTTACCATTGCGTTGACAAAACCGCTTGTAAAGAGTTGCGAATAAATGCATTGAAATGCGCAAGCTTATTTGGATCGACGTATATTTCTGAGCAAACGTTTTCGCTGATGAAACTTAACAAAACAAAAAATCGAAACCGTCTGGCAAATGAAAATCTGCAAGCAATTTTACGTGTGGCGACAAGTAATGTGGAGCCAAACGTAAACAAAATTGTTAGGTCAATGCAATGTCATGCATCAAAATAATAAAACATGAAATATTACATTATAATGATTAGATTACATTACGATTACATAATTAAAACAAACATTTTTGAATGTTCTTTTATTTTTATCATTTGTAGTAATTCATACTATTTCAAAATAAAAATATTTGTGTTAATAAGTATTCTTTGTAGTAGCCCGTCCTTGGCTTATAATTTTCGCGAGTGGCCCCTGTTCCCTATAAGTCTGTGCATCCCTGCATTCAACAAATTCACACTCTTCTTTAAAATATTGCATAAGACCACTTTTCCTGCTACTGTAAAAAGTTATCTTCTACTTTGCTCAAGTAAGTTCTTTTCATTTAATCTTGAAGCTAAATCCCTTACTAAATCATTCAATTCTGCTTAAGTAAAATGTTGTGGTCCATCATCAGAAATTATATCTCCACAATCACAATCTACATCTGAATCTTGCTCCTCATTAGCATCTGCCATATTAGTCTCCGTTGTTATGTTCATCTTCAGTTCATCCAGTCTGTGCGACCTGTTTTTGTAAGTCCTTCCTTTAAGGTAACCCTAAAGGAAATAATCTGAAGACGTTAAATCAGCAATAACTGGCGTAAGAAATGCATTGTTCCATTAGATGTGCGGAGTGTGGCCCCAACCTGCTGCACCAACAATCACGTTCTTTGAATTCATGTAATGAAATAAACTGTGAAATATTGTCTTTGTACACAACACTTTTACTGTAGTGTTAAAGAAAAAAGGGCCTACTATTCGACGGCGGTATATGCCATACCACACGTCAATTTTATGACAGTGAAATACATGAGGATTCTCAAATGAAATAATTCTTGTGTTGCGACTATTCACGTATCCACTAAGGTGAAACCATGTCTCATCAGTGAAAAAAACGCGGTCAAGTTCTTCAATTCCATGGTTGTGGATGAATGTCCGAAACCATCTACAATACACCAGGCGTTTTTGTTTATCCGAACGCAGTATCACATTTCCTGTCTCAACTAGTTTAGCGTCAGTCAAAATGGCCGGTCTCTTCTTGTCTGCAACTGATCCGCATTCATAGCAATTTGCGATTAATCTCGTTATTGTTGAATTGTGAAGTACTGCGGCATCTAGATATTTCAAACAAAATTCGTCTACAACACGTTCACATATGAACAACTGGAAAAATATTGTTAAACAATGAAAACTCGCTGCTCTTGGGAAAACAACATGTTTACGAAACAGTGAACTCTACAATGCTAAAGACGTCATGTATCAAATTTCCATTACAATGACGTCTAAGTTTGTTGTCGGTAATACATGTGGTGCTACCTTGTGGTGGACAATAGAAATAATTCAACGAAGCTACTTTTTACAGAAACATTTATTTTGCTGTTCGCAACTTTTATATCTCTGTTTTATATGAAGGAATTTTCGTGGAAGGAGCAGTCGAGAATATGTAAATGGTTGCAAATAAGTATAAAATCGATTTGCTAGCCTTAAAGGAACCTCATATTAAAGAAACGTGAATAATAAACCAAGAAAAATATATACTTCTTACAAGTGGGTGAGAAACGGGACGATATGGGTGTGGCTTCTTGGTGAGCAAAGATATGAAAGCAATAATAAAAAAAATTGAAACCCTGTCAGAAAGGATATGCTACGTAGAAATAAAAGACGATATGGATATGGTGGTTTTGAATGTTTACGCCCCACCGGAAGAAAAGGCAAGGGAAGACGAAGATGTGTTTTACGAAAAGCTTGAAGACACCTATAATAAAATAAGCACAAGTGACATCAGAATAGGCATAGACGATGCTAACGCCACAATAGGGAGAGAAACAATGTAAAAGTACATAATTGACACAGAAAGTAAACACTTAGAAAGTAATGATACTGGAAGGAGATTAATAGAATTTGTCGAAGAATATAATATGAAAATTATGAGTACTCACTGCAAGAGAAAATATATTTACAAAGGAACGTGGATCTCGCCGGATAGGACACGAATTAAATTGATCAAGTAATGGTGAATGGTAAGCAGAAGAATATAATAAAAAATGTGAAATCATGCCGAGCAGCGGACATTAATTCTGACCATATTATGGTGAAAATTGACATAAAAATTAAAAGACCCGAAACAAGAAAATATAGAATAAAAATAAAAGAAGAATTCAATATGATGGCTTTACAAGACCAAGAAATATAAAAAGGATATGAAAGAACAAAAAGAAAGAATTACATATTTGTTGCCCCAACGCGGGACGCCAAATATGTAATGATCTCTTCCCTCTCTCTCACCCAGTTCGATAGCAGATACTTACATTAATATCAATATTATAAGAGTTGTAACTCCGGTCTTCTATTTAGGATTCAAGGAAAAATTATTGAGGCAACAAGTCTTTTAATAAAAAATATGAGTAAAAAAAATAACATCATTCATGTTACTACCGTTACAAATTTATGAATGCTCAACCTTAAAGCATAACTTCACCCAATCCATCCATTAAACTCCAAAGCTTGACATCGGCAACACATACAATATCCGTCCCTCAGGCATACACGGAATGTTAAATCTTCATACCACTACATTATATTATTAAAAGCCTATTCATTTAGAAAATAAAGGCACTAAATTAAATTTACTGGAACGTTTGGACATTATAAATTAAAACAATCACAAGCAGTAAGGGGTGATTAGATGGGTCATACATTTCTACTGCAATATTTGTGTAAATTCTCACATTTTAATCGGTCTTGCGGTCGATCGCAAGAACTTTTGGTGTGGATCGTGAAAAAGTAAAAAAATAATCACTCCACAAATTCGAGTTCTCTCGAACGTCAACTCTAGTCCGTCTCTGTCTCTCATTGGAATTTGCGAGACTCCCGAGGCAATGCAATTGCGCAACGTTCGGCGGCCCGTCTCGATTCTTCTCGAATTAGTCAGATTCATATCAGAATCTGCGACGATGCGACACTATGCCAATTATAACTGAGTATTTGAACGACACGCAATATTTGAAATTCAAAGCCTGCTTGAGCTACTGCAGCCGTTGAAATGGCTTACTTATAACTGGGTGAGCTATCCTGATACAAGAGAACAAGTTTGCGCAACTTGTGCTGACTTTTTTCTTTTATCAAGTCACGTAATTTCGGAATTAAATTGATATAATAAGCACCTGTAACTGTGACCCCATTCCAAAGTAAATCTACAAAAATTACACCTTCGGCATCCCAAAATACGGTTAGCATGACTTTCCCCGATGAAGGTTCCATCTTGAATTTTTTCGGCGGTGCTAAACCTTTATGTGTCCATTTCTTACTCTGTATTTTGGTCTCTACAGATCCAGTATTCGTCTGCAAAGTCGTAGACGACTGCAAATGTCTCTTAGAGTTTGCTTGTGTGCATCTGTTAACATTTATAGTAATTCATCTTGCAGACAATTTGTTCATGTTCAATTCGGCTCTAATTATATTATATCAGAGACTAGTATCTTTAACTATGTCTAATAATCACACGTCGATCTTGCAGCACGAGATAGTGGACCTTTTTAACAGTTTCTTTGGCAGCGCCGGTTGTGGGCGCTCCACCTGCGTGTTGGTCTGTATACGACTGCCTACCACACTTAAACTCACGTCACCACCTTAAAACTCACATGAAACTGCAGATTCCTCTAATGGATTCACTAAATTTTGTGGGGGTTATTTGTTTTAAACGTAAGTATTTAATCACCGCTCGTTGCTCAACACGATTCATTTTGATAGTGATATATGACTCTCTCGACCTCGGGGTCTTACTGTAGCCACGCTTTAACAGGTTTAACAGGACTTGTGAGTTTCTATCGTTAGTTTATACATAGTAAATAAATGCGTGATAAATAATTGTTTTGGTTTGTAAATGGGTTAGGTACCCAGCAAAGGGATCTGCCCTCGTACTTATTTTTGTGAAGGAATATTAAAATCTTGACATAAGAACAATAAAGGAGATATGTATTTATTTACCTTTTTTATGCTAATATTTTTTTAGAACATTTTACTTCATTTTGTCTTAAAAATTCGTCATAATATTAATACCATATTCTGCGGCTACAAAATAACGTGAAAGAGTATTTATATAAATAATAAGTTCTGACATGGCTTTACCGTCGAGCCAGTGCATTTTTATTCATCTTTGTAAGAAGAAAATTAATTTTCTGTTCGTCCTGTTCGTGGAAAGCAAAATGACTCTTTTATCCTATTAATGCACAACTGCGAAACGAGCCGGGTAAAAATCCCGGTCGTGCAATAAATAACCCTCTAAAAACGAGTGAGCTTTAGAAACTTCCACTAGTAAGCTCTACTGAATTCCAGGGAGACTCTTTTTTTCTGCATATATTTAATAAAGGGTCACGCAATATTAGGAGGAAACATTTCTCCACAGTTTATTATATTATTAAGATGTCAGTCAGGTCTCTTATGGATTTATACATAATTTTTCGATATACTTAATACATTTTTTAAAAAGGTATATAACCCCTTACCACAATTATTAGTCGTATTCTAAATACGTATTTCGACAACTAAGTTGTCATCATCAGTAGGTAAAAACTACTAATTAAAGTCACACGGGGCACAATAAAGTAAGATAAACGCTTCCGCACAACTACTATACACTGCAACCCTGTAAAGACAGAGTCTTTACAGGGTTGCAACCCTGTAAAGACAGAGTCTTTACAGGGTTGCAGTGTATAGTAGTTGTGCGGAAGCGTTTATCTTACTTTATTGTGCCCCGTGTGACTTTAATTAGTAGTTTTTACCTACTGATGATGACAACTTAGTTGTCGAAATACGTATTTAGAATACGACTAATAATTGTGGTAAGGGGTTATATACCTTTTTAAATTATTATTTAACCACAGTCTCCATTGAAAGAATTTTTTATACTTAATACAGATTATAATAAAAAAATACTTGATAAGTTGCACTGTTTTAGTCTAATGTTCTGACAATGTTGTTCTGCAATTTTTACCATTCTCAAAGAAAGATCTTATTTAACTAAATGTAAGAGTAAAATTTGTGTCTGGGGGGCGGTATTATAAACAGCGAATAAATCTCTGAATAACAATTTGACGAATAAATTTATTCAAGGAATAAATTGAAATCTGGTAAGTATCTGGTAAAATCTTGAAAATTCTTAAAAGGCCGAAGATGAACGTTCCGACAGATGTAGGTTTTCAGTTAAAGATATGTTTGAAATTGTTGCGGAATAATATATAATATATATTTCAATTTGTTTTTAAAAATACCTATTTTTATTTCATATTTTTAAGAAAAATTATTTTTAAAGAAAAAACATTATTAGTAGATAAGTTATGGGGGTTCTAGCTCAAAATCCCATGTATTTTCTTATGGAGGTTTATTTTGCATTTTTGAGGGTGAAAGGTCAATGCGCATGCGCCAACCTCAACTCCTAAAGTCTGGTAAAATAAGTATCTGTAGAATAACTCTGAATAGGTAAGTATTTTGCAGTTTAGCGTTTGGATAAACGATGGAGCCACTGAATAAAATGAAAAAATATAAAAAAAAATACTAATTCTTTACTTTATATACCTTATACTTTATATTTGTAAAATCAGAGACACACAAAATATAAACTTTTAAAAATAAGGTTATGTTAATTGAACACAGTGGAGCGAACAGCTGTTCGCATTTAACCAATGAATAACATTTAATACCACGATTTTCTAGGGTGTAAATTAATTGGTACATTTACTTGCTTGGTTTTCTTATTTGCTATTTATAATACCTACCCAATCTATAAACTAAATTAAATTTACTTGCTTACTATATAAAATCTGTAGATTTTATTGTTTATAATACCGGCTCTGGGTGTAGTGGCTGTCTTGACGATTTTATGGATATGTCTATTATTGTGATGTTTAAGAATTATTTCTGTGTATTCGTCCGATTTTTTTTTAGATTTTATTGTTTATAATACCGGCTCTGGGTGTAGTGGCTGTCTTGACGATTTTATGGATATGTCTATTATTGTGATGTTTAAGAATTATTTCTGTGTATTCGTCCGATATTCGTTCTTAGAAATTGCTGTTTTATTTTTAATATTTGTAAGTAATCTAGTTTTCTTTTGATTTTATTTACATTGTGCTATTGTTATCATATTTTACTATTGCATTATTGTTTGTAACTTCCTATATTTGAAAAGAGAATGTTCTTTATGCAATGATCTGCAAATCCTGTCTTTTCATTACCTAGAATTATATTTTTTTAAGTGTCCTCTTAACCTGATATTTATATTACTACCACCTTGGCTGATATAAATGGCATCGCAATGTTTTACAATTTTATTTTACACAGTTTATTTTATATACCCAACATTTATCAAAATTTCTAATTTTTTCTTTGTTGTTTGTTAACATGGTACCCAAATTATTTTTATTAATATTTACTGTATTTCCTCCTATTTTGTAAGTATGTAATTTACGACGTGTCATTTAATGTTACCTGTTTCTTTAATTATGAGGTAACAGTAGTTTTAAAGTTTTTTCCTTGTTTGTGTTTGATCGTATTATCTATTGGTTTCGAGGCATAGCCGCTATTTTGAAGTAATTTTGGCTTATGCAATTGTTTATGATTTACCTACCGTATTTACGAACAAACTAACAGTCTACCTAAGGGAAATCCCTTAAGCTTCTTATTAGCAGAAATTTACATGGCAACATTTTGAAAAAACCTTATCTGTAAGGAATCAGATATATTGGGCCAGATATTGTGTGTATTTAAAGGCACTGAAAGGCAGGCAAAAGAATTAGTTAACTATCTCAACACTATCAATAATAAAATTTAATTTACAAGAGAATTCGATAATAATAATAAATTTAAATTTCTAGATAACACAATCGCAGAAGATAAGCAGTATTTTACACAGGAAATGTGTACAGGAAATGTATACAGGTTTCCTGTATATTCGGATACAACAATACACGCGGGTTCAAAACAATCGTTGTAAATCACCGTTTCATATTGTAGTTTTATTGTAGTTTAGTTCATATTGTAGTTTAACACATAGATGACTATACATACCATTAAATAATTCAGAATATAATACCAAATAAATAAATACAGTGAGAGCCAAAATGATAATTAGCAACATCTAATTATATAATTTACCTATCGCAAATTTATTGATACTAATTGAAAGAGGAGGCTTTGGAGCGTTGGAGTAACAAAACGTACATCTTGCATGAACGATTTATTAAATATAACTCTATTACAACACAGCGTTTATTTCGTCAAAATTTTAATGTTCGCGATGTCTCTGCCCCAACTGTTATTTCGTACTGGGTACGGCGAAATCATGGATTAGTAGAGAAAAGAAAGTCAACCGGAAGAACAAAATCCAAATACAAAATACAAATATCCAACACAAGTACACGAAGAATTGAGTTTGTCGCTGTTTTTTTTTTTTAACTAAGGGATCACCAACCGAATATTACATCTATTCATGGGAAACGAATCGCATTTTACTCTGTATGGCACTGTATATAAGCAAAATGATCGGTATTGAGCTAGTGAGAATCAGTGTAAAATCTGAGAAGGACCTTTATATTCACCAAAACTTACCGTGTAGTGGGCTGTTTCATCGTCCAGAATCATAGGCACATATTTGTTCGAAGAAAACGCAAGAACAGCCATAGTCAATTCTGAACAGTATGCACATATGCTTGAAACATTTTTTATACCGCAACTTAACATTGAAGAAATAAATTACTTTTTTCAACAAGCCGGGGCGACCTGTAATACTTCAAAGATAAGTATGGAAATCTTGCGTCTGACATTTCTAAATCGATTAATTTCTTGAAACGGGGTTTTGAATTGGCCGCCGAGATCCTCTGATATTTACTTCATTGAATTTTTTTTCTCTGGGGGTATTCAAAGGCAAGGTCTTCGAAAAACCAAGAAATGTGGGGCAATTAAAAATAATTATTCGGCAATAAGTTCAAGCTACTTCCTAGGAGATGCTTTAAAGAATGATGAGAATTTTATCCGATGTTTAGAATAGTGTCTGGCGAAAGAAAGAAGATATTTAACGAATACAATATTCAAGAAATTCAACTACAATTCTTAACGTTTAAGATTATATTATAATTATTTAAATATTTAAGGTATTTGTTGTGTTACTATTATTACTAACACGTTGGTTTGTGGTGTTGTGCTAACAATAAAAAGATTATTTAAAATAAATAATTGGTGGTGCTGGTGAAGTTGTATCAATGGTCCAGGACGTCTGTAATAATACTGACATAAATATATTACAACTTATTAACTAAATAAAACACAAAAACGTTGTCCTTAAAGTTTTATTTATTATTTACATAAGAAATTACGATTCATATATATTTTAAACTTATTAAATAAAAGTAATATATACAAGGAACGTTGAATAAGTAATTAAAAATTAACAAACAAAAATAAACTGAAAAGAAAGTTAAATTAGGCAGTAAATTAAATGTGAATTAATTGCGATTAATATAAAATAACCTCTGTATCGAATAACACAAAGTTACCTTTGAGTTGTGAAAATGTTCGTCGGACACGAGGTGTGCATCATGTACCTGGACAAGTATATAGAGCGAAGTTTAGAAACGACGAACATCGAACGGCGTGTTCTTTGCATGCTGGAACAGCACTTGAATTAATATGTGTATCTTACGAAGAAATTTTGTATCGAAGAGAACACTGGTTTGTCGGAAAAGGTTTTTATTGCCCTAAGTTGAGAGAGGGCAAATCGAAGTTACCGATGTCTTGAATAATGAATTAATCAAAAGCGCGAGCTGAAAAGTCGTGATATCGATGACACTGATATCATTAAAATACCTTAGTGAGACAAGCTTTAAAATGATATGCGACACGAAATATAAGAGAAGACGTACGTAATTAAATTAAAATAACTTAATTTAAAATTAAATGTATAAAGAAATTCAAAGCGAACGTTAGATTTGTTGACTGTTCAAGCCAGTTAGATATCAATGAGTCGGTCGGCTAGTGCGATAACAATAGAAAGACTTTCTATTTGCAAATGAAATATACACAGAGAAATAGCTAAGTTGAATTTTAATATTTGAAATGCGAGATATTTGTAGAAGAAATATTATTTAAAATTAAATTAAACATTCTTATATATGCGAAGCATATATAAGAATAATGAAGAGGTTTTTGGCTCTCATTGTATATCTGAATCAACAGTAAAAAGTAACAGCTGTGCCTACAGAACAATAGATAATATGATAAAACATAAACAAAGAAAAAAAATACAAAATTAGCTTCATCCCCCATAATTAAAGAAGCAAGTAACATTAAATGGCACGTCTTAAATTACATACCTGTAGTTAATAAACATATAAATAGACTACTAAACAAAATTGGACTAAATATACTATAATTAATAAAAATAATTCCATATTAACAAACAGCAAAGACGAAATTACAAATTTGGACAAATGTGGTGTTTATAACATAAATTGTAAAGATTGTGATGCCATCCAACTCGATTAAAGTGCTAGAAATAAAAATATTAGATTCAAAGAACATAAAAAAGACATTATTCAAGGTAATAAAATCATGTTTTACAGAACATTGTATAAAAAACATCCACTCTTCTTCCGGCTACAAACTACTGTACAATGTAAATAAAAGCAAGAAACTGCATTATTAAGAAATATTAAAAATATAAAAGCAATTACTAAAAACGAAAATCTAAAGAACACAGAGAAAGGATTTTTAAACACCCCAATAATAGATAATAACAAAATTGTCAAAATTGACACACACAAATACATACCATGTGGCCGCGTGCGTCTGCACTATAGCGAAACCTGTAGTGTAAGCAAAACACACAGAGGTGTCCGTGTATTAGAACGGTAAAGAAGTAGACGCAATGTTCCATTGGATTACAAGAGAGCCTAGTATTTCGCATATCCCTATGATGCAGTCGTATTTGGCTAATAAATTCACATTTAGACGGTGTAGTCGCGCAAGCGCATTAGCTGTCGCTCCCGCATATGGGTGTCAGTTGCAATGTTTATATCGTCAGGGGAACTACTCGCTCACAATATTTAATAAACCGCGTTGTTGGTGTACGTTACGGTCATTTAAAAAATGGAGTATTATACACCGGAGCAAAAACTCTTTATGATTAAACAATTTTACGGTGGTAATTCCGCGGAAGTAACTCGAGCTTTATTTGCAGCTAATTACCCTGAAAGTCAAATTCCCAATGCAAGCACCATTCGTAGGACAGTTAATCGATTCGAAACTACATTTTCTTTAGTATCTAATAAAAATAAAGTTGTTCCGGATAAGAATATAAGTGATATAGAAATTCGAGTATGTGCTTTAGTCGAAGTAAATCCCACTATGTCGTCTCGACAAATTGCCCGCGAATTAGGTATCTGTAAAACAACGGCTCAAAAGATTTTACGTACTAATAAATATCGTTCATACAAATTTACAAGTTCACAAGTACTTTTTCCCGATGATTATTATCGCCGTATGCAATTTTGCGAAAGAATGATAAATAAATATCACGAAAATGAATTCTTTCTTAATAACGTATTGTTCACAGATGAAAAAACATTTCGGCTACACGGACATCATAACCGCGCAGTTTGTCGTTACTGGTCGCGTAAAAATCTACATTTGAATATACCAACGCGAACGCAGTATCCAGAGAAGCTAAACGTATGGGCAGGTATAATTGGGGATCATATAATTGGGCCTTTTTTATTGACGGTAATTTAAACGGAAATAGATATCTACAGTTACTTGAAAATAGTATTATTCCCGCAGTACGGGAGCGGTTCAATATTAATGAAGTTTGGTTCCAGCAAGATGGTTGCCCAGCGCACAATACCCGTTATGTAACAAACTTTTTAAACGTGGTTTTTGGAAACAGATGGATCGGTAACTCGGGTCCTATTAAATGGCCAGCGCGAGCTCCTGATCTAGCCCCTAACGATTTCTTTTTATGGCCCTTTTTACATAATTCGATCTACGGATACGGTGATGAACGTCCATCAAATCTAGAGGAACTTCGCGCGAGAATTACCGAAGTCACTAATACTGTCACAGCAGATATGTTAACAAATGTGCGTCGGAATTTTGATAATCGGTTGGGTTACTGTTCGTATCAAGAAGGAGGTTTATTTGAACACTTAACTAATTAATTTATTTAGAATTTAATTATTGCTTAAGAATAACATTTTCTTTTAGCTAATTGCAGATTTATTGAAATGTTGAATTACAATTCTGTTTTAAGAAGTAAATATTTTATTTTTAAGTATTTTATTATTGTTAAGTTTTTAGAGTGTAATACTACTATAATACTAAATATTATTTTCGTTAAGAAGTTTTTTATGTTAAAGTCTAGTAGTTCTGTTTATGTATGTTTGTTTTTTTTTGTTGTTTATGAAGCCGTGATGAGTTACTTCACTGAGATGTTATCAGTGATTATCTGATGCTTCAAACAACTGCAAATATTTACTTCTATCGGGAACACAATACCGCCTACACTGCTTTTCACTTGATTTGCCTACGAATACATTTATACGTATAACTTATAATACGCCCGCTGTCGGTGTGGCAATTCAAGTTGGCACGCCCATTATAGTCGACCAGTAATTACTAATACATGCATCGCGCTATCGATGGCGGCCAGACTGTATACAGGTTCTCTATTATGTATACAAGCGGTCAAATATCTCGTGAACGGTTTGAAATATCTTAATGAAATTTTGTACACGAAGATAAGAAAATGCTTGGATATTATATATTTTTTTATCGCATATTTAAAATACACGGCTAACGTGATTTTCTTTAAATGGCAACAGTCTTTAAATTTTGCATTGTTGGAAAGATCATTTTTTATCGAAGTCAGCGATGTAAATATAGTATGTCTATTTTCCAAAATAATTTAAAAGAAAGGGGTCAAAGTGTTTAGGTTTCTTTTAAAAAAATCAAGTAAGCATTCGATTCCAAATATGTTATAAAATATAAAATAAAATACAGTCAAAAATTTCCAAACATTTCCTTATATCCGTAAACAAAATTTCATTTAGATATATTGAATTGTTCTCGAAATAATAGACCGTTTCCATAATAATAGCGACCCTGTATACATTACATAATAAAATGTGGCCTTACATTTAGTTGAATAAGATCTTTCATTGAGAATGGTAGAAATTGTCGAAATGATATTGTCAGAATAATAAAATGAAACAGTGAAACTTGCCCAAATGTTTTTTTTTTAATTATAATTTGTATTAAGTATATCTGAATACAATGTTTTACCAAGAATCGACTGCAATGTTCGTTAACAACACTAATTTTTAGTATGAGATGGGTTCGTAATTCCAAACGTTGTGGTTACATCTTCTATTTTATTAATACCTTAATTTTAATTTTCTCTTGTATTCTGCATAGATAGGTTTGCTTTTTTGATGATTTTATGGAGATATATTTTCTAAACAAAATATCTTTAAATGCGAGATGGTACCCAAGAATTTTGTAATGGAGCAATAAATAAAATTGTGGAACATCAGAATTTATTTCACCTATTTTGACTTCAAAAAGTCTCCTTGTGAATGCAAACACTGGTGTCAGGACATCTGCCACTAAAAAAAAACATATTGTAAGTCTTGCTTTCCAAGAAATATGCTATTTCTTGGTATATTCAGCCATGTGGCGACGAGTTAATGGACTACAAAGTTATACATACTTCTACCTCACCATTGGCAGCAGCCTAGTCGTTTGAGAGGAAGGGCTCGTACTGGCTCTTATCCGTAAGATTTCACGAGATATCCTTTGTCAGCTGACGGCATAAGTTTGTGCTTATTATGCAGGAGTGTATCTTAGAACACCGCTTGGCTAATTTGCACTGATGAAATAGCAAGATTGACACGCCATGTTTTTAACATCTTTGTATTAATTATAAAAAGTCTCGTATTGTTAATTTATTCGATACAGTCTGCCATTCAACTTCAGTATATTGTGTCAAATTCTCGCCCATTTAACTGGATTTTCATGTTTGAACAGAGGAAAAAGTCATACAAAATCTAATTTAATTGAAAATGTTCTTTCAATTCCCTACAGACATCCATGCGACGTCGTTACTCTTCGTCGTTTAGCAGTCGCAGCACGAACTTTGCTTCTATTCGTCTCATGTTCAATTCTTCCGATAAAATACGCCGACATCTATCATATTATACTCCCACATAATTCTCTCAAATCAGTCATTGAAAAATCGCAAACACAACCAGATGTAACAATGGAAAATTGTTCACCAACAAAGAACGTTTTCACTTACAAAGACGCCGCTTAACATACTGACTCACAAAGGGTGCAGAAAACTCCAGGTAGTGGCGTTTGATTGAAACTGAATCCATTTATGGACGTCATTTAAATTTCGGGAACTTCTGGGTATCTCGTACAATAATTTCTGCGAATGCTATTCGATTGTTGTTTTGTTTTATTTTCATTTGTTAGAAAACATATAGTAAGAGGGTTTCTCAAATTTGACTTAAGCTTAGCTTAAACCCAGTTGTTATTTGGCAATGAACATAATTCCGTTTTGTTTTCAACTTACTGTGAAGAATGTTATGTTTTAATAAATTAATATTAGATCAATGAAATTTCGTGAAAAGTCACACCTATCCCGGAATGTGTAGATGCATTTCGCCTTTATTTGAGCTTGTCAATACACAGTATCCTAGAGACAGACATGACTTACATTTCTATACTTCGAGTATGTATAGCTAATATATTGAACTTAATGCAAATGGGAACTAATGAGTATTAAATCTCAATTTACATGTAACTGTCACCTAATGTGTTGCATTAATTTCTACATTTCGACAAACTAAGTTTGTACCAGTATGCAGAAAGCTACACGTCGCGACGCCACCTTCCTGGTTGTTAAAATAATGAAAATTCGTGAAAAGTAACACCTATCCCGGAAAGCGTGGATGCATTGCGCTCTTATTGGAGCTCGTCAACAGAAGGTATCCTGGAGACAGACATGACTTCCACTTCTATACTTCACTTATATATAAGTTAATATATTGAACTTATTGAACTGTAGGATACTGTGTGTTGACAAACTCTAATAAGAGCGCAATGCATCCAGACATTCCGGGACAGATGCGATTTTTCACGAATTTCACGAACAACCAGGAAGGTGGCGTCGCGACGTTGGCGTTCTGTATACTGATACAAAGTTAGTTTATCGAAATATAGAAATTAACGCAACACATTAGGAGACATTTACATGTAAATTAAGATTTAACTCTCATTAGTTCTCTTTTGCATTAAGTTCAATATAATTTTGTGTTAATTTTTGTTGGTTAAGCTATAATTCTAGTTTTACATTAATGTTTGCTTGTAGATATTTTACGCTTATGTTTCACTTTTTTGTTAGGAGTTATCACGCAATTTGAAAAATAAATTTTAATAACAACTAAATTTTATTGTTGTCTTTACTGTTACTATTAACTATAGAGTGGGTTCACCAATTTTTTTCGGTCTTTAGAAAGGGTTCGCAAGGAGAAATAGATTGGGAACCACTGCCTTAGACCATCGTAGTTAAAGTCTCAAGCATATTTTTCTACTGCCAGTGTTACTAACCTTGTATATAACAACTTTCGTATTAGGTGCTAATGGATATATATTATTAGTATTTATGATGTGTTTTTCTCCGACATTAGCAACTGATGATTTCGAATTATTTTTTGAAACATTTAATATTTTACAACTACACTAACATATTAATTATGGTCGATTTTAACGTATAGACAACAAGAATAATAACTTCATTGAAATTTCTAATATCTGTGCTAAATAATAAAATAGGTCAGTCTACAACATCTAGGCAAACCGGATTTTAAAATGTCTGTATTGAATTCTAGGTCAGCATCTACTTTTTATATAGACTCCCACACAGCCAATGTCTTATTAAAATCTCTAATTTCGCTGCTGTGTTTTTACTTTAATTAAATCTACCAGGTCTGTAATATACACGTTGATACTCAAAGTAATATAATCAACTACGTGTATTCCTATGCTTCTGGAAATTCATAAGTTTATTTTCTAAGTTACTTAATCTATTTTTTTTTTATTATTTCTACTTGGAATTTAATTAATTATTTATTAATTTCCTTCACGCTCTGTCTTAATAATTGCTGCGAGATAGCAAGGTAGTTATGTTTTGTTGAATGTGTCTCTTCTCCAACAGGGGCGTACTGACGATCATGTAGAAATGTGAAATACGTATCTACGTCTTTGAAAAAGATACATTCAAAAATACATACATGAACTTGTATTGTGTTCTTCACACCCCATTTTTAATAATATTTTATATTATTAAAAATACTTTTGTATTATACAAAATTAGTGAGGTTTTACCCACTCAAGTATGTTTCAAATTAAGTTGTTATTAATTTCCATTATTACATTAAATAATACAAAAAAGGTTTTAAATATATCTATACGTTAATATGCACGTATAACGCTTTTGTTTCATTATGAAACAGACATGTAAATAATCTACATATCTGTAACTGTATACTTGGAAAATACCACATATCTTCAGCATTTACTTCTGCTTAAGACATATGTTTCTGCCATCTATAGGCGTCGTCAGTTAAGCTAGTGAAGCAATGTATACAAATGATAGAAATCTTTATAAATAGGTCTGTATCTGTATATGCCATTAAGAAATTTGCTTTATCTAGTAAGGGATTTCGGCTTAATGGATATACAGATACAGATCTATTTATAAAGATTTGAATCATTTGTATACATTGCTTCACTAGCTTGACTGACGACGCCTATATATGGCAGAAACACATGTCTTAAGCAGAAGTAAATGCTGAAAATACGTGGTATTGTCCAAGTATACAGTTACAGATATGTAAATTATTTACATGTCTGTTTCATAATGAAACATTAAATAATGTATTTAGTATAATTAAAAATTCATGAAAAGCCCACATCATCACTGGAATGCGTGGACGCATTTCGCTCTTATTGGAGTTTGTCAATATACGGTATCCTGGAGACAAACATTACTTTTAGCTTCTATAGTTGATGTATATATAGTTAATATTCTCAACAAATGAGAATTAATGACTTAAATCTCATTTCTACATGCAAATGTTGCCTTATATGATGCGTTAATTACTACAATTTTACAGGCCAAGTTTATACTAGTATGCAGAACGCTACACGTCGAGGTACTAACCTTCTTTGTTAGGATAATCAAAAATTCTTAAAAAACCACATCCATCCCTGGAATTTTTAATTATCCTAACGACCAGGTAGATTGGCATCGCGACGTGTAGCATTCTGCATACTGGTACTATTACAAACGGCGGCTTTGCTGGATATCGGGATGTGGATGTGCCGTGCTAATAATAATGAAATTATTTGATAATAAAATAATTAATGGTGCTGGTGAAGTATCATCAAGTTCCAGGACGTGTGTGATAATGGTTAATTAAATAAATATACTATAATTTACTTACTAAATAAAACCCAGGAGCGTTGTCCTTAAAGTTTGTATTTATATTTACAAAAGAAGAAATTGAAATTCATATATTTAAAAGTAATTAATCTAAGTAATATATACACGAGGAGCGGTAAATAAGTAATTAAAATCAACACAAAATGCACTGAAGCGAACGTTAAATTGAGCAGTAAATTAAGGGTTAATTAATATATATAAAATAACCTCTGTATAGAACAATACAGAGTTACCTTTGAGTTGCCAAGTTGGTCACGTGGTCTTAGAAGCGAAAGACGCCAGGAGCATCGTGTCGTGTACCTGGACAGTACGATGAGAGATGTTTTACTTTCGAAGGTTCTAAAGAGAAGATGTCTGATAGTTTTTGTGTCGATAGAACACTGGTATTTGAAAATGGTCTGTTTTATAACCTAAGTCGAAGAGAGGGTCGATATCTTGAATAATAATTAATAAGAAGCGGGACCTGAAGAGGTGTTCTATCGATGGCATAAATATTATTAAATTATCGCTAGTGAGATAAGCTTTCTAATGATATGAAACACCACATATGAAGGAAGATGTATATAATTAAATTAAAACAATATAAAATGAAATGTATATAGAAATTTCACAGTAACGTTATCGGGTCTGGTAGAAAACCAAGGGTTTCGGTTAAGAATATAACAAAAGAAATGTTTTCACTTCGTAAACGAATATGTACAGAAAATGTCTTAAGTTTAAATATTTTAAAACGAGATATTTAAAGAAGAAATATTATTTAAAAATAAATTAAAATATTCTATATGGGGAGCGTAACAGTACAAACTTAGTTTGTAAAATTGTAGTAATTAACGCATCACATAAGGCGATATTTACATGTAGAAATGAGATTTAATAGTCATTAATTCGCATTTCCAATAAGTTGAGAATGTTAACTATATATACATCAAGTATGGAAGTGAAAATTCATGTCTGTCTCCAGGATACCGTATATTCTGTCTGTTTCAGACGTAGACCTGTCCGCTTCAAAGACAGGTTTGTCTGTTTCAAGGACAGCTGTATCTGTTTCAAAGACAGGTCTGTCTATTTCAAAGAAAGGTCTGTCTGTTTTAAAGAAAGGTCTGTCTGCCTCAAAGACAGGTCTGTCTGTTGCAAAGACAGGTTTGGCGGCTGCTTTGATCCCCGGTAAGTTCTCCCACCACAACTCACCCCAAAAAATGCAAAATGAGCCTCCATAAGAAAATACATGGGATTGTGCGCTCGAACCCCCACATCTTGTCTACTAAAGTTACGTTGAATTTTCCTTAAAAAAGAAAATTAAAATATCTCAAATGCTTGGAACTCAACAAACTAATTCAGACCTTCCAGGATGCTCAAACGAAAGGACTACTATTAATAGCAACAACAGCTTTTGCCAAAATATTCTGTCTGACAATAGTTTGCCTGGCGTTACCATAAATGCACAAGACACATCTCATCTTAATATCAAGATATATATAATGGGTGTTTCAATAAGAGCGCAAGATTTGAATTGCACGCCATGTTTGACAGTCACAATGTCACATGATTATGACGTGGCAGATCGAAAGTTGATAGATGGGAGTTAGTAAACATAGAGCATTACACGGTAGAACAACGCGTCCTGATTGTCAAAAATTGTTATGAAAATGGTGAAAGTTTAATTGCCACTATTCGTAAAGTGCGTCCAATGTTAGGTCGAAATAATGTGCCTAATTCATCTACAGTTAAACGAATAATCGAAAAATTCGAAAGTACCGGTTCGGTTAGTGATGTGAAACACACGATACGAGCTCGTAGAGGTCGTTCAGAACAAAACATCACGGCAGTTCGCGAGAGTGTGACAGAAAGGCCAGAGACGTCAATTCGCCATCGGGCACAAGAATTGGACATTTCAACAGGCACTCTTCAGCGAATTCTCACTAAAGATTTACAGCTGCATGCCTACAAAATCCAACTGACTCAACAACTTCTGCCAGTAGACCATGAACAGCGAAGAGAATTCACCAATTGGATCCTTGAGCAACCTGCTGATTTTGCAAACAAAATCATTTTCAGTGATGAGGCCCATTTTCACCTCGATGGCTTCGTTAATAGGCAAAACTGCCGCATTTTGGGCTTAGAAAATCCACGAATAATTCATCAGAAAGCAATGCATCCACAACGGGTCACTGTATGGTGTGCATTATGGTCTGGACCGTTGGACTGTTTTTCTTCGAAAACGAAGAAGGTAATGCAGTAACGGTGAATGGCGAACGTTATCGTGCTATGATAACACAGTTTCTTGTGCCTCATTTGGAAGCTATTGATTTTGACGACATATGGTTTCAGCAGGACGGTGCCACCTGTCATACCTTCCGTGAAACATTGACGATCTTGCACGAGTTTGCTCCTGGTCGTGTCATTTCCCGATTTGGTCACCAGAATTGGCCTCCACGCTCTTGCGATTTAACGCCTTTAGACTTCTGACTGTGAGGTTATCTGAAGTCACAGGTTTATGCCAATAAGCCCGCAACCATCGAAGCATTGAAAGCCGAAATTAGACGCTGTATCAATGAAATACCACCACATGTATTCAATAACGTTATTGAAAATTTCGTCAAAAGGGTACGCATATGCCAGCAAAGCCGTGGCTGCCATTTACAAGATATTTTGTTTCATACATAATTCCCAAATGTATATTTTCTAAATCAATAAATATTTCAATACTTTGCTACAGAAAACCATGTTTTATTGAACACTGAAATCTTGCGCTCTTATTGAAACACCTTTAGTACCTACAATTCAGGAGCACAATTTAAAATAAAAGTTGTTGTTGCACCATTTGTAATTAAATTATTTCATATTTAATTGACTATGTTTGCATTTACAAATTGACTTCACATATTTGACGTTTGAATTTCGGTTGACCTCTTATAAAAACTAGATTGTACTGGACTAAAACTATTCGTTTATAGATTATATATATGTCGTTTTTGATGCCTTTATAGCATTGTTGTAGCGGCAAATTAGAAAAAATACAGAATAAAGAAGAAACATGAAAACAACAGTATATACAAAATCTATTATACTTTTTTCGTTGATATATTTTAGGAAACGGCACAAATATAAATAATTGTTCCATTCTTTCTTTCTTAGTTAATATGTGTATTTTCATAAATAATAATAACCTTCAGATATTCAAATTTCCTTTTATAACACGCGAGAATTGTTCAATAAAGGTTTAGTAGCCATGGCATTTTTACTTTAATATTAAAGCATTATGAGGAACCCATTCAAATCCATGCGAATAAATATGTGAATTGGTAACCTTTTCAACTTCTGTATATCCCACGGTTCCACTCCTATTCATTTTCTAATACTTAATTGAATTTACAAAATTCGTTCTGCATTTAAAAGGCACAAAGTGCACGTTTATTATTAGTCTACATTTTGTCATGGCAATATTCATTTTCTATACACCATTCATGTGAATATAAGGTGTTTGCATTTTGCGGAAAACATTAGTACATTCATACTATGTGCGCGCGAAGCCTAATTTCCCCTTCTTCCTTTTGTGATGGTAGGTTTTCACGTATATTAGCAATTATAACTTCCGAATATTCATAAAATGTAATTAAGCTTAAATTGCTTTTCCTCGGCATTCATTCATTGTGAGTGGTGTTAAAATATGCGTAGCGTAAAAAGCAGGAAGGAATACCACTGTATACCTGATAATTGCACGGCAGTGTAAGGAAATTATTTGGTAACTCTTTTAAAGCAATTTTTTTAAATATGCTATTAATATCGGAAACTTTTATTTATTCTGTTTACTATTTATTGTATCTTCTGTTTAAGGCTAAATGGGTCTTTATGGAAAATATAATTTAGTTTTAATTATATTACCTCGGAAACTTTTATTTATTCTGTTTACTATTTATTGTATCTTCTGTTTAAGGCTAAATGGGTCTTTATGGAAAATATAATTTAGTTTTAATTATATTACCTATTACTAATTTATACGAATTATATTATAAGTAATGCGCGTAAAGCGTGTTCAAATAGTATATTAAAAAACGAGTTTCATAAGGCACCATTTTGCCGCACGAGATCAGTTTAGAAAACGAGCCGCTTGCGGCGAGTTTTCTAAAGAGCGAGTGCGGCAAAAGGCCTTATGAAACGAGTTTTTTATAAAGGGTGCGGCAAAAATAACTAAGCGATTTTAAATCGTAACAATCACCGAACGCTGCACAAAACGTCAGTCGTATTGTGACAGTTGTACTTGTAAGACTTAAGGTATTCATTATGCAGCGTTACACAAACCAAGAGCGAATAGAACTAGTTCAGTGGTGTTTCGAAAGTAATTCAAATGTTGTGTGTGTGCAAAGAAAATTTAGAACAAAATATCGTAATCGTCCTGCTCCAAATTCAAACACCATTCGCAATATTATATCAAAATTTTCCATTTCTGGTTCAGTGGGGGATGCGTACCATATTGGTCGACCGCGCGCATGTAGATTAGAAGAAAATATAGCTCGTGTACGGGACGATGTGCGTCAAAGGCCACAAACATCCTCACGGCGCCGTGCTCAGCAATTCCATATTAGTGACCGTTCTATTCGTCGAATTTTGAAAGATGACCTTCATTTATATCCATATAAAATTCAAATAACCCAGTCGCTACTCAATACAGATCATGAAAAACGCCTAGCATGGAGCAACATGCTTATAAAATTAAATAATGAAATTAATGATTTCCACACAAAAATTATCATGAGCAATTAGTCACATTTTCACTTGTGCGGATACGTAAACAAACAAAATAGCCGGTTTTGGGGTACAGAAAATCCTCGAATACTTCATCAAAAACAATTACACTCCCTTAAGATCACCGTATGGTGCGGTGTTTACAGCGCTGGGATTTTAGGACCGTATTTTTTTGAAAATAATGCAGGTAATGCCGTTACTGGTAATGCCGATCGATACCGTGAGATGCTACGTAATTTTCTTGGACCGCAGTTGGAAGAACTAAATCTGAGAAACATGTGGTTTCAACAGGATGGTGCCACATCGCATACAAGTCGAGAAACCATCAACCTTTTACAAACAATGTTTCCGGACCGCCTTATTTCACGTGCTGTCAATATCGACTGGCCACCAAGGTCGCCTGACTTGACTGTCCCAGATTGTTTGCTCTGGGGCTATCTAAAGGACAATGTTTACAAAGGCAAGCCGGAAACGCTGGAAGATTTGAAAAGGGAAATTCGTCAAAAAATTGCAGATATAACACCTGAGCTATTGGATACAGTTATGATAAATGTGAATAAAAGAGCTGACTATTGTCGAGATAATCACGGAACTCATTTAAAGAACATAATTTTCAAATAGTCAGTAATAATTTACCTAAAACCTCTACTAAAAGTAGGAATTAACTATTTATAAAATATTGTATTATTTGTCATAAATATATAGGAATTAAATCGCTTAGTTATTTTTGCCGCACACTTTACTATTTTTTCTATTTTGCGTTTTTTACATTAATAAATTGCTTAAATTGGAATTATTTAATTTGAAAGTTCAGAGTTTAATTTTTATATAAAGCATGCAGTTGGTCACATTGATACTTGACATTTTCAAATTTAAATCTTGCTATCCGCGAAGTATATTATATTACATATTGTTTATTAATTTTCGTTAACATTACTTGATATTTCATTTAAAAATATAAACATGAGTGACATAGAAACATATATATGTTGTTGTCAATTGTACCTATACAACACACGTTGTTTGTGTAAAATACGAACATATATCATATCTGTCAAATGTACATAAATTCTTAAAATCATATGAGAGCAATGATATTTATTTCTGTATTCGAACAACGTCAACATTGAAAAATGAAAAAAAGTGTATCGAAATAGAGCTCATTTCGATACTGTTTTTGGTTTCATGATGAATTCATTTCGAATGCAAAATAGAAAATAGTATATTAAAAAACGAGTTTCATAAGGCACCATTTTGCCGCACGAGATCAGTTTAGAAAACGAGCCGCTTGCGGCGAGTTTTCTAAAGAGCGAGTGCGGCAAAAGGCCTTATGAAACGAGTTTTTTTATACTATTTTTTCTATTTTGCGTTTTTTACATTAATAAATTGCTTAAAGTGGAATTATTTAATTTGAAAGTTCAGAGTTTAATTTTTATATAAAGCATGCAGTTGGTCACATTGATACTTGACATTTTCAAATTTAAATCTTGCTATCCGCGAAGTATATTATATTACATATTATTTATTAATTTTCGTTAACATTACTTGATATTTCATTTAAAAATATAAACATGAGTGACATAGAAACATATATATGTTGTTGTCAATTGTATACAACATACGTTGTTTGTGTAAAATATGAACATATATCATATCTGTCAAATGTACATAAATTCTTAAAATCATATGACAGCAATGATATTTATTTCTGTATTCCAACAACGCCAACATTGAAAAATGAAAAAAAGTGTATCGAAATAGAGCTCATTTCGATACTGTTTTTGGTTTCATGATGAGTTCATTTCGAACGCAAAATAGAAAAAAGTCTTTACGTCCTGGGCGGCTATGGACTCAGGAATGCATGTCTGTAATAGATTCATATTTTCTTGAATGGCATAAATTACAATTTATTTGAGTTAAATAATTTTGTTAATTATTTTCTTTACTTATGAACAAAAAAAAAACAAAGGACGGTGATTCAAATTTGACCTACGTTTTACTTTTTCTGGTCGATACAAATTACAGATTAATACTATGTATTATTCAAGGAAATAGGAAATAACGAGACTGGTGCTCTAGTCCAAAAATGAAGCATTTATTTAGAAAACTTGAACAACTATCCTTCGAAGTACTCACCATTCTGTGCAATACACTTGTCCCATCGTTTTGTCCACTTGTTATAAACACCTAAGAAGCCAAATTTTTAGTCTATTTAGTATACCCATCACCTTGAGCCTTAAATTCGACTCAAATTTTCGACCTCTCAATTTTTTTTTGACTTCAGGAAACAATTGGAAGTCACATGGAACAAGATCAGGTGAGTATAGAGGGTGAGCCATAATTTTCACCCCAAATTCTTCAAGTGCTCGTTGACAAATGGCTAATCTGTGGGCCAGAGCATTGTCGTAATGCAAGATCCAATCGATGTCTTAATAAAGCGGTTTTTATTTAATTTTGCCTTTAGCGTTCCTTGAAGTACAATAGAATACTATTTTCCAGTTACTGTCTGTTCTCTAGGTACAATGTGATCATAAATAATGCCCCACTTTTCAAAAAAAAAATAAGTGCATCACTTTACCAGCGCTTTTCACAGTTTTCGTTTTATGCGGTCTTACACTGCTTTTATGCTTCTATTGCATTGGATTTGAGACTTTAATTCAGGGTCGCAATGATAAAACCAACTCTTGTCTCATGCGACCGCATTGTTTAAAAACTGTGGATTATGTCGAGTGCGGACAAATTGTCACTCGACTGGCTTTTTGCCGCGACCTTTCCGTACCCCAAATCTTCGTGAATAATTTTTTGAGTAGAACCAAGACAAATTAACAATGTCAGAAATTCTATATATACCAATCCGAGGGCTCATCTTCCACTGATTCACAACTCTATCACTCTACATCGTGATAAACTGGGATCATCTGGGTATACAGTTTTAATAATTTTAAAAGTTTCAGTTGGAGTTTTACTTAATCGAACACAAAATTTTATCGCAAATCTCTCATTTTTTCGATGGATAACACTGACAATTCAGTAATTAGTTTGTAATAAAAGTTAAAAATTGAATCAAAGCCTACTTGAGGATAAGTACATTAGAGATGGGGGCTTCATGTTTTATTCTTTGTGTTATAAAATTCTAGTTGTGGAAGAAGTTATAGCATCAGTTTCGTTATATTTTGTATTATACAGGCTGTCCTTGAAATAAAGAGAGAACGTATGAAAAATGAAAAGATGCAATTATATAGAATATGAATGCAAAAGTTATGAGTCAACTACGACGCGAGCACCAAAATTAAAACCACCCTGAAAATAGTATCATGTGCCGCCTATGGAACAGAAAAATACCTAGATTGAATTCACACGAATTTCACTCTACAATGGACCAGCTTTCTTTACTTAGGGTTCAATAACCTCAATGCGATTACGTACGAATATATCAGCTGTAAATCATTTATAAAATTTATAAATTCTTTTTTATATTTTGCGGAATATGCGGAAAATATTTTGGATTCATATTCTACATGATTACATATTCTTTCATTTCATATGTAATACGTTAATGTTGTTTCTTTGTTACGAGAAGTAAGAAATATAAAATATTAATATGGATTCAAGACCGGAATTAAATTTACACGCAAACACATGTTTGCGAACACTCTAGAAGATAATATTGTTTAGACAACTTTGTATGCTAAGTGTTCGATAAACTTGTACTAAAAGTCATTTGTTAAAAATTTATACTTGAATGTGAATTTTTAAAAGAAGATGTATGATGGGTGCTTCACATTAAATTTGGTAACAATCTACCTTTAATCGAAGACGTAAATGTAAATCATATCGAACGTCCACATGTAACGAAAAACTACTGTTTTTGTTTTTGTTCGTAACCTTTAAGATCCTCTTCGATACTCATTTTTTTCTCACTTATGGAAATGTTGGGAAACTATTTTGGATTTATATTCTACATAATTACTTCTTTTCATTTTTAATACGTTGTCTCTTTATTTCAAGGACAGTCTGCATAATGCTAAATTTAAGTGTAATGAAGTTGAATTTATGTTGGCAAATCTTTAGAAAAGCAAAATGAGTTTAAATAACCTTAAATTTCTTTAATATACGCCTAATATTTTGTAATTTTTGTGGTGAAAGTATAATTCATTTATTTATTTTTTTAGATAAGATTACTTAAGATCGCTATAGGGCCTATTCCTCATGGTCTTGATTTCTCGTTAAAGCACATCTCTACCTTTGAACCTAACAGATTCTTGAGAAAACCTGCTTGGCTCTTGGGTTCTTTTTCAAGAACTGTCTGACTTCTTGCATATGCTTGGCTAAACGACCTTGACTACAGATTTCTTAGCTTCGCTAAGTACGGTGTTGATCCTATACTTACTTCTGCAAATAATTCTGATTCATACGCCTTTCTGGTCCAATTTACTCATGGAGAATTTCTGTGTTGTAGCATTAAAGTACTCGCAATATAACTCATCTATACTATTCATATAAGTTGTAAAGAAAATAACAATCCATTTGATCAGAGACTCCCTTGATGGGGTCAATGTAAATATAAGGGAGTTTTGCCTGGTACCTCTAAAGCAGCGATTCTCAATCTTCTTAGCTCTGTGACCTCCAAATAGCAAACGTAAATAAAATTAACATTTCGCGACAACCCCTTCTTCCCTACACCCAAAAAATACTAAGAGTAACCCTAACTATTACTAATTTAATTTTGGCTGAAATTATAAATGTAAAGAATACTTAACATTATATAATCACATTGCACTAATTTTATACATTAAGAAAATATCGACAGTTTAAAAATGTAATACGACTATTCCTGTTATTTTATGTCGCTCCGTTTATAGCGACAGGTATGAACATGCATGTATGACGTGTACATATATGAGCAATTTACAAGTTCCAACTTAATGGGTACGTGGTCTCTGCAATTTGGTCCCCTTCTATAATACTCGATGTGAGGGCATGTTCGAATATGCATATTAATGCGTTTGAACAAGCCGTGCTATCACTAGTATAAAAGAGGCGCTTGCGATTGCACAACTTCAGTTAAGATTCGAATGCGAAACGCGCGTCTGGTACTTCTATTTTGGTGTGCGATTAACTGCGAAACTTAATTGTTTTTTTTTAAATTTCTTATACAAATCGAAAAATTTGTAAAAAGGCAAAGTGAGCCATCTATATCCAGTGAATCGGTTGGTAAAAAGACAAGGTTGTACAATGACAGTTTCTTAAATTATGGTTTTACCTCATTGGATGGAAAACCATAGTGCGTTGTTTGCTTTTCTTTCCGATGGAAGCATGAACCCATCAAAATTAATTCGACACTTGGAAACTAAACATACGACTCATAAAAATAAACCTTTGGAATTTTTAGAAATAAAATTACATAGCTTAAGAAATCGACAAACTTCTATTTGTAAGTTAAGACATAATGATAAAAGTGTACTTGAAGCATCTTATCTCGTCGCATTAAGAATAGCCAAGATGTCCAAACCACATACAATAGTCGCAAAACCTCATATTGCCTGCTGCAATTGATATGGTCAGTGTTTTAAGAGGCTTGCAAGAAGCAAAAAAATTGAAAAGATTCCGCTTTCTAACTACACAATATCAAGACAAATCCATGACGATGTTAGCGATCAGATAATTCGCAAGTAAATTGAAGTGAATGTTTAGTATTAAATTTTATGGATCAACAGATGTAGGAAACATGTCTCAGTTCCTATGTTTTGTGAGGTGTGAATGTGATAGGGACACATCAATCAAAGAAAATATGATAACAGGAAAGAACAGTGGATTAATGAAATATTAAAAGAATGTCTTATACCAAGAGCGGAATGGACGCCCTGCTTCCTTCACAGACTTGCTCTTGTCGTAAAAAACTAGCCGGAAAATCTCAATCAAATTCTTTGTGAAGCTGTAAAAATGGTTAATTTTATTATAAGTCGACCGTTACAGAACAGGCTGTTTGCCAAACTGTACGATAATTTTTTCCATACAGAAGTTATATGGTTGTCGCGAAGGAAAATGTTAACCCGGTATTGGAATTGCTAGATGAATTAATAATATTTGTCCAGGATAAGCAAACGCGATTCTTATTATTTTTACAGAATAATGAATGTATGTTGCTGTCGACATACTTAGCTCATGTATTTTCGCATTTTGACTTGAGTGTGAATTTACTAAGACATGATAAAGTCATTTTATTAATAACAGACAAAGTTCATGCTTTTATTAAGAAGCTTGATATCAGGATTATTCGAATTCAAAGCAAAAATTTGCATATGTTCTCACTCACTTCGGATTATATTGATCGGATTATATATATATCAGGCGCGGCTCGTGATGACGTATTTTGGTTTGCACTACAATGATCCGAGTACTTCGTGTATTCTCGTGTACTAACTGTAACGTTTGCTTAGTAAACACCGAAAACACACGAGGCACTCGTATCATTGTACTGCAAACCAAAATACGTCATCACGAGCCGCGCCTGATATATATATCCATGAACTCCTCATTTTCCTGCTTGTCAACAGTGCAGACACGAGCATGGTTCCGAGAGGCTTGCTTTGCAGTCTCAAACTCAAGCGCGTGCGCCAAAGCATCGATCAAGGTTTTCGGTCTTGCCAACCTTAATGCTTGCTGCGTATCAATATCCCGGAGACCATCTATGAACGTCTTCCAGACTTTTCTTCTCCATTTTAGTTCGTGAATCTATTATTCGTTGTTCCATATTTTTCGCACTATTCTTCTGTTCCATTTGTTCTAGAGTTTTTGCTAAATTTCCAGAAGTTTCCAGGTTCTTCTGCTCCATTTGTTTCATTTGAATTAACAGCAAATTCACGTCAGCATCTCCGCCTGGAACTTGAAAGACATAATTCTCTGGATCCTCGCCTTCTTGGATCAACACATTGCGAAGCCGTTGCTGGAGGATCGACTTTTTGCCAGTTGTATCCTCATCCCTCTCTTCTAATTCTCGTTTTAACTCGGACACTTTTAATTCCGTCAGTTTCAGTCTGCTGGCCATCACGATATTTAAAATAACGTCTTTCCGCACTGTATATTTATTTAAACGAATACTTAATTAACACTTAATTGTCTACTTAGTTTATTATTTATTAATTAGTTCACACCTGAATACCACTGTAATGTTTGTCTTTTCGGGTTCTTAAATAAAACTAACAATAACTTTAGACACACACTGTATTAATATTAAAACGTATAACAATATAAAACTAACTATTAACAATAAGCACATTTATGTATGAATTTATATTTATGTATGTATATTTATGTTTAATCGCCGCGAGACTAGGATTGAATGAATCCATCCCTTCTTCGACGCGGCTTTTATATCTGGTGAATACTTTTCTAGAGCGTTCACGTAGGCCTCGAGAAAACATCCAGAGGGATGACGCACCTCGCGTCATCGGATGAGTCATTACAATATTCTGTTTCCGCATCAAAATTCCGAAACCTTTGTGTATGCAAAGTGTGTTGTATCATTGATCGACTATTTTAAGAAAGAACGAAATAATGAAGTACCATTGCTACCAATTAATGAGGTATATATTAATTATATATAATATAAGAATGTTCTTTATAAAGAGTTAGCCAAGCATTAAATATTAGTAGATAATGTTGCTTATGAAGAAGATATGTACAAAAAGCAATTATTACATCTTGTATTAGAAAATAAGCCAAGGAAAACATATGTAGAAGATAAAATTGCTGAACAGTATAGTCATAAAGTTCTGAGATTCCCTCCTTACCACTACATTTTCAACCCAATTGAAAATACTCGTATATGGGGAATAACGAAATGTTATGACAATCGTCATATTGGAAGAGATGGATATGGAAAAGACAAAGGTATTTCATTGTGGAGGGAAGCATAAGTACAATTACTTCAGCAGTATGGGAAAATACTATTAAGCATACCGAAAAAGAAATACAAAAATCGCGGGACAGAGAAGTGGGATTTGACAAAGACGATGCCGGTGAATTAATTATCCATTTAGGTGATCATAGTAATACCACCTGTGCTACAAAATTACTTAAAAGTTTTAAGATAAGAAATGTGAACAAATTTTAATACATTGTAAATATTCCTTCTACACTTTATTGCTATTACTATTTTATTCGAATTTTTCATAGAAAAAATTCGCCCTCAAGTAGGAATCGAACCCACGACCTCTGGCTTGCCGGACCATTGCTCGACCACTGAGCTGTTGAGGCGTGAATTAGAAACTTTTATGGGGATGCTTTGAGGAAACAGATGAATATTTTATTACAATTTCAACACATTTTAGTGATTAAACTATATTATTGTTTATAATTTTCATTATTAGTTACTGTAATCTAAATTTTATATTGCAAATTTTAAATATATAATATATTGTTGAATGATCTATAGTAATAAACTGTTACTGTTTATAACTTTTAACATGCCATAATCTAAATTACAATATGTACTGACATGTGCAGTACAAGTATAATTTCTTACACAATATTTTAATGTAGAATCTCATCCTTTTCTATTCTTCGCAATTCATAATGATCAGTATAATTACTATAGACATATATGTTTCTTATAGCCTTAGATTTAAACTTTCAGTTTGAAATTTCAAACATACATGAACATAACCTGCAGTATATACCAATTCAAATTAAGGCGGCCTACAATTGACAACATTGCAAAAAATTACGTCATACATTAGGTATGACGTGCATTAACTGACTTGCCGCTTTCAGTATAGCAGAGTATACAAGTGATTGCGGTGCATTTAAATTACTTGTTACTACTTTTTTATTATGCTGCTTCTTGTATTCAAAGTTTGCCCTGCTATCTAGAGGCGTTTTCTAATAGTTAGACATTTACTCAGGATTATATCCAGATATTTAAGATTTCGATTATATCTCGGTTTCCTCGAACAAAACAAATAGAATTAATAAACAGAAAATTTCAGTTTTGTTATTTTTTTCTATTTTTCATAATAACAAATAAGTGAAATTAAATAGAACAATTTTTTTTATTTTACTACTTTTATGAATATTTATAATTTTGAATTTCTAAAAGTGAAATCAATTTAATAAAATCGAACAGGTGTTTTCTTTAAAGATTAAAAAAAGCGACTAATTCGAAAATTAAATTACTTCAGTCAATATATTCAGTTGTATCCTCATCGGAATTCATGTTATCCTACTGTACATGTCGGAAGCGCACATGAGCTAAATCCGATATGCTACGTTAAACTGAATTTGATGTATGCCCCAGGGGCTGCTACGTATGCCGTTATACCTACATGTCGAGAAATATTAACGTAATCGAAATTACTCATACGGAACGTTAAGGCCACATATGGAAAATATTCTATTGATTAAACACGTAACCTGAAAATCACGAAAGAGTAGGTCGCGGAGACGAAAGTCGAAAAGGTTAACCGAGCGTTTCACATAACCGGTTGCCAAATACAGAAACGCCATCTCCACGTATTCTGTGAACCTCTTTCGGCGACTAACGACTCTGACTTCTCTGTGTATTTCTTTTGGAACTTCAAAGGATGTATTTTGCTCGAAATTGGATTGAAAATCGAAACGTGCCCAGTTGTATCGCGTTTTATATTTTTACAAATGAATGGCCTTCCAATTAAAAGTCGCTACAAGAAAGAAGTGGAACCTTAAAAGAAAAATTTCACCTGCGAACCTACGTACAAAGTCTCTCTCATTCAAGGGATACTTCAACTTTGTAATTATGTTGTCGAAAGCATTACGGAATATTTGTCAGAGTTCTCGTGTTTTCGCGATTGTAATCGTTTCTGCTGACGTGTCGGATTTTGACTTATCTTTAATTATATCAAAACGCAAATTGAACTTGTTATTAAAAGCTTATTTCTTTGTAAAGTTAAGAAGTTTTATGGTAAACCAATACATGTAATGTATTCTCGAACATAGTTCGTTCTCATATGAATTATTTTTTATTTACAAAACTAATGTGTCAATACTTGTACATCTAACGTACGAAGGTGGTCTGAAATATTTTGAGCCTAACACAGAAACAAGTACTTTTCAGGTCAACTGTTTCTTTATTTTTCAACATAATCTCCTTTTAGGTCCATACACTTTTCCCAAATATTCTCTGATCTCCTTAATCATTCTAAATAGTACAGTAAAACCTGTCAATAATGGCCACCCACAAACGAAACAATATTGGCCGTTAAATAAAAGTGACCGTAACTGTCAGGTTTTTCGTCTTACAAATAAAATACGTAATTGTTTTTTAAGATTTTCTTAAATTTTCTTAATTAAAATAAATATTAGATAAATACACATATTGCAGTGAATTGTGATGTTGATTGCTTATTTAACTTTAGATCACAATACACAGTAGCTTGCCCTGCTATACTCTAGTCGGATACGCCTTCCTGGAGCCCTTCAATCTTAAGAGTTTACCCTCGTAGGGTACGTGAAAAAAATATTAAAACAAAAGGTATTAGGAAAACAAACAAAAATTTTCCCCCCTAAATTTTTACTCAAAAAAAAACAAAAAAAAATTTAAACTTTACAAAGTATAAAGTTAACTTGAAACATCTATCACGTGAGGAAAAACTTTGATACTATTTGAAAGTAAAAGCTAAAAAAACCTCACCAAAATGACCGCGAGCAAAATTCAAATTAAATATTTAGAACAACTGTCAGACTTTTAAATTACGTTAACCCAAATATTAAAAACGTCAAAACAGAAAATTATCTGTAATGCGCACGCAGCTACATTTAATTCATGCGTACATTGAACATGAAACAAGTACAAGTTTCTCCCCCCCCCCACATTTCTAATCCTTCTAGAATATTACTTGAAAAAAAAACTTTAAAAGAAAATCTGGCAATTTTCTTAATATTCATATGATTACAACAATTTTATAAACCTAAAATTACTAAATTTTCTGAGCTCTTCAATATAATTAAATTATTTCTATAGACATAAATATATTAATAGAAATATACATACATTAATTAATGTAGTTATCACTTCACTATAATGAGAGATTTTTTTCAGATAGGTCTTATAAATTAAAAATTACACGTTTAAAGACTCGTAATAACTCGAGAATTAATTTAAACACATCATAATCATCACACAAAAACACAAACCGAATTTATCCAAAGTTTAATCTGAATAAAATTAAGTTCTATTCAGTAGCAACAAGAACTCGACCTATCTGCACAAGAACTATTAAATCTCTAAATCTCCCACTCCCCGGAAACAGCATCATAACCCTACCTAATATAAGTCAAAATATCTACAATATTTCCACTCAACCTCGGACTGCATACCTCCATACTCTGATCGAACAATCTACAGTCGTGGCCATAAAGATATATTAAATTAAATTTTCAAATAAATATTTAAATAATTTTCAATATTTTTCTGGAATAAAATACACATAAATATACTGTCTTTCGTAGCTTCTTTAAAAATTTTCTTCGGGGAAAAGTTCATGGCAATATGTACATGAAAAACTGAAACTATTTTAATGTATAGAATATGTGTACAACATACCTAGATTAGGTATATATAGATATATGTACCTATACATATTACAGATAATACATATTGCTATGAAATTAACGTTGAAAATTAAAAATAGAATTAATAACTAAAAAATCGGAGACTGTGGCTTTTAAGTGAATCAAAAATTAATATCGTGTAAATTAATTAAACATAACTGGATAAGCAAAAACAAATTAAAAGGAAATCAACCGAGGTTGTATATGTTTAATGCACCTCGTATATCATATCTTAATGTAGTATTAAAATTTTAGATTTATATTTCCAAGAATTAATAGGTAAACAAGTAACGTTATATCAATAAATTTTAGATTAATTAGATTACTAAACGTTTAAAATGTATGTAAATTAATAAAACGAACATTATAAAATACAAGTTAAATTTCGAGAGCGTTGAAATTTAAAAAAATTTATTTGTTTTGCGGTTTTGACAATACGTTACAATATAGATTTAAACTAGATTACACTTGAGGATTATTAGCGATCTGTGTCGCTTACAGTTACACTAATAACTCTATCAACTAATGCATTGCCCATCTTTATATATTAAATATTATCTTATCTTACTCCACGTGTATCCGGCTAAATGAATGAAATTGCTGAGTGAACGTCTGGTAATTTAATGAATAGTTTGTATTATATGAGGACACGTAACTTACAGATAAAACAATTACACCCGGTATTATCAACTTTTATTAAATGCACATTTAGTTAAAAGGCATTTAAATTAAATGCTCTTTTAACTTGACTTTGGTATTATGAATGAAGTAGAACCAATATTTAGTTAAGTGTCGAATATTCGGAGGTTGGTACAACTTCATAGGTTAAAATTCATTTGTAATTGATCATTTGACATAAGACAACGTCATAAAATAGTCAATATAATTTAGTAATATGGCTTCAAAAAGATCTCGTGGGAAAAATTTCGTGAAGAAGATACTCTGTATCTTCTAAACCTTGCAGCAAAATATAAACATATTGAAAATAAATTGACAAATGCTGTAGCAAGTCAAGAGAAGGTAAGGTTACTTTTCTATTACATATTTATTATATCTAATCTCTACATATTCTTTAAAGAGTGCAACATGGAAGTGTATTGCCAATCTTTATAATGTCAGTCATCCATTGTGCATAAGGTCTGCAGATAAGTTAAGTGCGAAGTATGAAAATTTAAAACATCAGGCACGGAAGTATGCTGCAGACAACAAGCAAGAAATATATAAAACAGGTGGTGGACCATCAGAAGCAACGAATAATATTATATTAGAAACAGTTTTAAATATAATAAATAATAACTGTTGAAGGGGAAGAAAACTCGTATGATTGTGATAGTACTCCTGAACTATTGTTCAATGGTACTTGTGTTCTCACCGGAATATGTGGTAATGAAGAAATATTCATTGAGAATACTGAAGTGACTGAAGCAACATCTGTAACACACACTCCCATGTCTTCAACACAATTGACAACACATGTCCCATCACCTCCGACAGATACCTCAGTAGCACCTACACATACTGCAACATCATCCATGCATATTACACCAGTTCCTCCTATCCCAAGTCCCCATAGAAAACAAACTACACATACATTTCAAAAGCGGAAACGGAATGAAAGAAACCAGGTGGATATCGTTTTAGATGCCAAAGAGAAATTTTATAATGCCAAAACAAGACTGCTAGAACTGGAATGTGAACAAAAGGTAGAAGATTTAATAAATAAAAAGTTGCAAAATCGATTGCTACAACAGGAAATTGAAGAAAAGATAGAAACTAAACAAATACATTTAGCATTACTATCAGAAGAGTTAGAGGAAAAAAGGTTACTGAATGAAGAAAAAAGAACTGCTTTAAGTAATAAATAGCATATTACTGAAAATTGCTTTCTTAAAAGTATTATACATATTACCATTGTATGTAATCTTTTGTTACCAGAATTTTTTTATTTTAATATAATAATATATTTATATTCAATTCTATTTGTTTGTTTTTGTACTAGAAATAAAACAATACATTGGTAAAATATATAAAAATTGTTTATTAGGTTAATATAACAGAATATTTACAATAAATTTTGAAAATAATTATCAATTAGCCTTCGACGAACATTGTTATCATCGACACCTTCATTAATATAATTTTCTGCTGCTGCATCAATAATGTCTTCGTCAATAGGTGTGGGCTCTTTCATATCTATTGCGATATTGTGTAGCACAGCTGTAGCTACCACAATAATCTTGGCCAAGTTACTATTAATTCGCATGCCTAAAGATAATACTGGAAATCTTCTTTTCCAAATACCATACTGCCGTTCAACAGTATTACGGGTTTTTATGTGGCATTTATTATACAGCTCCTCAGCTGGATTATTTGTTTGCAGCAGCGGAGTTAATAAATAATTCGAATTTTTATATCCATTGTCTCCAAGAAGAAAACAATCTCTATATTCGCCAGTTTCAAGTACATTTTTTAATCGACTATTATTGAAAATTGTCTGGTCGTGTGTTGATCCAGGCCATCTTGCTACAAGGTTAATGATTTTTAAATTGTGATCACACACCGTTTGGACATTGTAGGAAAAGTAGCCTTTTCTGTTGCGGTACACTTCTGCATCATTTTGCCCTACAAACAAAGTTCTTGCATAAACATTAACAACATATGATTAACAAACTTCTTACCTGGTGACTGAATTTTTATATGTGTACAATCAATCGTTCCAATTACTTTTGGAAATTTGTAAATTTTATAAAAACCAGCACGAACTTCAGTTATTTCATCAATACCTTCAGGCATTTTGATATATTCTGGGCTCAGTTGTGCAATTACAGTAGTCACTTTCTTTATTATTCGTCCTACTGTTGCTTTTGTGACACCAGCAAGATCACCTGCAGATATCAGCATGCAGCCCGATGCAAAAAACCTTAATGTCAATAATAATTGCTGCATTGGCGATAAACAACGGTTTCTTAATGAAATGAATTTTATTTGATTCTCAATATGAGATAAAATAATTTCCACAGTTCTTTTGGTGAACCTGAATCTATGAAAGAATTCTTCATCTGACAATTCATGAAAATATGTTTTTCTTATTTTAAATATTTTTGGCTGTCTTCGTCTTCGCACAATTTCAAATAATTCTTCATCAGATGACGATGTAAAATCAGTACAACTAGAATCCATTTCAACGAAATAATACACAACAAACAACACAAATTACCACAACAAGCAACGCTAAACGCTTATGAATATCGAATATTACTTACAAGATATTGGTTATATTTTTTTTCTTTTGAAATTTCATCAATACGCCTGTTCGCGCATTTTTTTTTTAAATGGGAACTGGTAAAATTTGCTCTTCCATTCGATAGAGGTTTTTTTCTCTTTACAATAATATTTTGTTTTTTTTTAAATTCATTTTAATAACTTTTTAATAATTTTAATAACTTTTTTACAAGAAAAATTAAACAAATTAATAACAAAGTAAATTAAAATAAGTGTTCAAATTGTCGTCCATTAGTAATTTGACAATGACCCAATCGATTTACAAAACCCCGAACAGAGTTCTGTAAAAAATCTCGGGGAATTTCTTGTATCGTTCTGGTAATTCGGATTTGTAAATCTTCGACGTTATCTTCGTAAACTTTGTTTTTTACGTATCCCCAAAGAAAAAAATCTAAAGGACTTAAATCTGGCGAACGGGCTGGCCATTCAATGGTTCCTCGTCTTCCAATCCATCTGTGGGGAAAAACGTTGCCCAGATATTGACGAACATTTACACCATAATGTGGTGGGGCGCCACCTTGCTGGAACCAGATACTGTCATTGGGCAGGTGTTCATTGTTTTCATGAGGATAGAGCGTAGCACTAGCAGGTATTATTTCATTTTGCAATAACTGCAAATACAGAGCCGAAGTTAAATTGCCATTGATGAAAAAGCGACCGATAATATGACCGCCTAGAATGCCAACCCAAACATTAACCTTTTGGGGGTACTGCGTATGGTGCTCCAAAAACCAAGAGGGATTTTCCGATGACCAGTATCTGCAGTTATGTCTGTTTACTTCACCGGTAAGGCAAAAAGTAGCTTCGTCTGAGAAAAGAATATTGTTGACAAAATTTTCATTATTATTGCAAATATTTAACATTTCTTCAGAAAATTGTAATCTCCTATCAAAATCATCTTCCGTTTACTGTGTACAAGGTGTACCTTATAAGGTTTATACTTTTCACTTTTTAAAAACGACACGATCGATGACTGTGAAATATTGAAATTGATAGTTGATTGGTTGATAAATGGGGATATTCAGATACAGTCAATAAAATATCCAGTTTGTTATCATCGCTTTTTGCTGTTCTAGGTCTACCACTCCTTGGCAAATCTTTAACGCTACCCGTTTGTTCAAAGCGTCTTAAAGTTTTACCAACAACGGATTTAGAAATTGGATTTGTATTTGGATGCGTATCATTAAATAAATTACTAATGTCTTGTAAACTTCTGCGTCTATCTCCATAACCCAATATCATAAGTATTTCAATTCGTTCATGTTCACTTAAACTCGCCATTGTTAATATTAACAGCAACAAATTGCACAAATGAATTATTTTTGTTAAAGATTTGACGTACACAATAACCACTGATAAAATTATGTCGCTCACTATCTGCGATGTACCGAACATCTGTTAAACACATGAACCGGCTTTTTCTTATAAAAAAGTTTTTAAAATGAATTAAAAAAAAAAATTGGAAAGAGAAAAAAATCTCTATCGAATGGTAGAGTAAAATTTACTAGTTCCCATTTAAAAAAAATGCGCGGACAGGCGCAACTAAAAAACAATAGAAAAAAAAATTTCAAATATTCTCAAATGTAGATCAAAATATCCTAACAAACTTTTATATTGAACATAAAACCCTAAAATGAATATTAACGACAATAAACCGCCGTCTCCATACTTTTAACTAGGCCTGTATAATAATCTTTTTACTCTTAATTCTGTAAATATCCCTGTACGATTTTGAGCAGTGTATTCATAGGAAAAAAACATCATTTGTTAAGCTTTTTTAAAGTATGGTTCAATCTTTGTTTGCTTTAAATTTTTTAGCTTCGACTTAAAAACTACAGCTTCACATGTAAGTAAAATTCGAGAAACATCCATAAAAATTTCACCATTGCTATCACAATAAATAATTATGTGGGTATGTCTCTTAATTTTACACGCACTTCGCTCATACTAGATAAAGTAGATTTTAGAGTTTCACATTCGTCCCCTACTTATGTTCTTCGTCATTATTGCACAATTCCTCAACAATTTTCGTAATTCCCGAAGCCCTCTGGCCCTCTATACGCACATGGCTATCAACACAAGCAAATTCATCTAAGTCCACAATTTCGTTAGGAACTGTAGGAAAGATTTGGGCAAGCGGTACTTCGTCTTGTTCATCTAAAATTGTATTTTCTTGGATAACGTGAGAGAATCAGGCCTTGAAAAAACATTTCTTAACTGTAACAGAAGATACCTTTTTCCAAGCAGCTGCGATCTATATAAATGCATTAGCTAAATTTATGTTTTTTTCAAAATTTTCAAAACCACATTCACTGTCAATAAACGTTAGAAGCCTTTTAATCAAAAAAAATCGTTAAATTAATTTGAAATTCTGAATTACTCGTTGATCTAAGGGCTGACAATGCGAAGTGGTGTTTGGCGATAGGAAAACTAGTTTAACATTTTCTAATTGAACTTTAGAATGTGACGTGGCATTATCCAAGAAAAAAAAGACTTTTCTACATTGTGTTTTCATTTTATTTATGCAGCCATCTTGTCATAATTTCTGTTGTCATCTAAGCCTTTTTGTTAGAAAAACAATCTAAGGATTTTTAAATGAATTTCCGAAACTAATTATTCTAAATTAAATAAATTTAAATCTTATGAAGTTCATCATTCAAACCTAATATAAAATAATACAAAAATGTTAAAGCGGCAACGAAGTCTTTATCATATTTCTCCACATGCACTGAGGTGAATGTCTATGGATACATATACAAATATGTTTTTAACTTAACATTTTTGTATTACTGTAATCACCTTTATGTTAGTTAAACTTGAATGAAGTGAAGTTTAATAGCTCGCCTAAAAGGTAACTAGCTAATTTTGTCCACCAGATAATCTAGTGACATCTGATGGACAAAAGAAACTATGCCGAAAATAGCGGTTTCTTATCGACCTACTATACCTGTACAGAAGGGAAAAATACTTATATAGGTATAAGTCTATTAACACGATCCCAGATTGCAGGAAATATACCAAAGAAATTTGAGTACATCAATATACTAGCATGCATTATGTATTTGTTACAAATGAAACAGATATGTATTACAAATATCTGTATCTGTACCTTTAAGGCGGGCCATCAACTTTACTTCATTACCCAAATTTATGACGCCTATTAAAACAGAAACACGTGTCCTTGGCTGAAGTGAAGATTGGAAAATACAACGTGTTTGTCCGTGTGTACAGATACAGATATGTGGAATACATATCTGTTTCATTTGTACCAATTTTTAGGGGGTTGAAATCGCCACCATGGATTGGCCAGCAAGAAATCTAGACCTCAATCTAATAGAGCATGTATGAGACATGCTTGGCAAACGCCTGTATGATTATCCGAACACAGCCGCGGCGCCGCCTTGTGAAAATATGGAATGGATTGGAGCAGAATGACTCGGTTATTATGACTATGAGTCGTCGATGTCAAGCCATCATTAGAAGAAGAGGTCGAAATACTCGATACTGAGGCCACTTAATTAAAAATGTTGATCAATATTATTTCGAAATTTTCCCCTTTTCATTGTTTTCCACTGAGTATTAATTTGTAAAGACTAATTTATTAAAAGATTAAACATAGTTTATTAATTAAAGTTTGTTAATTATCGAAGAATCGAATATACTTCTCTATCTAGTCACGTACTATAGTTTTACAAAGGATTCCCTAATGGTGCGTTAATTTCTTGGAGCAGCGTATATAGAAAATTGATATCGACACAATCTAATTATTCCTACCCGACTATCTGTAAATGTGTTTCGCGTAATCAAATAACGTATATTTAAATTTAGATTTAATTTTATAGAAGATAATTCATTTCTGACTTCATTCCAAAGTTTCGTTAATCGATAGTCTTTGGTTCATTCCTTCAAATATGACATTTATGATACAACTTTAACCTTTAATTTACTTCAGTATAAATGGTATTTAATATTCATATCGCTATTGCTACAGACAAATTGAATTTTATTAGAAATTACCATAAATTTAATAATCTTCCCGATTCAATTATGTTTGGCAAAACTTAGTAACTATCTTGACGTTTCTCTGCGCTGCTCCGCGTGTGGTAACCTTAAAATATTCCGAAATAGATTCTGATATCGATTTTGAGTTTAATTCGTGCTTCGAGTTACCGTCACGACACAATTTCAAAACGATTATCGTTGTTGTTTTAATTAATTTCTTCGCGACGCTCCTCATAGAACCGAAAATACTGAAGCGAAAGCTCGCGCGATCTGAATGAAGTGTTGACGAAATGAACCTCAGCTGCAAGTAAAACGTTTCGGACTATTCGAGCTTGAAGTTTTCTACCAAAAAGAACGAGTTTTATTCCTGCCAGCGATTCTCCGCCTTTTTATTTCCCTTTTTTCCTCTGTTGCGTCTATTGTAGAGTTTTTCGACCGGTTTTTACTTGTTTTATTTGTTGTTTGAAAGCAATCAACCAGGGAAATAAAAATAAAAGAAAGGGAACTGTTAAAACGTTCCACAATTCATTTAGTGTGTACCAAATAAAAACAAACAAACGAGAAAAATATTTCAGTATTCTTTTTTTAACGTCATGAAAAAAAATATTTGATTGTGATTGAAGCTGTATTTACTTTGGCCAAAATTGATAATTTAAATTAATCTGCGGCAGTAATAAGTTATAATAAAGAACTATACAACATTTTTAGCTGTTGGTTAGTTTTAAATCAATATTACAGTTTTATTAAAATAAAATTAAGTCAACAGCTTTGATTTGTGTCACATTCAAATTTACAATATAAAAGTCACCTAAGTCACAATTTGTAATACATATTGGTATTGATATCAAGTTAGCCAAGGCCGTTTTCTTTGAACAAAACAAAATCATGTTATAATAGCAAAAAATAATAACATTTTAAAAGTGTAAAATCTGTAAAATCTTACGTCAAGAAGTTGAAGTATTGCTGTGTAGTAAATTTTGAAAAAGAGAAGAGAAGCAGGCTCGGCGATAGCGTCTCAAGATGCTGAAGAAACTAACAAAACAGTAGTTGTATCGCCCAACTTCTGGGAGCTTCTATTTACGATGTATGCCCTTAGTCAGTGGAGACGGCTGTGGGTGACTGAAAAAAAGATAGAAGGTAGCGCCACTCAGTTTTGCTTACAGAAGCTCAGTCTGAAATCTGAGAAAAGAGATTGCGCGTTCTCAGGCGGATGCCCACACAAACTACTCAAAATACAAGTTATACACTTACTAAGTACTAATACCAACAAGCTGCACAGGATACCTGAAAAGAAATCTCTAAAGGAAGTGCGAAAGGCAAGGAAAAAACTAGAAACAATTAATTCGTTTAATCACGAATAGAAATTAAGATATATAATTATAAAAAAAATGAATGTAATAAATTTAAGCATCGATTATCAAAATAAAGAAAATATATTTATTTTTTCTTACTGTGTAAATATTTCTACTGTATATTCAAAAGGTACACTAACAAATTACAGAAGAAAACCATTTCGGAAAATTATTATTCTCTTAACAAATCAACAAAGAAGTAAACCTGGTATAGAGATTAATTAGATAAATTAATTACAAAAGTTTATTCGATGGAGGTTTTCCTAAGATACCTCCGGATTCAACTTCACAATTTATTGAAAGCAAATATAGCGGTAATAAAATATGTTATACAATATTACAAAAGATTTTATTTTAATTTCAAAGTTATATTTTAAAATAACGAGTGATCATTAAAATTTTCGCTCAAGTAAGCCATGTACACTAAAAATATGTCCTAACTTAAGTTATTAGAGGAGATCTGTCATTATAATTTCAAACGTCATGACTCATGATTGTTAAAAAATAATTTGAAATGCTGACTTTTATATTAAATATATTTATAATTTTTATACCAAGTAATAGAATTTTATAAAAAATGTGTAAAATGTTGACCATTCTCCATCAAGCATAATCGCACTCTATTTCGTAGAGCATTGAAAACATTGATGAGTATTTGCGGTGAGTTATTGATGTGTTCACATTTTTCTATGATTTTATGTCTTAACTCTTGTAGATTATTAATTGGTATTTCATAAACAATATTCTTTATATATGGCCACACAAAAAAATCCATGACTGTTAAATCACACGATCGTGGTGGATATGGAATCGCTGTATTTCTACTTATTATCCTATCGCCATAAAATTGTTGCGAAAACTGAATATTTTCAAGTGTAACGTGAGATGTAGCCCCATCCTGTTGAAAATATCCGACCTGGAGTTCATCATTTGTCAATTGATTAGTAAAAACACTGAGAATTTCGTTACGATATTTCTCCGATGTTATCGTGCCCTCAAAGAATATTGGTCCTATTAATCCGTGACGACTCATACCTACCCATACGCCTATTTTTTCTGGATGTAGAGGAACTTCTCTGTAGAAATGAGGATTTTCACTGGACCACATACGCATATTTTGCGAATTAACATAACCTTTCAAATAAAACCAAGCTTCATCGGTGAAAAAAGTATGATTTAAAATATTCTCTGTCATTGTTTGAATAAACCATTGGCAAAATTGTGTTCTTTTTTCATGATCCGTAGGTAATAGATTTTGTACAGAAGTTAATTTATATGGATACATGTGCAAGTTCTTTTTTAAAATTTTTTGACATGTTCCATACGAAAGCCCTACTTGTTGCGAAACTCTGCGAATAGATGTTTGAGGAGAATCGTTAATAATTTGTCTGACATTTTCAATTACGCCGCGACTTCTCTTGAGAGGAGGATCGCTTCCTTTTTTCCTTAAAATACTGCCTGTTTGACGAAAAAGATTTACACAATGCATTAGCGTATCACGGAAAGTTTTATAGCTAGGAACAGTATTTGGATATCTCCCTTCAAACTCCTCAAGGCAATTTTCTATTGACTGCTGCCAAATACCATCAATTTTTTGAGATGTCAGGAAGTAACATTCTACCATAAACGCTTTATGCATATCATTATAGGCCATTACTTTTTCTTTTGATGAAACTTTAAAATATATATTTGACACTGACAGATGTTTGAAATAACATCTTAATGACTAAAGCTACGACATAATTTTTATATACACGGCCAGCTACGAGTGAAAATTTTAATGATCGCTCGTTACATCGACCAACGTACTACATGCAGCTGGGCATGAGTACAAAAACGTTTGATTACACATGCGGCAATAAAAGTCGTATGGATATGACACAAAATTTAGTATTAAATTTCGTTGGGTTATTTTTTGTACCGGTTGTACATGGTATGGGTGAAATTTATGCTTTCGAGTAATTCTGTTCGCGGAAGTTCTCGATATTCCAACTTGGCGCTCTAACATACGTGCTCATTGTATGAAGATTTTCCACTACAGTCTACAATACTATGTGTTCATTTTCTTCAGTGACCACCCGTTTTTGCCTTTGCATTTTCCATTCATAAGGACGTCGCTCAGCGTTCGGAAACTTTTGCGCGTAAATGCGACTTGCTAGAAAACAATTCTGATCGCCTGTTCCTAAACAACATTTGTTTGAAAAGTTTTTTTCAAACCGTATCGAGATATCGACCGACACCGCACTATTGGGACACCCGGTATAAAATAAACAGAAACACCCAAAATTTTCTTACGGTAATAATGCATCCATGGAAAACTAAAATTTTATTAAAGACAACAATAGATATCATACAGAGAGAGATCACCAATTTTCCAGGGTGGGTCACTTAGTGCACTTTGGGTTTGCTTATGCTCAAATCCATCAATCAAAGATGATGCACAAAACCGTTTCAAAATAAAATCAAATAAAACAGCACTAAATAAAAGAAATCGTTTAATGTACATCGATGATATTAAACTTTACACATTCACAATGACACAAATAAAAGAATTAATGAAAATCACACAAGAAATAACTTCCAATATTGAGATGGAACTTGGCATAAGCAAATTCAAAACACTGTACATTAAAAAATGGAAACAGCCTGTTATAAAAGAAACATTAATAATGTTGATATGGACTTTATAGAAGAACACGATTTTTGATAAATATTTACAGTTTGTGTATGTTAAAGTGTTAATTCCTTATTATTAGCAAAGACTTGGGTATACTACAATATTAAGAACAACATTTGCAACTGAATGTATATTTTATTTCTCAGGAAACGAAAACAATTTAACCAAAGTAAAAAAATGTATAAATTATATTGACAACTTACTAGTTACAAAATTTAATAAGGAATTACGTTACCTTTGGCTTTAGCAACTGCTTAAATTCGACCTGGCATGCTTTCCAACAATTTTCTACAGTCATCTGCGGTAAATGTTTGACATATTTCTGTTAGTATTGTGTGTAAAGCATTTATTGTTCATTGCGGATTATTTCACATGTACCTTTTCATATGATGCCACAAAGTTTCAATAATAAGGCCTGGATTATTGGAAGGTTATGAAAGAACCCTTATGTTATGATCTGCAAACCAATATTTAGTTGATTTGGCTGTGTAACAGGATGCGCCATCCTATTGAAATATGAAATTGCCATCCAAATAGAAATTTTCAACACTAGGAAGGAGGCTCTGATTTAAAATTTGCTGATACTTGTCAGCATTAACAGTCACATGTAGTATTTCCATACGCGCTTTCTATAGAGAGGTCAAATTTGGATTCATCAGTGCAGACGACTTTGAACTAATCTTCTAGTGTCCAAGATAATTTTGACTTTGCCTATATTAGACGGTTTTTCTTTTGAATTTTCATTAAAAATGGCTTTTCTTTTGTGATATTAGGGCCTTACGTGATAGGGTCCTATGTGCCTGGAGGATCGGCATGTGATATTAGTGGGGCCTTACGCCCTAAGGCAGAATCGCCATGTGATATTAGTGCCGTTTGTGCACTTCGTGGCAGGACGCCACGTGATGTTAGCCTGGTCCTGAGGGCTACATCGTTGAGCCTTCACGCAGATATCGTTGTCCCGTTAAATGATACACATAGTTCGGGTAACATATATTTAATACATAACAACACTTAAAACTGCATAACAATTATATACATTCTTACTAACTAGTATGTAGACTGAATGTGTGAATGTGAATGTGAATCTCTGACTCTGAGACTGAATATGAATCTGAATGATCTTGCTTACACTACAGTATATATACATAAGAGAAGGTCCTCGGACTACTTAGGGAATGTAATACAGACCCTGACATGTAGCTGTGTTTGCAAACAACTCGCGTCAGCGAGGACGTATTTGTAACACACGTTACACTTGCGTTACGGGAACGAGGCTGTGACCTGATTGAGATTGATTGCATACACACAACTGCATTACGTTATCACACCACCCTTCCTGGGGGTTAAGAAAAATAACGCTGAGGTGTTTGTTTTTCTTACGTTAGACCTTTCTCTCCGGTTACCTTCCTTATTCCTATTCTACAATATTATAATACAAAACAATAATACAATACAATACAATAATACAATACTAGATATTTAACGAATAAATATATAAATGAATAAACTGTAATGATAAATATATAACATAGATTGTAAAACTTTAAATAAATTTTCATAGTACGTTTTTACATTGTTGCAAAAATAATAATTATTAATAATCAATAATCGTTAATTGATAATAATAATTAATTGATAATAAACGTTAATTGATAATAATCGTTAATTGATAATAATCAGTAATTGATAATAATCGTTAATTTGGCCTTTGTAATTTGTACACTGTCTCAATCTTGTTAGTCTGTTCGCTTTTTAGTATTTTATTTCTATATTATGAGCAACTTATATATCTAATAGTTGACTTACTTCGTATTTGCAATTCTTGCTTCTAATTTCAAATTTTTCGCATTCGATTCTCTGTCTTGAATTCTTCATGTTCGCTTGTTTGTCTTAACTCTTTGCTTTGATTGTTCGTTTTCGATTCCTTATACTTGATTGTTTGTCTTCAATTTTGTGCGCTCCCAATTCTTATGCTCCCCTTCCAACCATACTTTAAAATAAATCGACTCTCCGTTTTTCTATCTATTTTCCTCCATGGGAAAAAATTATTCTGGAAATCACTCTTTCGTGTATTTCCCTGGACAGCACATATTTCGTGTCTGTCATGTTCCTGCGCAGAACTATCTTTTGAAGCTTATTCTGACCACAGTAAGGGAGCTCGTGCAGCGGATATGCCCTTATGCTGTAAGCCTTTTCTTCAATCTAGAAAAACTTGAGACCAGTTAACAAAACACACTTTTGTTATAACTGTAATCTCTAAAAAAATTCTGAGAGCGTTTTTTTTTCGTGCAGGATCACTTCCCTGGAAGCGCATGCTTGCTTCGTCACGACCTAGGGGCGAATTGGAGTCTTTTTTGCCTTTCTCCTACTTTGAAGTTCATCTGATTCGGTTGGTTAACGTTTTCGCCAATTCCACAACTCTAGGATGATCTGTCCTGTAGGTTGCACTGTTGTTGGTGTCGTAAAGGTACAATCGATAGGTCTCTGTTGTCTTATAGGGCTCCAGACGTGATTAGGATGCTATCGTATTGTCCCGTTACTAACCGTTATGGCATTGGAATCAACTTCTAAGGCATTTGTTACAAAAATTTCGGAATCTTTACCAATAAAATTAATATACTACTCCTCGTATATTGGTTTCTTTTATTAATTCGATATTATTTTCTTTTGTTGCGAACTTTTGAATGCGTCGGCACTATTCCTTTCAATGCCAAGTATCGTTGTTTAGAAATAAATGATGTGTTTGCATTCTTATAAGCGAACTTGACTCGAGTATTATTAAACTATACATATTCTATTTTGGATTCGATGTTTATTTACTCGCGATTAGTTTAAATATACAAGTTATTGTTTATAATTTTGTTTGTAATATATGCAATATATGGCGCTTATTAAAAAGTACAACGCATGCATTTTTTATGCACGTAATTAAACTTATGAAAAAATATAACATAATTTTGCGATGTATGTGTATATATATATATATGTGCCTTCTAAACAAAAAAATATTTAAACTTTTGCGTTAATTAACAAAATTGCGAAGTGTACGGCCGAAATATAACGTCTCTAAGTCATATAGTACATATTAATTTTTAAATAAACTTGACCTTTACATAAAGAAACGTATGGTACGCGCTTTGCAACTTTTGCATTCTTGCGTAAGTAGACATAAATAACATGGTATGCATGCATTAAATCAATATTATTGTCTCTTATAAAACAAATAAACATTTTCACTCGCGAAATGTACGTAATTCATAGATATGAACGTCTTGCACTTTATTTTTATACACCGTAATATTTGTCTTTGTTAAATTTATTTTAAAGAATACCTGCGTTTCTTCTTTCGTGTGGAGCTTCTGTTGGAGATGATTTCCTCCGTTCCTTGTTGCCATCCTCTTGGTTTTGACCTGCTAAACTGTAGGTTTTTTTTCTTGGTCCGTTCCAAATTTCCACTTGGTCTTTTTCGGCCTTAGATGGCTGGCAGAGCCATCTAGTGGTGTGGACAGGTAGGATCGCCATGTAATATTAGGGCCTTACGTGATAGGGTCCTATGTGCCTGGAGGATCGGCATGTGATATTAGTGGGGCCTTACGCCCTAAGGCAGAATCGCCATGTGATATTAGTGCCGTTTGTGCACTTCGTGGCAGGACGCCACGTGATGTTAGCCTGGTCCTGAGGGCTACATCGTTGAGCCTTCACGCAGATATCATTGTCCCGTTAAATGATACACATAGTTCGGGTAACATATATTTAATACATAACAACACTTAAAACTGCATAACAATTATATACATTCTTACTAACTAGTATGTAGACTGAATGTGTGAATGTGAATGTGAATCTCTGACTCTGAGACTGAATATGAATCTGAATGATCTTGCTTACACTACAGTATATATACATAAGAGAAGGTCCTCGGACTACTTAGGGAATGTAATACAGACCCTGACATGTAGCTGTGTTTGCAAACAACTCGCGTCAGCGAGGACGTATTTGTAACACACGTTACACTTGCGTTACGGGAACGAGGCTGTGACCTGATTGAGATTGATTGCATACACACAACTGCATTACGTTATCACACTTTCGCCTTGAATAAAATACTTAATATTAAATTCAAAAGTATTTTTAATAATATAAAATATTATTAAAAATCTGGTGTGAAGAACACAAATACAGGTTCACTATTAATATTTTTTGTGAACGTGTCCGAACATATCCCCCCCCCCCCAGAGACGTAGATACGTATTTCGCCTTTCTACAGGCCATCGGTAAGCCCCTGCTGGAGAAAGGATATTCTCAGACACATTCACAAAAAAGAACCACATCGCCACATCACCGAAATTATCCAGACCGGGCGTAGAAGCAAATTCAGCGCTACCTGTTGTCAGACAGCCGAAGTACCTCGCCCCGTCCATATAACCAATGTGAAGAAACGACACCCTTCCAAAGGTGGCACAGCCAATATCTCTAGAAACTGCATTTTTTTTTGTGTCTTCACTCATACTACGGACTAACCGCATGTGTAACGTATCAGAATAATTGAAACATACATGAGTAGGTGAAACCCCACCAGTTTTGTATAATACAAAGCTATTTTTAATAATAGAAAATATTATTAAAAATCTGGTGTGAAGAACACAAATACAGGTTCACTATTAATATTTTTTGTGAACGTGTCCGAACATATCCCTCCCCAGAGACGTAGATACGTATTTCGCCTTTCTACAGGCTCGTCGGTACGCCCCTGCTGGAGAAAGGATATTCTCAGACACATTAACAAAAAAGAACCACATCGCCACATCACCGAAATTATCCAGACCGGGCGTAGAAGTAAATTCAGCGCTGCCTGTTGTCAGACAGCCGAAGTACCTCGCCCCGTCCACATAACCAATGTGAAGTAACGACGCCCTTCCAAAGGTGAATTTACTTCTATGCCCGGTCTGGATAATTTCGGTGATGTGGCGATGTTGTTCTTTTTTGTGAATGTGTCTGAGAATATCCTTTCTCCAGCAGGGGCGCACCGATGAGCTTGTAGAAAGGCGAAATACGTATCTACGTCTCTGGGGAGGGATATGTTCGGACACGTTCACAAAAATATTAATAGTGAACCTGTATTTGTGTTCTTCACACCAGATTTTTAATAATATTTTATATTATTAAAAATACCTTTGTATTATACAAAACTGGTGGGGTTTTACCTACTCATGAATGTTTCAATTATTCTGATACATTAAATTCAAATCTAGTGAGATTAAAATATATATTTTTTCATTTTTACTTTATAAAAACTCAGGCCGGACTTTTGTATCCACTGCCTACAACATTCTCGTGAAATCGTCACATTAGTTCCTGCAATAAAAGTAGCCGTTATAGCTCTTACCGTGGCTCTGTGGTGAATTTTACAAATTTTTACGACATGCCTTCTCATTCTAGGTGCCATTTCCTTGGGTTGCCCTGTACTTCTACCCGGAACGTCGTAATCCTACGTCTCGCCATAACATTTAATAATGTCTGCTACAGTTAATTTTGCCAAATTAAAATTGTTTGCGATTGTGTGCATACTGTTTCCTTCATGATACTGTTTTACCACAATTTCACATACTTTCTTGGAGGTTTACCACGACCCATTTTTTCGCGCACAAATTGATCACAACAATAAATAAACAGTTGTCGAAGCGATAACTGTCAAATTTGTCAAAACTGTCATGGCCATCATCTTCTTCTTCTTCAGGTGCCATCTCCTCTCAGAAGGTTGGCTATCATCACGGCTATTCTCATTTTTGATGCTGCGGCTCTGAATAGTTCAATGGAGCTGCATTTATACCACTGTCTCAATTTATTTAACCAGGAAATACGTCTTCTTCCTATATTTCTTCTTCCCTGTATCTTACCCTAATAATTATCTGTAGCAGAGCATAACTTTCCCCTCCCAACACGTGGCCCAGATATTGTAGTTTTCTTATCTTTATTGTGTTCAATATTTCCTTCTCTTTCCCAATTCTTTTAAGTACTTCACTATTCGAAACCCTATCTATCCATCTTATCTTCAGGATCCTCCTATATGCCCACATTTCAAATGCCTCTAGACGCTTGTTAGTGTCTTGCTTTAGCGTCCAGGCTTCCATCCCGTACAGCAGCACCGGGAACACGTAACATTTCAATACCCTGATCTTGAGACGCAGACTAAGGTCATTGCCACACAATACTTTCCTCACCTTGTTGAATATATTCCTGGCTTGGCCGATTCTCGTTCGAATTTCTTCTGTATATTCATTTGTGTCGGTAACAGTTGTTCCCAAATATTTGTATTTCTTTACTCTCTCTATTGGCTGTTCTCCAATCCATAAGCCTTCTTGATGTCGGTTAGACTTTGTAATAATCAGGAATTTAGTTTTTCTAACATTTAGTGTGATGGTCATCATAATGGAAATTGATTCACAATCGTAGTCGTCCGAACATTAAGTTGCCAATGCAAAATTGTTGGTTCCTCATTTTCCTCCTGTAAAATTGGTACGTTTCACATTAAGTAATATTTTTTTGTGTCGGAAGTGACTTTATACTATACTTGTGAATACTTATAAATAAAAAGTACTAATTAGTATTTCTAGCAGAAACTGGAGACAACTAGCTGTAAAAATTAAAATCGTCGGAAACTAATGTTGTTAGGGCTCGTAAATATCTTGGCTTCCATTAAAATAGAAACATAAACTAGACATGTACGAGTATAAAGTAAAGGAAAAAGTGACAGTATACCCGTACACTATTCTCTATCCTCGCATTATACCTAAATTCTAAAAATCTAACAAGAGCAATTAACACTTTCACAATATCCACTTTAACATACTCATTTGAAATAATTAGATGGACACAGACAAACTTTAATAATATTAATTCTGCAACACGCGCACATATGCAAAAGTATAGAAAACTACACTCAAATAGTAATTAATTATGCTCTTTAGACACCGTAGCACTGGTATAATAAATTACGTTTTGGACGCGAACCCTTGATAGACCAACTTTGCACAGAGCTACCACTTTATATAAAATATATAAAATTAACATGTACGAATAAAATAGGGTAAAAATATGTGTATACGCGGAAACAAATTAAAGTACAAAAAAAGAACGAAATGAATAATATAATTACTATAAACGGAATACAAAATTGTAGTAAGAAAATTGTAACAAGAAATTTACATCAGACTTTAACATAAAATCAAAAACAAAGCAAAATACTTAGAAGTAATAATTCAAAATACGAGCACGATTCGTAAAGTAAGTTCCGTTTGGTAATTAAAAAAATATCAATACATGAAAAGGTTTTTATTATATACAACTTAAAGCTACTAGAGTGTGTTTTTTTAAGAGGTGTAGGACGTGTTGGGGAAATGAAAATTTCTATTTTAAATCGGTAAGATAGTTTTATGACATTAATGATGGAAGATAATTTCAAGCATATGGCCATCACGGGAGCGTCTGAGGTACGTCATCCTGGAGCACCCATTTTAGACTACTTTTTCGGACGTTTTGGACCGTATATCACGAATGGTGCGCTTGATGTTCGTTTCCAAGACTGCAATAGTTGTTGATTTGTTTGCGTAGACCAATGGCTTCAAATAGCGGTACAAAAAAATAGTCCAGAGGTGTCGAATCACATGATCTTGAAGGCCACTTACTTATTCACAAAGTCACTGAGCCAGAAATGAGCTTCATCACTAAACTCAATTTGATCGTAGAACAGTGCGTCAACTTCCACCTATTCAAGTGCCCATTTACTGAACTGACGTTGACAACGATTGTCGCTTGGTTCAATTCTTGCATGAATTAAATTTTGTAGCCATGTAAGCCAACATCCTTGCGCAAAATCTTCCACAGCGTCGATGGGTACAGGCTAAGTTCTTGCGCACGATAGCGAATCGATTAATTTGGATCATCCTCAACATTGGTCTCAATGGCGACGATATTTTCTTCAGGGCACACTCTATCCAAGCTCGTTAGTGGATGGGAGTCCAAAAGAGTAAATTGAGTGCGAAATTTTTCAATTGTGTGGCGAATAGCCATCTCAGTTGACCGATGATTTATGCTGTAAATTGGGCGGAGAGCTTTGTGAACATTTTTAACTGAACACTGATTTTGGAAATAAATTTGTAAACGCTGCTCGGTTGTAAGTTATTGCATTATGAAACGTCAAACAATACCAAATAAAATGGCGGTATAACTTGTCAAATTAACTGTCATAATGTCAGAGTTTCTCCCGATTGAGAAAGAAAGAAATAAAGAAAAGAAAAAACGCACATTACTTTCAGCTATTTTTTTTTTCAGTTGATTTTCATCGTTAAACGTGTGTACACGCATGAAGTGTTGCGCTGTTATTAAACTAGTTTTTGGGGACTAAAAATATTCCTACTGTACCAGGTTTTGCATCTGATTATTCACCAAAACTTGGTGAGAAGCAATATGTGACTCTTGTGGAAATGTGAATTCTAAGGCGTGAGTAAAAGGCAGATAAAATTACATATATATAATAATAATATTCGTACATATGAGTGATATTGCCGACAAAGCGGAATAAAAAGTGGGTCGCAAAAACACGCGTTTGTTTTGGTTACGATTAATGCTAGAGTGCGTTATTTATAAATGCAAGAAAAATGAGTAAAACATGTAGAGCATGCAGAAACGATTTTAAAAGAAACGAAAGAACTATAATCTGTTTTGAATGTGAAGATGAATTTCATATTAAATATTTGGGAATAAATACAATCACAAAAAAAAAATTGTAAACAATATTTCAAGTAGAAAGCATTAAGCTTGTCTGTTTTCGATGTCGAAACAGTAGTATGCGTTTACAAATAAAAGAATTTACAAATAAATTTGATTCCTGTATGGAGATGATTAATGATCAAAACAATGTTATTAGCAAAATGAACTTAATGCTAGAATCTTTAACCAAAGGAGAAAATATCAATACTAATGGACTGTATAGTGACATAACAAAAAAGAACTCTGAAGTACTTGTTGTGAAACCTAAGAATGATAAACAAAAAAGCGAAATAACTAAAAAAGATGTAAAAACTAAAATAAATCCAGGTGAATTGGCGGTCGGAGTCGAAACGGTAACAAGTACCAGTAGTGGAGGAATTGTTATAAATTTTAGCAATAACGAATCGAAAGAAAAAATAAAAGATATAATAAGAAAAGAATTGGGTAATAAATACGAGGTTATTGAGCCAAAGCTTAAGAATCCAAAAATAATTGTAGTAGGAATAGAGAGTGAAATAATAGATCAGGAAGATAAGGAAATTCTAGATAGTATACTCAAGCAGAATGCATTAAGAGAGTTTGATGATGATACAGATGATAAAATAAAAATTATAAGAAAATATAAACCAAAAGCTAAGAAAGATTACGGTAACATTGTTATGGAGGTAGAGACTAATTTATATAAGAAGTTGATAGATATAAGAAAAATAAACATAGGATGGAGAAAATGCTCTTTATACGAATATGATGATGTAATCAGATGTTTTAAATGCGCGGGATTTAACCATTTTGCCAAAGATTGCAGAAATGAAGTAGCGTGAAGCAAATGTGGTGGTAATCATGTAAACGCAAGCTGTAATAATCTTACAGAGAAATGTATAAACTGCCTAAGAACGACTCAAAAATTAAAAATTGATTTGGATTCCAATCATACAGCTTATGATAAAAACTGTCCATGTCTCAAAAGAATAATTGATAAAATTAGAACAAAGGTGAAATATGAATAGCAATTAATAAAAGATGATAGGAAGTATTACAAATCTGTTGTCTGTTTACATTGCCAAGGGTTTTTACACAATAAAGATCTAATAACAGATTTAATCAAGAATTGGCAACCACAAATTCTATGTCTGGTGGAAACACATGTAGACGATACTGTTGAGGATTTTGAATTGAATATCGCTGGATACAATACCATTGGGTGTAATACAAATAACCGTAGAACTGGTGGTATATTGGTTTATCTAATGGGGTGTATTAAATTCAAGGAAACATTGAACTTAAAGTTGGAATATGTGTGGACTGTTGAATTTGAGTTAAATATTAGGAAAGAAAATATCTCATTGGTTTCATATTGCTTAATGCATTATAATTACTTTAAAAACTTTAAGAGAAATCTGTTAGAAATATGTTAAAAAAATTTGAGTGATCCATGTAATTTCTAGGTTGTAGCAGTGTAAATAGTTAATTAAGTAAAATGTAATGAAACGTTATGGTTGTACAATAGCTTTGCTAATAAAATACTTACTTACTTACTTACTTACTTACTATTTTTTACAAATCACCATTAAGATTGAGACAGTTGTCATAGCGATAAACTAGCTTTTTAATGCCCTCTTCATAGAACTCTGCCCCTCCTGAGTCAAGCCTATAAGAAGGACGCCTTTCTTGTCCAAAACTTGTCCAAGCCGTGACCATGACTCTTTGTGTAAATCTGCGATTCACAATCACAGAACTTAGTGCCTTTTCTTCTCAAATTTCTTGTACAGTTTAGTACGAGGTTGTTACTGAACATTTAGTTTACCACAAATTTTGTTCACAATAGATGCTAAAACTTCTTACCGAAGACCATAAAATAAACAGCATGGGATCGGCGCTAACTTTTCTGACACGTTACGATGTTGAAGGTGAAGCATATCGTAACAGGTTCATCACCTGTTACGATCATGGCTTGGGTCGCCTATGTTAACGTTGAGTAAGACAGTCAACGCAGTGGAGTCGCTCTAACTCGCCCCCGAGGAAACCTAGAAAATGCCGTTAAACTTTTTCCGGGAGAAAAGTCATGGTCACGGCTTTGGACAAGTTTTGGACAAGAAAGGCGTCCTTCTTATAGGCTTGACTCACGAGGGGCGGAGTTCTATGAAGAGGGCATTAAAAAGTCAGTTGATCGCTATGACAAAGTGCGATACGTGTAGTGTTGTAGCTACAATGACTTGTCAAACTTGACAAGTTGGTCGAAAAATGGAATTAAACAGTGAAAATTTTCGCGCAATAATTTTTTATAATTTTCGAAAACAATTATCTCAACAAGAATGCCTCATCGAGATGGTTTCTGTTTTCGGTAATGAAGCACCACATCAATTTCTCGTTGGTATGGAGAATTTAAGCGTAGGCGGATTAGTCGTAGTGACTATCCAAGAGTAAGTGCACCAAAAACTCAGTCACTCGGGAAAGCCTCGATGCCGTGCGCAAGCTCATCAACGAAGATCGACATGTGACATATCGCGAAATTTAGGCGTCATTGAGGGTTTCATAGACCTCAGTTAAAAAGAAATTGTATGAAAAATTGCGCGTAAAAAAATTAGTTTCCCGTTTGGATACCGCATCTGTTATCCGATGAACAGAAAACAGCTAGGGTGAATTGGTGTGAAAAGCTCTATACCCTTCAACGTAGCAAACTTTAAAACGTGTACAACATCATGAGTGGTGATGAATCTTGAATTTACTCATATAAGCCAGAAAATAAATGCCAGTCGTCTGTTTAGGTGTTCCAAGGTGAAGGTGAAGAAAAGTCGACAAAAGTCGTCCGTTCTCGAAGTGTCTCCAAAAAGATGGTCGTGATATTTGCCTCGAAAGCAAGTCATGTAGCAACAATTTCTCTCCAGGAAATACAACTATTTGTTTGCCGCAAGTCATCCTTGAGCTACGAGGAACCAACCCACAACCACAAATCAGCCTCCACCAAGACAATGCAAGTTCGCACACAGCTTGCAAGGCTATTGAATTTTGAACGCAACAAAACGTCGAAGGTCGGGACTGTACCGAGGATGGTCTACCTCGGTACAGTCCCGACCTAAGTTCCAATGATTTCTTTACCAGTTGCAGTCATTAGAAGGAGCAGTCGATGCCTTCAAGAACGCAATTTTGACTGAACCAACAAACGAGTGAAATATCTGCTTCCAGCGCATGCAAAAGTACATTAATCTTCGTGGAGAATACTTCGAAAAGCAATAAAGTCTTTAAATTGAATAAAAACCGTCGATGTTGTTGATGGGCTAAACGATGACAACCTAACAAAAAGGCACACATATTGAAACGCTGATTTTTGTTGTTTTCGCTTAAAATAAGCGGCAACAAAGAATCCTGTTTTGTAACTTCGCCCTTAGAATGCAAATTTTGTATTATGATAGATTGGTGACAATCCATTAAAATAACCAGTTGGCGAGTTGATTGGCGTGGTTGATTGTGAATTAAAATGTTTTGACTAAATGTTAAGAATCGTGTATGTCAAACTGAAACTCTTTAAGTAGAGAAAACCATTTCCGTGCTATATTCTCTCCAATTGCATTTTGTCCGTAAACTAAATGGTTCTTAGCGGCCTACAATACATTAGTTCTCTGTTTGTTCGAACAAAGGGATTTGCCGGAAATACTCCTTTCTTTTACTTGACGTTTCATTGTTTTTTGTCTATGATTAAAACAAACTTTGCACAAATTCAAAAACTATGCCAAAGTAATTTGAAACATACTTGAGTAGGTAAAACTTCACCAAACTTTGCATAAAACAATAATATTTTTAACCTTAGAATACTAACCGGGGTTACGTATTGTATAATAGATGAGCAAACTACTGGGTTTTCGCTGTAAATGTCCTTTTCGTGTTTATATTGCATCAAAGCCGGGCAAATACGGGAAAAGATAATTACCATGTGTGACACCCGAACCTTTTATATGATAAGTGCTGTACCTTATACGTGTTAGAAAAGAAGCTCGTCCTACTCAAGATCCGCTCCCTACATACTACATTAAAATATGGTCTCAATCTAATCATGGAACCAACAAAAATATAACCATGGATAACACTTGCCAACAATTAATTTCTTTTTTCTGCTGACAATGATCTGATACTTGCTTTTAATTCATATTGGTACGCTAATGCCAAATATGAAATCCAATTGCCCCTATCACGTCAAGTTTTCTTTCTAAGGCACTTCTTGTTTGGCGATTTCCAAATTCTTGAAAATCGTTAAGTAAATGCAGCAAATTCGTAATTGTTCAAAGAATTGAAACACATTTCAAATACATTTATCTCATTAGCATAATGTACACTTGTACCTCATAATATGTAAGTACTTAATGAACTAATTAAGTAATAAACAATTATAAAAAAAATGCAAGTATATTAAATTAACCCTGTTCATTAAGTGAACATATTAATACTGTACATTAGGGTGGTTACAAGAAATTAATTTTGGATTTTTCATCAGGGAACCTCCCTAAAATGTGCCAATAGGCTAGAAAATGTCATTGGCAAAGTTTCAGGTCAATCTGATAATGTTGACACGTGCCTCATTGAGGTTAAAGTTAGGAAAAAGAGCAATTTTTCACAAAAAAAATCATAGTTCTTTGTCCTTACAATCGAAACCATTTATTCTAGGAACTTGAGTCGAGTCTTATTTGACAGGAAATTTTTTTCTTATTAATTTTGATCTTAATAATATTTTTGATAAAACTGTTATTTTTAGCAGTATTTATCATTTATCAGATCAGGTCGTAGTGGATATCGTCAAATGTGAATTTCCATGCAAAAGTCTAAGAACATTACAATAATCGATTACATCTAAATTAAATATATTTTATTAATTATATTGTTGAAAAGTGGGATCGTAGTGGATATCGTCAAATGTGAATTTCCATGCAAAAGTCTAAGAACATTACAATAATCGATTACATCTAAATTAAATATATTTTATTAATTATATTGTTGAAAAGTGTTAAAATACATTTTTTTATTTATATTGTTAAATTATATATCATAACATTATAATTCTTTAAAACTACAAATTAAGATGGTAATGGCTTAGATATGGTAGCTTTTGAAGAGTGGTAAATTGAAGTCTTGGAACAAAATTCGGCAAATAATACTCACCACTGTACATGTGTTGGTTTGTTTTTTTCGTTAACGTACAGACAAATAATTATAATTCTGGGATTCCCATTTTTTATTCCTATGTAACAAGTCGCGTATCAAATTTCATTCAGTCTGTACGTGTCTCTTAACAGGTGTATAGGTACAACCTATTTTAACCGTGTTTTTCGATTAGATTTCGTAAGATTTAAAGAAATATGGATCTACCATCTACTTCCAGATTATAAATGAGCATGAGATCAAGGCAGAAAGATTAAATTTTTTTAACTGATCACATGTCTCATCAAATAACTGGCAGTAAATTACCATCCAATTATCACGTCTTACGTAGTTTATTTTACAATATGCGCCAAGTTAAATTAAACAATAGAGATGCTGCTAGACTTACAATAAAGGAGGTGTTCCTGTTTTGGAAGAAAGCGAAAATACCAACCAAAGAAATTAAACATTGTGTCGCAAAGTTGGAGAAACTGTATAATGAGTGCAGAAAACTTCAAAAAAACGCTACAAGATCTGCAAGCGTTACTCAAAATCAAAAAGGAGAAGATTTCAAGTCAACCATTGATGACTTGGTTTGTTACTCCAGATAGAAAAAGGTCGTCTTGGCTGCATGGGAGACGTCGACATGAAATTTGTAAGAGCAGAACAACGAAAAAATTCGAGGCAAGTAGCTAAAATGACAAGATTTGAAGACTCAAGAAGAAATATATGTGAGCTCGTGTTTTTCACAAATTCTTCATTTATTAAATATTAACGTTATTAACTAACACTTACATATATTTTATTTTTAGAAGGTGAAGAATATATAGAACTGAAATCTACACAAAGCATTAACAGCATTAGGAGATAAGATACAGACACAGAGTATAATTTTTCAAACCGAGAGGAAACAGGACAGGAAATAAAAAAGGGGAATTACTGTCGAGGTTCAAAAGAGGTTATTACTGAAAAATTGTCAGTATTTTTAAATAGATGCAATATTTCTGATAGAGATGCGGTGCGAATTATAGCAGCTACAGCAGAAGCATTAGGCCGTGACCCACAGAATCCGAATCCGCAGACAACAATTTCTCATCAAAAGTAAATTCAGAAATTCCGACCTAGAGGGTGCTGTTGTGCACTGGGATGGAAAATTGCTTCCAGATATATTGAGTAAGGAAAATGTAGAGAGGCTAGCAATCTTAATTTCTTGTGGCGATGATGAGCAGTTGATAGGGGTCCCAGTCCTTGAAAATAGTATGAGGATTACTCAGGCAAAAACTGTATTATCAACAGTTGAGCAGGCATTTTGTTTTGATACGACGGCAGTAAATTAAGGGAAACTGCATTGTGTTAGAGCAATTATTAGAGAAAAACCTTCTCTATTTAGCATGTCGTCATCATATTTTGGAAGTTGTTTTAAAGGAAGTTTTCAATTGCAAAATGGGCACATCTTCTGCACCTCAACCAGATATTTTTCGAAAATTCCAGAACGGGTGGTCTAAGTTAGACAAAAAGAAATACAAAACAGTTATAGAAAATGAAAATTTTAGAAATAAAATAAATAAACCAGACCAAATTTCAAATTTTCATTTCGAACAATTAAAAAAGCGCCAGCCAGGGATGATTATAAAGAATTCATCCAACTTTGCCTGATTTGTTTAGGACGTCTTCCAACGGAAAAAAATTACTTTCAGAGTACCTGGAGCTATTCATCACGCCAGATGAATGGCGAAAGCCATTGTATTATCAGCAGTTGAGCAGACATTTTGTTTTGATACCACGGCAGTAAATTAAGGGAACCTGCATTGTGTTAGAGCAATTATTAGAGAAAAACCTTCTCTATTTAGCATGTCGTCATCATATTTTGGAAGTTGTTTTAAAGGAAGTTTTCAATTGCAAAATGGGCACATCTTCTGCACCTCAACCAGATATTTTTCGAAAATTCCAGAACGGGTGGTCTAAGTTAGACAAAAAGAAATACAAAACAGTTATAGAAAATGAAAATTTTAGAAATAAAATAAATAAACCAGACCAAATTTCAAATTTTCTTTTCGAACAATTAAAAAAGCGCCAGCCAGGGATGATTATAAAGAATTCATCCAACTTTGCCTGATTTGTTTAGGACGTCTTTCAACGGAAAAAAATTACTTTCAGAGTACCTGGAGCTATTCATCACGCCAGATGAATGGCGAAAGCCATTTATTGTCTCAAAATATATCTTTTTAGGGATAAATTTTCGTTAACTGATTTAGAGAGAAAGTTTATTAAAGATATACGTTTATTTATAATCAATATTTTTATAAAAACATGGTTTACTGCCCATAAGCCCACCCTGGCCCCCAAGCAAGACCTACAATTAGTAAAATCGTTAATTCAATACAGAATAATTGATAAAGAAATTGCAGACAAGGCATTGTCTAAAACAGTTAACCATCTGTGGTATCTCAATTTGAATCAAGTTACTTTTTCATTTTTCGACGACACTTTAGAAAAAAATGTCAAAACAAGAATGGTTAGAAAATTAAAGTCCGAAGTTAAGAACGATGAAGTTCATTCTGATGACAGGGATGTTAGAGCAAAACTTAATTTCCAAGAAGTTCATAATTTATTGGACAAAGAAATTGATTATTTTGTTTGGACTCTAAATTTTTTTAAGAAATTTGAAATTAATATATATTTTTTAAGTACTGATCCCGATGTATGGTGTGACAATCAACATTATTTAAAAGCTAAGAAAATAGTGAAAAAAGAGTAATTAATGACACAGCTGAGAGAGGAGTAAAATTAATCCAAGACTTCAATTCATCCTTGACAAAAGACGAAGAACAACCACAGTTTCTATTACAAGTTGTATCTGAATGTAGGCATCTTTTTCCGGACTCTTCAAAAGCTACCTAGCTATCTAAGCCATTACCATCTTAATTTGTAGTTTTAATTAATTATAATGTTATGATATATAATTTAACAATGTAAATAAAAAAAATGTATTTGAACACTTTTCAACAATATAATTAATAAAATATATTTAATTTAGATGTAATCGATTATTGTAATGTTCTTAGACTTTTGCATGGAAATTCACATTTGACGATATCCACTACGACCTGATCTGATAAATGATAAATACTGCTAAAAATAACAGTTTTATCAAAAATATTATTAAGATCAAAATTAATAAGAACAAAATTTCCTATCAAATAAGACTCAGGTTCCTAGAATAAATGATTTCGATTGTAAGGACAAAGAACTATGATTTTTTGTGAAAAATCGCTCTTTTCCTAACTTTAACCTCAATGAGGCACGTGTTAACATTTTCAGATTGACCTGAAACTTTGTTAGTCACATTTTTAGCCTATTGGCACATTTTAGGGGGGTGCCCCGAAAGATAGTACAAAAAAAAATTTACCATGTACCTTGTAACCACCCTACCATTAATATGTTCACTTAATTCACTTTGTGTTCTTGACACCAGATTTTTAATAATATTTTATATTAAAAATACCTTTGTATTATACCAAACTTATGGGGTTTTACAGACACATGTATATTTCAATTATTCTGTAACATATTAGGGTTTAATGAGATTTTATTAGAAAGTATTGATCACTTGTTGTTAGGGAAGAAACTACATCATGTCTACTACTCGAAGATGTGTAAATAGTGCCGATTCGTTCTACTACATTTGTGGCAGCTTCACCGTTCTCAGTCAAAGATTAATTATTACTGCTTTCGTTAGCTTTCGTTAAGAAAATGTATTTGGCTTATTTTGACGTAAAACTTGCTGATCAGGACAAGTCATACGCTCCACATAATGTGTGTAAACCATGTGTGGAAAAATTGCGGCAGTGGAGCAATGATAAATGAAAGAAAGAAATTACCTTTTGGCGTTCCAATGATTTAGTATGGGATTTGGGCCTATCAAAGGAATCATCGGAACTGCTAGCTTCAAGATTAAATGAAAAGAACCTACTTGAGCAAAGTTCGAAGATAACTTTTTATCGTAGCAGGGAAAGTGATCTTGTGCAATATTGTGTGAATGTGTTTATTGTAACTATGTGCCAGGTTTGCTAACTAAAATGAGCGTTGTACAACGTGACTCAAGTGAGTGGCGTTTGTTTGTCGACAGCTCCAGTAGAAGCCTCAAATGTATCCTACTACACAACGGGAATGTTTTCAGTTCAATTCTTATTGGATATTCCGTTTAGTTAAAGGAAACATATGATGACATTGAAAAGGTTATAAAGTTACTAAAATATACAGATCATAATAATAATAATAATAATAATAATAAACCGTTTATTAACCCAACAAAATACATCCAATTATGGGGTTATAAATATAAATACATGTATATAAGCATTAAACATAACGTGCGTATCAATGGAAAAATTATCCTAAACTAAATTAAATCTAAGAAGTAAAACAAATACATTCTTTCACAGAAACCAAATACCTGCAGTAATTATCGCCAAATACATCTAAATTATAATTACATGAATTATATAAATGGCACATTCTATAAAGTGGGGAGTTTTTATATGAATTAGTTGCAGCCTGTCTGTTTAAGAAAGTAATTGAGTTTCTAGTGTTGAAACGAGGAATATAAAGCCGAAGCCGTGACAAAAACACCGGATCATCTATAATATTATGAACCAACTCATACAAATATAGTAACGCAATAATTTTTCTATTATTAGATAAACCATTAAAACCAAATTGCTCCAGCAAATTATCATATGATAAGGCAGAATATACACAATGCCTTTTGAAAAACAAATATTTTAAAAATCTCTTCTGTAGTAACTCAAGCAGGTTAACATATTTCAAGTACGCTGGTGACCAAACTACACAACAATATTCAAGCCTGCTACGAACCAAGGAATTATACAAAATAGTAATGGTGTCAATATTTACAAAGTCCTTGCAAGATCGTATTATAAAACCTAGCAATTTGCAGCAGTGAGAATAAATATGAGAGATATGTTTATTAAAGGTTAATCTACTATCAAATACTACACCCAAATCTGTAACCTCCGTATATCCCTGAAGATTTACACTGTTAATTTCATAGTTGTATTCAACATTGACAGCTTTTCGAGAAAATGTCATTACTTTACATTTTCCAACATTAAGATTAATGGAATTTCTTTGACACCAAGCACACAATTGATCCAAATCACTCTGCAGGATATCACAGTCAGCAGAAGTATTTATTATCTGATAAATTTTTAAATCGTCAGCATAAAGTAAACAGGTAGAATCAAATTTATCACACACATCATTTATAAATAGTATGAACAGCAGTGGACCCAGATTCGAACCCTGTGCAACTCCACCCCGGGCAAGATAAGTTCGTGACCTGATTTCCTCATATTCAACGTATTGCTGCCTCCCAGTTAAATAACTTCTGAGTAAAAGCAGGAAGTCGGTATGGAGTCCAAACCGTTCCAACTTCCGCAGAAGTATATGATGTTGTACACAATCAAAAGCCTTACTAAAGTCTGTAAAAATGACATCAACCTGTTTTCGCCCATCAAGGGCCTCAGATACTAGCTGAGCAAAGTTGCTTAAATTGGTCGCAGTTGATCGGCCCTTCAAAAATCCATGCTGATTATTACAGATATATGGTTTTACATGATTATAGATTTTAGTGTACAGTATCATCTCAAAAATCTTAGCAAAATTGGAGATCAAGGAAATGGGCCGATAATTTGTTATATCCGCACGCGATCCATACTTAAGCACAGGTGTCACTCTCGCTCTTTTCCACTCATCCGGGAACACCCTCTGCAAATGATTATTGTAAATGAGTGTCAGCGGCTTTAACAAACACTCAGCACAATCCTTCACGAAAAATGAAGGAATAGCATCTGGACCCGTAGTCATTGTACCCTTCAGTTTCATAATGGCATTGCGAATATCAAGATCAAAGACATTGGACAATGGCAATGTATCAATGCTGGTAATGGTAGTCTGCCACTGTAGCAAACTCGAATCCCGAGGACCACTTGCATCGTAAACTGAACTAAAGAAGGTGGCAAATTTCTGCACAATATCCAAAGGCTTCGATATCACTTGGTCATTGCAGATCATATGGCCTGGAATACGTGACTGTCCCTTTTTTAAACGAATGAATGACCAGAATTTTGTGGGTCAGATTTGATTCCATAACTGGGTCTTCTGTGTGGATTTAAAAATGGTAAACTTTTTACTTGGCTTTCAAGGATATACAGAATTTCCGTGCTTTTTGTGCTTCTGGGATAATTGAGCTAGAAATAAACACTGGATTCAGAAACAATGACCTCCCAGAACATCCCTAGATGTTGAAGAAAAGAATATTATAAGTTAACCTTTACTCGACAGAGAAAAAGTAATTTTTCCACCTCTTCACATCAAATTGGGTCTTACGAAGCAATATCTTAAAGCTCTAGATTTGCAAGGTAACTGCTTCCTGTACATATATGGAAACGATCTACTACTAAGCTACGAAAAAGTTAAAGCTGGGGTATTTGTTGGACCTCAAATTAGAACTTTAGTGAGAGATTTAGATTTCATAAACTCTCTAAACAAAGCTGAGAAAGAAGCCTAGACTTCATTCACGATGGTCGCGAACAATTTTCTTGGAAATAAAAAAGGCTGCAATTATAATGATCTAGTGCAATCAATGCTTAAGAAATTTCACCGCCTAGGTTATAACATGAGCATAAACCTTCATTTTCTTCATAGTCATCTCGATAGGTTTCCCGAAAATTTAGGTGCTCTAAGCGATGAACAAGGCGAGAGATTTCATCAAGATTAAAAAATCATGGAAACTAGGTACCAAGGAAGATGGGATCCTTATATGATGGCCGACTACTGTTGGAGTGATCAAACCTGCTGCCAAACCAAAATACACAGCAGAAAGTGCCACAAACGAAAATTTATTCCCTAATTGTTGTTTTTCCTTTTACAAATACCCTTGTAATTTTTTAATTACTATTGTGTAAATACTTACACTATACTCGTGACTGATATTTTATTGAAATAAATAAATAAATTATTAAATTTCATATTTTCTTCATATCGTAACAGGTCTTATGTAAGTAACTACTTAGCTGCATTAGATTCTTCAAAGAGCATAGTACAGTATACAGTTTAATTTTGACGTAATACGAAAAAACTAATGATTTTCGGATTCAGCGCACCCGAATAAGTAAAAAACAAGTCTCACTTAGAAGTCAGCAAAAATCGTGTTGGCCAGTGTAATTGGTTTACTTCTATCCTTTTATCTGAAACAATGCCGAAAAACTACAAGCTTGCGATTATTAGAACCCTAAGAGGAAATAAAGGGAAATCCCACTATGCTTTCTTCCCAATCAAAATAAGCCAGTTTTGTCTCCACAATTTGGCTTTGATCACAACAAAACTTGAGGTTCTTTTATCCCGAAAAAATTTAAGTTGGTAATATTACTTTCTGCAATGCATTCTTACAACAGCATTGGCGAATCTAATAAGAAACTTGAAATAATAAATTTTTAGCACCTCCTCTAAAGGTGGAGTTGATTGTTTTGACTAGATGGTAGATACTTACACTGTTTGCCGAAAAATTCTCATATGGCCACTAAGGTATTTTTACGGCATGCGCTTGATCAAACAGATGTCCATTCATTGGTTTCATTTCAAAAGGGAACCAGGAGATGTGTCTCTTTAAGCTCAGACTGCAGTTAGCCAAACCACATATGGAAAGAAGATTAACTAAACCACTAATGAAGGACACAAAATCTGCAATTCAGAAGATTCTAAATGATGGGCAAAGAGAAGAACCAAACAATATACCTCAAGGTATACCCAATCACATAAAACTTCAGAAACAAGCTCGTTGTGCCTTATGTAAACAACCTTCAGATCGAAAAACAAAAACTGCTTGTGCTAAGTGTGCAATGAGCACACATACGATATTTGCCAAAAATGTATCCAAAATGTGTGTTGTTTCAATAAAGTTTATTTAAAAATATTGAACTTCTTTCTTTAAAAATATGTATACTGTCACATGTGGTTACGTGTAACCCCTGTTAGTACTAATGGGTAGGCCATTTGTGTTAGTGGTCTAGGGTTAATAATATAAAATATTATTAAAAATCGGTTGTGCGAGAACACAATACAAGTATGTTCTTCTACTCTCTGTCTTAATAACTTTTGTAATATTGTAATGGTGTTATTAAAGTATCTCTCCAGTTGTGCACACTGATGATTCTGTAGTAAGATGAAACACATGTCTGCGTATGTGGAAAGATACTTTCACACAAATATGAACTTGTATTGTGTTCTCCCGCACCCTATTTTTCATAATATTTTATATTATTAAAAATATTTTTGTTTTATACATAAACTATTCAATTAAACAATAATAAAACATAAAAATACAAACAATTTTATAAAGTTGCTTCATGGTTTTCTCTTAAAGTATTAGAAAATATTATGATGAAGATATTGGCCGAGAACATCTTCTGCCAGAGTATAATTTGTTATTACTTTTGTACCACAAGTATAGTCATTACAATTATTGAGTTAGACAAACAAAGCAAACAATAATAACGAAATGAAATAAACCGTACAATTTATACACATTCGTAATAATACATAATGGAAATGTTCTATTATTAAAGAGAGATTTGCTTCCATTACATGAGACATTATATGTATATATGAAATTCTATGAAAATTAAACAAAGGAATAATAAACAAGGTGGCGGGTATTGTGTGTGTGTGTTTGTTGCGTGGTAATTTGCAATGCAAATAGACTGTTTCGCCCAAAATTAAAACGAATTCTGCTGCTAAACTTGAAACTTTAATCTAAAATTCTAAAACAGTAGAATGGCATTACGTTTTATGTTTCTAGTATTTTGAATATCTACATGTAAATATAGAAACGCCAGGAAATGTTAATATTATTGTAGTTTGTTAAACAGTAACAAATAATTTCATTAAAATTGAATTTGGTGTTTCGGAGGGTTCCTTCATGAATTCTTTTCAATTTTTCTTTCTTTTATCATTTAATATTATTTTTTTCATAAATAAAATCTGGAAGAGATAGTGATATATGTACCGAGAGAGCAAAAATGATTGTCCTGATCCTACACCACTTTCCTCGGCGCGTATATCAGTACTTTCATCCATTTTTCCATCTGAAATTAGCAACTTAGTTATTTCTAGTGGATTTCACCAAATAATATCATATTTTGTTCATACTCGTACGGCAAGTGTGTTTCTATTAATTAATATTTGTTATTTTTGCCCAAAATTTGGAAAAAATGTTGTTTACGCTCGAGCACGACCAAGTTATTTTGGAGGCGTACTTTAGAAACGGTGAACATGGAGCTGACGGACAATGGATGTATTCAGTGACCCATTGTACAAACGAATTTGTCGAACGATACCCCGATTTAGAAATCGACTATGATTATTATTATTAGGGGCAAATCATTGGGTCGTCCATCTTTATGACGGAAGATGTAAAATGTACTTTTGCAATTAAGTACGTACAACCCTTAGATTGAACCCAATTATTACGATGCACATCCATTTAATAAACTACACAGGACTACAAAAACAAGCCTTAGTCTGTGCCCGATTGTACACCTGATTATGGTAGTCCCAAACATGTCAATGGTTTTCCTTTTTCAACTCCTGTTTTTAAGGAAAATGTAGAAACAACTTTCATAGAAGTGAACACATATTTACTTATGACGGATGTGAACGATAACATACCGACTTTGAAAGACTTTCACGTCGTGGTTAATATTCCGCGATGGCTTTCCAAGAAGCATTCCCATCTACGACGAAAATGCTACCGACAAATTTGATTATAGGATTATGTCGAGGAATACCAAAATTTAGTCCCGTTAAACGAAAGTACCGGAAACTACAACTATCGCCTCAGCTGAATACAAATGTGTGTAAAGTAGCAACCATGGAGGTTTCTGTATGGGATGGAGTAAATGATGTTAGAGCAATAAAGCAATTGACAGTGCGACTCATAACAAAAGCAATGCTATGCAATTCAATCACCGTGAGATTAAATCAAATGGCCAAAGAAGCATTACCGTCACCCCTTTTGGGATTCTTCATCGACGGATTGGTGGCCATTATATAAAATATTTCTTTATTCAGCAAACAAGCCGATACAGATGTTAATCCAAGGACTTTGAATATTAGTTCCTTAGTGCGCAGACCTGAGTTACCCAAAAAAGAATTTTATTCGACGCAATTTCTCCAAGAAAAGTTCTACTTAGACAGCGCAATTTTAGCAAGACTGTCTACAGTACAAGTGCTGCCTTTCGACAACAACTTTTGCTTGGAGTCCATCTAGATGTGAAGGTGTAAGGCGGGGCGAGAGTTGAGTTCTTCCCAAAATTTCGGTCTATTTCTTTGGGTTTGGGTGTGTATCTTCAGGTTTGTAGTCTTCAGTCGCATTTTTGTCACCTGCTTCTCTTAGATACTTTCTGAGTCGCTGTTTTGATCTCTTTCTCCTAGGTTTTGCTCCGAAGACTTTTTAACAATTTTGTGGTCTGGCATTCGTTCCATATATCCATATAAGCGTAAATGTTCTTCTGTGTTTAATATCGGTTAGTGCATACACTAATTTGAAAGGTAAAGTTCACCCAAATGAAGAATCTTGAGTATTTTTAAATAAATGGCTGGGAATTTGTGGAAGCAATCTACATTATATGTTGCAGATGACATTTTCTCCTCTTTTAAAAATATTTATTTGGAGCTTTCAAGTTTCAAATTGTATGTGGTCTAGTGATTATCACGTTTGACTGTGAACTACAGGATCTGAGTTCAAGCCCGTTAACCCGTAAATTTTTTAAATTTTTTCTTTCCATATTTTATTATATAAAGTGAGTTAGACATTTCAAATTTGAACTGTATTTTGCTCTCTAACTAAATTTTCGTTAAATACAAATTAATTAATCAGTTGTAATTATGAATTTATTTGAAACTTGTAAACCTAAAAATTTGGATATTGTTGAGCTGCTCTTTATAAATTATGATAAAATGCCGCTGAATTTTTAACTGCAAGCTAATGTAAACTAGATAAAGATGAAAAGTTATATCTATTCCGGAATATGTGGATACATTTCGCTCTTATTGGAGCTTGTCAACACATAGTATCTTAGAGACAGACATGACTTCCACTTCTACACTTCAAGCACATGTATAGTTAATGAACTTAATGCAAATTAGAACTAATAAATATTAAATCTCACATTTACATGTAAATGTCGCCTAATGTGTAATTTTGCGACGCCACCTTTCTGGTTGCTAGAATAATGAAAAATTCGTGAAAAATCTCATATATCCCGGAATGTGTGGATGCAGTTAGCTCTTAATGGAGCTTGTCAACACACAAGGATGGAATAACTCAAGGCGCAACCAGGAAGGTGGCGTCGCGACGTGTAGCGTTCTGCATTCGACAAACTTAGTTTGTCGAAATGTACAAATTAACACAACACATTAGGCGACATTTACATGTAAAAGAGAAATTTAATACTCGTTAGTTCTCATTTGCTTAAATTCAATAGAAAAAGGTAGTTTCTTTCTTAAAATTCGAATGTTTTACTGCTATTTTTCTCTTTAAATAAAATACATGGTCATCGAAAAAGGTGTCCGGGATTTTGACGCGAAATAAAAATCTTAATATAAATGGTAAAATATTTATTTGGACATCAAAAGACGCAGCATATCTTAAATATTTTTATTCCATCTAAAAAGTTTCAATGTGAACTCCTTCGTCGCACGGCAGACAAATAGCCGATAGTCTACGTTGATTCTTTCTCTCACATGCTGTAGATCACGATTTTTTTCAGAATAAACAGGGTTCTTAACGCAGCCCCAAAAGAAAAAAATCTAATAGCGCCAAATCAGATCTTCTAGGTGACAACAAAACGGGACCTTTCCTCCCAACGGTCAGTAAATCTGTTGTTGCGAGCTTCTTGGACGGTTAGGCTGTAGTGATATGGAGCTCCATCCTGCAGGAAAATGACATTAACGCCCTTTTCCCTTTGAATTACTTCAACTTCAGGGAACGCATACATTTCTAACATGTCCAAATAAATAATGCCTGTAATCGTATTTTCTGCAAACAAGAATGAACCGATAATACGATCCTGCATAAGTCCACAACAAACGTTAACTTTTGGTGAATCACGGACGTACTGGAAAACTTCATTTGGTTGCTTTCCCCCCCCATATACGACAGTTATAGCGGTTTATGTGGAATGTTGCCTCATCACTGAATAAAATGTTGTTAAGATACAAGTTGCCATCGTCATCAATGTTAAATAGCATCTGTGCGGCAAAGTCATTTTTTAAGCATGTAATTTAAGACGCTTATAAAGAATATGCTAAATAATTGCTTCAGCCGTACCAAATTCCAAACTGCGTCGGACAATGGACTTCTTAGGACTTCGGCACATGACTATCTTACACGCTCAACATCCTCTTCGGTTGTGTGTGGTCATCCTGGAGATTTCTTTTTGTCAACACTTCCAGTATCCTTGAACTGATTAAACCAACGAACAATGGTTTTGTCTGTAGGCTGATTTTGTCTATAAGTTCGCTGAAAATTATGCTGCACCAACACAACTGATTTGAACTTAGGCTACCACAAAGCACACTGCGCTTCCTGCTGTACGGTAATCATGATGGCTGGGAACTGACTGATCAGGTCCAGGCGCACTGAAATGGCGGCGCGTGGCAAGATGGCGTCTGTGCATGCGCCCACTGACTTTAATAATTAAATTTAAGATTTGATGCGTCTTTTGATGTTCAAATAAATATTCTACCATTTATACTAAGATTTCTATTTCTGTTCAGAATTCCGAACACCTTTCTCAATGACCCTGTTGTATATAACGACCGATTTTTACTGAATTTTCACTTTAATTTCTCATAATATTTTCGCCAATAATATTTCACTATTTAGAAAAAATAAAAATCCCAACAGTAACTAGTAATATCTCTTTATCAAAGTGCAATGTATTACCAAACAAAGTTGTAGACTAGTTTATTGCAAAATGCCTTCAGTGGGGCAGAAAAAATGTAAATATACATGTGTTTAATTCTTTATGCAAATAAGGAAGAAGGTGCTAAGCTGATAAAAGCGGATCCAGACCCCAACAAAGTCCCAAACAAATCTTATAAATGATACCAAAAAAGTATAGCCCGTGAAAGAGTATAAGTGAAAATGGCAACAAACCAGCCAACATAACAGACTGTATTTCAATTTATAATGATTATAGTATTTTTGTTTACAAAATAATAAAAATCTGTATAAGAACAAATTTGTATCTGTATATACATGGACACACAGTACGTATTTACCAGCGTTTGCTTCAACCACCAGACGCATGCGTTTCTGTCTCACGACTTTGTCAATGACGGGTTTACGAAGACAAACGACTATATGTACACTTCGTGGTCATATAGCAAACTTTGTTCTATCAGATGACATCAGATAACCTCAGACGGACAAAACCGACTACGCTGATGCAAAGTGTTTCTTCTCGAACAGCTGCGCTATTACAGGAAAAGAAAAAATACGCATATTACTGTGAGTCAATTGACTCGTCGCCAGGTGGCATAATATAGCAAAAACCAATTAGCATATCGATACGACAATTCACATCAAGCTTTGATACAAAATAATACAAATCTGTATAAAAACAAATTTGTATCTATATACATCAGCGTAGTCGGTTTTGTCCGTCAGATGTCATGAGGTTATCTGATGTCATCTGATAGAACAAAATTTTCTACATGACCGCGAAGTGTACCTACAGTCGTTTGTCTTCGTAAACCCGCCATTGACAAAGTCGTGAGACAGAAACGCATGCGTCTGGTGGTTGAAGCAAGCGCTGGTAAATACGTACTGTGTGTCCATGTATATACAGATACAAATTTGTTTTTATACAGATTTGTATTATTTTGTATCAAAGCTTGATGTGAATTGCCGCATCGATATGCTAATTTGTTTTTGCTATTTTTGTTTATATTAGAAATTGAAGAAACTTTTGCACATCTTTATATTTATTCTATTACCATTTTCTATTCAATAAGCGATAATAGTAGTCTAGATTATGATAATTGCCTCCATATTTAGGCAGCAGATTACTTTGAGGTTATCTTTAAGAAGCTTTTAGTCTAGTCTTGAAGAAGATCAGGGCTGAAATACTAGTGTTGGTCCAAGTACACTTATTTCGTATTTCGTGTATCTGTGTCTGTATACATGGACATACATAACGAATTTAACCAATTGTCACTTCAACATGCAGAAGTTTGTTTCGATCTAATGATCTCATCAGTGCAGTTATAAAGTGAAGTATGCAAATTCGCAACCGCAAGTAGTGCAAATATCTTATACGTCAGATGACAAAAGATATCCCGTGACATCTGACAGACAACAAAGGCCCAGCGGAAAAGTGCTTTCTCACGAATAGCTAAGCTGCTTTTTGAAGAGAAAGAAATACGTTAACTGTGTTAATTAACTCTTATAGTATATTACGGAAGAAGGTTTAATAAAACTCATATTATCATGATCACCTTCGATATTAAATTTACTTAAAAATATCTAGCTTCCTAATCAAATATCATAGATATATTATTTTCTAATATCTTTTAATACTACACTTCTCTTTTTTTTTTGCAGACTCAGCAACAGTGTCCACCTCGTGCGGATGTAACGCCGTGCAATTGTTCGATGAAAAAGAACGGTCTGGACATCCTGTGCGAGTTCACCGATCAACAACATATCAGCAATGCGATGGCCGCCCTTAAAGGAAAACCGTTCACGATTTTCTACTTGAAACTGAGACACAATAATCTTAGGAAACTGCCCGGCTTCGTGTTCCTCGGCCTCGACATACGACATCTCACCATTCACAATAGTAGTCTCTCCGTCGTCGAGGAGGCTTCACTTAGTTCAATAGGTACTACACACCAATATGCATGTAGAGTAGCATTACGTACATTGTGAAGCGTTGTAAAGTTGAGATTCAGTTTGCCGTGTGTGGTGTTTAGTTTCTAGAAGCGTGATCAGTGTCGCAGAAAGCAATCGATATCGCTTTTACATAGTTATGAGGGTAACATAAGTAGTTTAGTAATTGTTATAGGATGTCGGAGGTTTCTTTAATCTTTGGCAACTTTCATATTTGCTAAAGAGATCAGAGAAGTTTTTCGAAACTTGAATTGAATTACATGAAGCGTGAACGATAAAGCTTTATTATACAATGCAAAGCGTTTAAAACAATATTTTGTAGTATTTGGTATAAAGGTTGAAAATGTAAAAAATAAACTGTAAAACATAACAGTTAAACGATACTAATAGATAACGATTATATTCTTTATTATCTAACGTTAGAACTCAATTTAAAGTACGAATTAAAATGATACTTTGCAAGTAATAAGTTTTATTCAGTATGTCCACGGATTTGGGACAAACTAGTACAACAGAGAATATTGATAATTTTTTAAACTGTTTTACTTTTTATTATACGAGGGATGTTCGGTTCCAAAGACACGTGTACTACTTAGGTGGCTATTGTTATTCCCTTAGGTTCAGTACAATATGTGCAGTGTCAGCCGCACAATGTCAGTTCCGATCCAAGCATACTCCAAGTTTGATGTGCGTCATTCGTTTTTTGCATACGAATAATGAAACACCTACCGAAATTCATAAAAAAAAACTGAAGACTTTCTGAGAAGGCGTTATGAGTCGCAAACAAGTTAGTGTTTGGTGTAAACAATTCAAAAGTGGACGCACAGCTCTGAACGATGATCCCGAAGGTGTGCGAAAAGAAACATCAACAACGAAAACGGATAAGAATCAATTAAAGATCGATACGCTGATTCGAGAAGATCGTCGCTTGAAATTACGGGAAATTGCTCTACTGACCTGCATTCCTAAAAGCTCTGTCCATGAAATCGTATCTGAATTACGCTATCGAAAAGTGTCCGCGAGATGGGTACCAAAACTGTTGACTGACCAACACAAAATGCAACGAATGGAGGCGGCAATGGAATGTTTAATACGCTGTCAGAAAAACGGATTTATAGAGTCTATAGTTACAGGAGACAAAACGTGGGTATACCACCATACCCCCGAATCATAAAAAGACTCGATGACGTGGAAGCATCCGAGTTCACTAACACCGACAAAATTAAAAGTTTAGCAGTCTGCAAAAGACAATGGCAACTGTGTTCTGAGATATGCAAGGCATTTTGCTGATAGGGTTTTTACCACCGAAAGCGACGATCAGCAGCGATATTAATTGTCAAACTCTCGAAAAACTACACCAAGCTATTCGACAGAAACGAATAGAAAAGCTGACGAAAGGTATCAGGTTTTTGCATGACAATGCAAGACCGCACATCTCAAATCGGACGAAGGCCTGGGTTTGCGCTGTCGAAGGCCCATTTGTCGGGTAAAAGGTTTGAAGACGACGAACTTCAAGATGAAGTACGGCAGTATTTTAGAAATTTGGGTCGCACCTTTTACAATTAGAGTATACAGAAGCCTGATCCTCGCTGGGATAAGTGCCTTAACATTGGCGGCGATTATATTGAAAAGTAGCTAACAGTCCATGCTTTTACTTAGTGTATGTTTGAATTCTATAAATAAAGTAGTCTACTTGTAATTCACAAATGTACCTTAGTAACCGAACATCCCTCGTACATATTTCTGGATATAAAATAATTTTATAATAAACTGGTTAACTAAAAGAAATTCTTTATTATAAATATAAAATTTTATGAAATATTTTCTAATGTATATAAATTCGAATGTGGTAAATAACAACAAACAATTTATTCAATGTAACCTCCGCCCACTTCCACACACTTTTCGACTCTATACCTAAACTCTCTGTAAATATTGCCAAATGTTCTTCTTTCAATCTCGTTTATTACTGTCAGCATTTTATTTTTTAATGCTTCCATATTCGTACTAAAATTAGTTTCGTATACTCTTTATCTAACATGTCCTCAAAAATAAAAATCCATCGGCGTTAAATCGGGAGAGAGAGGCTGGCCAACAAATGGCCCCAAAACGACAGATCCATCTTTCAGGAAAATGACTGTCAAGGCAATTTTTGATTAAATTACTTGAATGCGCAGGGCATGTATCCTGTTGAAAGTAGACAAAATCATCTCTGTTAATATCCTCCAACGATGGTAAAACAAAATAATGTAACATATCCAAATAATTGTGTTGATTTAAATATTTTTTCGAAAAAGGGGCCCAAAATTTTATTTAAAAAAATTCAATACCACACATTTACTTTCTTATAATGCTGATTTTTTCGATTAATATGAAAATTTGAATTCTCTTCAGTCCAATATCTGCAATTTATGAATGACACATAACCATTAGTGGTAAAAACAGTTTCATCTGAAAACAAAATCTGATTATAGAAAAATTGTTTATCCACAACATTTTCTCCAACAAGTACAAGATTCTAATATAAAGGCGTCGTCCCCGGGATCCAGAGTATGAATAAATTTGGGTTCGTATGGATGAATTTTGTTTTCCTTAGATACTCTTTGCAGTTCTTGGTTACACACAACTCCACCGCTCTCTCACGTAGTGATATATTTGAATCTTCTAGTACAGATCCCATAGTTAAAACAGTTAATGCGTCATCTTCATTGTATTGTTTTCTTTTGCTTTTTTCTTTCTAGCTGCAGAGGCAGTTTCACAAAATTTCTTAACAAGTTTTTTAAAGGAATTAACAGCGGATATTATTGCCGGGGAAATTAACATTAAATTTGTTGATCGCTATTTGAAATGGAATATCACCAATTCCATAACGCTTAATCAAATAAATTCGTTGTTGCAATGTAAGCATATTTGTTATCGTTCGTGATTGCAAATGTCATGTCACTTAAATCTGAGACTGAAAAATAATTAAATGTCAATAGCATTTCAAGGCAATGCGATTATCAACAATGACTTAAAGTTTTTTTTTGAAATTTTTGAAACCGCTTTCAACATTTTTATTCATACAGAAGGTAATCAGTTCATTCCAATATGATTTCTAATGGTTTTAATGCAAGTAAAAACTTTCATACAGAATCATTTTTTTCATAAAATGATGAATAAAATAGTCTTTCCCGTTGTGCACCAAATCCGTAGACAAACTGTAGACTAACTTAAATATTAGATAAAATTTTCGAAATGAAAATAAAATCTGTTAGACCTACACATTTTTGTATATTCAGTTAGTTTTGTAAAACGGAATATTAAACATTTTAAGTTATTGACACAAGCTTATAATATATCTTTCCAAGATGTTAAATTATAAAGCTTCACCACAGGTATTTTCTTTTCTTATCTACAACGCTTAGCATTAAATAGGGTACGTAAAAAATCCCTTGTTACTCATCACTAGAGTTGCGATATTTCGTCCGCGGAACAGAATCGAACTAGGCGTCTGGTTTACGACTTCGGACTAATTCAAACATGCGTTGTAAAAAAATATAATACTAAAATATACTTTATAAATAGAGATTATATTTATGCAATAAATACGGGAGAATTTAAACAAAAGTTGCAGATCAAGTTATATGCACATTCTGCTAGCATAAATTCACTAGTCGGTTTTGGGCCACTTATTTTGTGTTTGTATTGTGCACTGTTTGCATCTTTCGCGCAGTCCACTTTGTCCCAGCATAACATCGGTTTATTGCAAATTAAACAAAATATTTTGGCACAGTTGTATTTTAAGTCACGATATTCCCAAATGAACTTATTTACTTGATTACTTAGTGGTCGTTTACTGTTTCTGCGTACACCCGACATCTTAATATTCACATTGTAATGGACAAACGCCCGTATAAGTGTGTACGGTGTATCATTAACAGTTGATCTGATTGACGATTGGAGATTGAAGTAACTTTGATTCATTTATAAAAATTGCAAAACATGAATTTCATACGGTGATTAAACACTTTTATTTAAAAGCTCTAACACCGGAAAGAGATTAAAGCTGATTTGCATGAAGTTCATAAATGTGTTTAAACGTTACCGTACATCCACAAAAGATGCTACATGGTTCGGGATGTCCAGTGGAAATTACTTTCTCTGAAATGATTGACAAAATTCAGGGTATCGATTTTAGGGATCGACGAATTAAAGTGTGTGAAATAGTTGAGGCCACAGGCATATCACAAGGTACAGTGTTTGTTGCAGCGAGTTTGAAAAAAATCTCGGCAAGATAAGTGCCGCGTTTGCTCTGAGTGGAGAATAAACGCAATCATATGATCAAATCGGAGGCTTGTTTGGCACTTTTCCGTCGCAATCCTGACGAGTTTCTACATCGCTCCATAATTGGACGAAACATGGATACACTACTATACTCCAGAAACATAGCAATAATCGAAAAAATTTGGTTTTAAAAGCAATCCGGCTCCGAAGAAGGCAACGACGATGAAGTAGGGCAACAATGTGACGGTTAGTGTATTTTGGGATGCACGCGGAATCATCTACATCGATTACTTGGAAAATGGACAAACGATAAATGAAGAGTATTATACAACGTTATTGCACCGATTGAGCGAAGAAATCAAGGAGAAACATCCTTATTTGGCAAAGAAAACAATTCTTCTCCACCAAGACAATGTATGGATGCACACTTGCGCAGTTTCGATGACGAAAATCATAAAATCAAAGTTCAAAGACGGAAAACGATTCACGTCGAACGAGGAGATCATCGCCGAAACAGGTGCCTATTTTGAGGACCTTTCGAAATCCTATTTTTTGGACGGCTTAAAAAAGTTGGAGAAACGCTGGGAAAAGCGTGTACAGCTGAAAGGAGACTATGTTGAAAATTTTTAAAAAATTTTCCAAAGTAATTTGCTTTTCTATCTTTTTCTAAGGAATTATTGAGCCACTCTCGTACTTTTCATTGATAAAATATTGTAATAAAATAAACAAGAGTAGTTTCAAAGTCTTTCATTGTTCACTATAATACTGTTTCGCCAAACTTCATCAGGTGATGATAAACTGAACAATTTTACATATATTTCTTTTACAGAAGTGTACGGGTATATTCTAAGTGGGTATGAGTCGTTGAATTTTGTTTTGTGGTCGAAATTGCCTCCATTTCCACTCCGTTGTTTTGTATCTCCCAGGGTTGTGGCGTGTTTGAGTCTGATTTAATCGTGCGTTGTTGTGTTTTTTGTGCGGTCCTGTGTGTATTGTGTGTGTAAAGTCTGTGTGTCAGTCGCTTTTTTGCGTTTAAGTCATATGTGTTCGTTTGCTGGTCATCATCGCATTTTTTTTGCGTTTCAGTTAAGTGTGTGTTTAATGTTTATTGTTATAAAGTGTTATTATTGTCTGTGTTTGTGTTACGAAGTATTGTATCTGTTCTCTTGTTGCGTTTGTCGAGTGTAATGTTATTAGCATATTGCCTAAGGCAAGTGTTAATTCGTCAACTGTGTTAAGTGTTGTTTTGTTTTGTCTTTGAGTCCAGGGATTAGTTGTTGGGGGTGATGCTGGTGTGTATTTAGGTTTGGGTGTGGTTTTGTTTGCTGGGTTGTTTGGATTGTTAGGACAGTTGATGAATGTGGATAGGTGAGGACCACCGCAGTTTGCACACTTTGGTGGGGTTGTTTTAGTCTTGTTACATAAGTGTGTCGAGTGTTCGTCGCCGCATTTCATGCACTTGTAATTTACGTTGCAGTTTTTTGGTGATGTCCGAAAGTCTGGCATTTGTGACATTGTATTATGTCTGTCCGTTTATTTAAGGGTTCTATTTTGATTGCAAGTCCGCAGCAGTCGCGTAAGTTGTAAATTGACTTGTACTGTCTCGTTAGTTCGATTAGTGCCAGTGGGGCAGGTATGCCGTGTTTACCGTTCATTCTTTTAATTTTTAATATCGGGTAACCTTGGTCCGTCAAGTCGTCGGTGATGTCAGTGTCTGTGATAAAGGTAGGAATGCCTTCTAAGTGGGGGTGTGTTACATATTTTATATAAGTAGTAGATGGGAGTTATTGAATTCTGTTTATTCATTTAGAGGTAACCCTAATTTTCTATACCAATTTATTCCTATATTTTCTAACAGATTAATTTCTTTTTGTCATTGTCTTGTACATGCAGAATCTTGAATTCTCTATTAAATTTATGATTTGATTCTAAACAATGGCTTGCGAAAGTTAAGTCCGTCTTTTTATCTTCGTAGCTTCTTTCATGCTCCTTCGTTCTCTGTTCAAAGATACGTCCTGCCTGACCAATACAGACTTTATTGTACTCGCACGTCAACATATAAACCTCTGAGTTCGCCTTCTTTCTGTTTTGTCTTTATCATTTCTAATATATTTCTGGACTGAATTATTTGTTTAAAAAAAAATAAATTAATTATTTGCTTTTTTAATTGGTTTACCTATTTTTGCAGATGTTGGTCCAATGTATGTGATTGAATTATATTTGTTTTCCGTCTTGTTCGATATTCTAGGGTAAATTAAAGACTTAGTTTGATTTCTTAGTTTACGTTGCAGAATTTTATTAACTAAATTTCTGAGTATTAATTATTGACATCTATGATGTATATTCCATTGAGTTCTATATCAAAGTTGTTCTTATTTAACCCATTTATGCCCAGAACTATTTTTTTTGCATTTTGCTTATGAAATTTATATATGTTGGTAAAAATGTAATTTTTATAATGGGCAAATACCCAAAAAAAGTAGATAAAGGCCAGTTCTTGAAATATGATGTGGGTCGTTTTCGACCCAGTTGGGCAAATTAATGTACTTTTTTGTCGTATAGTGCTTTAAATTTAGAGAGCATTTTTTGGGTGTTAAGTTTTGGTATATGTGTATTTACAGTTATATTTTCGCACAATAAACTAAAAACTTTTATTGTCTGTGATAATCTGCAAAACATTTATCATGAAGAGCAACATTACATTTATCACAAGCCTTAGTCGTTTTATTTTTACACAAGGCACATCTTCGCCGTCTTTGGCTAGTTACAACCAGATGCTGACCCTGTCGACGTGCCGCTGGATGTATAGAATGGAATGTAGGACCTGTGACCAAAGGAGGTTTTCCATATTTTTGTAAAATATCAATTACAGCTCTTCTTCGAAATTCCAAATTGTCCAACTTCAATCCAAATTTGCGTGCCAAAACCTAAGAATTACTCATACATATTGCAGTGGAATTTGCTTAGAAATTGCTTATTTAATTTTAATTCACACTACAGCTTATATCGCCGGCTATTCAGTCTAGTAGAATCCACGAACTGCCATCTCATGAATCGTTCCACACGGGAATGGGTGTAATTTTGTTTTCCAGAATAAAACCATAAACACAAATAAAACACAAGTCAATTCCGTTTATGTCAATGTATTAAAAAAAAAATCAAAAAAAATCCCTCTACAAAGTGTATAGGGTGCTAAAGCATCATTAAACAGTAGCAATGAGGAAACACTCTTTGTGAATATTGACTCGCACAAAGAGAAAAACCTCTTTTAAATCACGATTAAATATAAAACTAATAAATATTAGTGAAATCTGTCAAGTTTAACCTCTACTGTGTCCCCCACAAACAAATATTAAAAACAAATTAGTTTTCAAAACTCACGCTAGTAGATATTTTCATGCACCAAATAACATGACAAGGTCAATCCCCACTACAATACCTCCAACCTTGAATTCAAAAATGTTCTCGAAATATTATTTTAAGAAAAAACAACTTCCCTTACAAAAAACATGACAACTTTCGCTAATATCCATATACTACTTTCAAACATATAATTATTACAATAAATACATAAATTTATAACAATGAAAATAATCCTGATATCAAATATATAAACAAAATAATTTTTATCAACTTACATTAATCCTTGTGCGATTTTATAAAATACACGAGAGGCATCTTTTTTCACAAAATTTCAAATAAACATTAAACCTTCGCAAAAATCGAATTAAGATTTACTTGCACCTTACACTAAATGCAAAACAATATACAGCCCGAATTTATACAACAAAGAATAAAATTGATTATTTTATTCTTTAATGAACCAAACACTTTAACAGTCAAGATACCTCTAAATCAAAAATGAAAATTTCACATCCGCCTGGCCATCCCTACCATCTATAAAATCAAAATATATACAGACAATACATTTTATCAAATACAATATCCGAAAAAGCGGCAAATTCAATCCTTTGGTCCACCTAATTATATACAAGGGCTAATCATAATTTCATACATCATACAATTTACAATAAATATACAACTGAAATAGCTAATTTTCATTAGAATGTCCCTATTACTGAGTTCACAAATTATTCAATCTTTTTCTTTACTTGTCCAAGGAAAGTCCATGACATGATTCCCCGAAGTTATCCGAGAACAAAGTCAGAACATCACTGAGCTTTTTTCAAGGATAAACTTCAGCACAGCACTCGAGACAGTACCGCACCCTGTCTTGGTTCCCGGCACTAACTTGTTGTATTAATGTTGAACAGGATCCTCGTCGTTCTGATGCTGTAGTGTGATAAACGGATGCAATGCACTGATGTGATATCGTCCTTTTTTCTTACGTCCATCCATCGAATACAGCTCATACGTCACATTATTGAAGCATCTCGATATCCGATAAGGTCCTGTATATGGCAGATCAAGCTTCTGACATTTACCTTGATCTCTTCTGCCCAAACGATAACTTTTTACAATCACCACATCTCCAATATCAAATCTCGTTCTTGTCGTAATCTGTTCATTTTGTTTATTTAGATATTTCTGTGCGTTTATTGTAATTCTTTGAGCAACTTGGTTTTTTAACTGTACCAGGTTGTCAACCCTTTCATTTTGTGTATTCCAGGGTCTGACAGGTTTCGTCCCATACATCACAGTCGCAGGACATTCCAGTGTGACAGTATTGGGTGTGTTGTTGATGTTATCTTCGACATCTTGGACATGAGCAACCCATCCTGCATGATTTTCGTAGGTTTTGATCCTTAGAAACTTTATTATTTCCTGAATGTATCTCTCACATGGATTCCCGCATGGATGACGTATGGAAGAGAAAGAAATTTCAATATTACGATCATGTAAAGCAGTTTTAAATCTATCATTATTAAAATACGAAGCATTATCCGCTAATATTCTATTCATTTTCCCTTGACGCATAATCCATGAGTCAATACATTGTATAGAAGTATCTGTATTATATTGCGAAGTGGGAAATAATTTAACAAACTTTGAAAATACATCAACCATTACTAAAATATTTTTATATTCAAATTCTCCTGGAATAAGATTCCCTAAATAATCTATAGCTACCAATTCTAATTTTTCATGAGTAATTATACTCTTTACCTCATACTGACAGGTTCTATTTTTATGTTTGCCCAAACGACAAGTAATGCAATTTCTGACCACATCTTTAGCGATTATGCGATCTTTATTAGCATAAAACGCCTCTCTAAACACCAACCATACTTTATATCCCCCTATATGTCCCAAACCTTCATGAATTTGTAACATCGTTTGCCTTGCATACGCCTCATTTACAGCAATATAACTTATTTCCCTAATCACTTTCATAATCAACCCCTCTTTCATAACAAAATTTTTATAATTATCTTTAGTATTTAATTGTTCCCTTATTATATTAAATCTTTCATCTCGCTGGACCTGAAGGATCATCTCAAATTCATAATTCCCCGTAGCATAGTGTCTATTATATTCATTCAACTCTACGTAATGAAATTTACTTTTACTGTTGTACATTCGTGACAACGCATCGGCAGAAACATTTAGAACGCCTTTAATATGCTTTATTTCAAAAGTATACTCTGACAACAATAGTGACCATCGATACACTCTGTTATTTTTAAAACGTGTATTCAAAAGTGATGTCAAGGCAGCATGATCTGTCTCCACAACAAAGTTTTTTCCCAATAAATAATATTTGAGCTTTTGAATCGCGTGTACCACAGCCAACATTTCTTTTTCACTTATGGTATATTTAACCTCATAGCTTTTCAAAATACGAGAGATAAAACATATCGGTTGTTCTATCCCTTCGTCATCTATTTGAATTAAAACTCCGCTTATAGCGACATCACTAGCATCTACTCTTAAAACAAACTGTTTATTAAAATCTGGCAATATTAATTTTAATTGATTATAAAACTCTTTCTTTAGCTCCTCAAATGCATTCATTCTTAATTCTGTCCATTTAAACTTTTCATTCTTTTTAAGCATTTCATACAAAGGAACACTAATACGTGCCAGGTATGGTACAAAACGTTTATAATAGTTAACCATGCCTAAAAATCCTCTCAACATTCTTATATTCTTAGGTAGAGGATACTTCTTAATGAGTTCCAATCTACTCTCATCTACACTTATATATTTAGTACTTATATTATACCCCAAAAATTTAATTTCTTTCTTATAAAATTCACATTTACTCAAATTTACCTTTAACCCTTCTCTGGCTAATACTTCCATGATCTTCTCTAAATGTTGTGAGTGTTCCTGCTCATCCCTGCTGTATATTAAAATATCGTCCACGTAATGAACCACAAACTCTTCATAAGGTTCTAAAATTTGTTGCATTGCTCTAATTAAAGCTGCTGCCGAACTGCTTAACCCATATGGTACAGTCCTAAATTGATATACTCGTCCATCTACCATAAATCCACAATATTTTCTGGACTCCTTTTCTAATGGAACCAACCAAAAAGCACTTTTTAAGTCCAATTTACTATATATTCTTGCATTGTAACATTTCGCCAATAATGGTTCTATCGTAATAGGCGTCTCAAACTGAGGCTTTGTTCTTTCATTCAGTCGACGTGCATCTAGACATAATCGAATGTCTCCTGATTTCTTTTTTACAACTACTAATGGATTAACATAACGCGTTTTACCAGTTTCAATAACACCATCTCTCAGCATCCTCTTGATTTCATCATTTACTTGTGATTGAATATTTTTAGGAATGGGATAATTTTTCACCTTAAATGGTCTCGTCTCATCTACCTCTAAGGAATGTTGGTAATTTCTGGCGATACTAGGAAATTTATTTACTAAATCTATATTCTTTTTAATTAAATATTTTATTTCTACTTCCTTATCCTCTCTGCAGTCCAATTTCATCATATCTATATCTTCAGGGAACTCCACTTCTCCATTTTCTTCCTTACCCATATCTTCCATCATCATAACCTCCTTTTCTTCGAAATCCTCTTCTTCTATATTATTAATAATTTTTTCACCATCCTCTTCACACTCCTTAATCCATTCGACTTTCGTATTATTAATTATTATATCCCTATTTTGTATATCTATTATTGCATTAATCTTATCTAATAAATCTACTCCTAGTATTCCATCCCTTCCTAATCCTTTTAATACTATAAATTCTCCCAAGAACTTGTTGTTATCTATCATAAATTCAACAATAAAAATTTTATTCACTACAGTTAAAATTTTCTTTGTAGCTGTTACTATTGTAATTTTACTCGTGGGCATATATTTCCCCACATTACTTTTAATCAAACATTCAATCACATTCTCATCTAAAAATGACGTTTCACTTCCTGAATCAATTAAACAACTTAACTCTTTATCATTTATTTTTATTTTTATATGAGGTAAAACCGTGTTTATTGCGTATTTCGACTGTTCATACAATGCATTACATTCATTCTTTTTGGTTGGTTTTATTAAAAATCCTTACTACATGCTAATTCTACTTTCCCCTGTTTATCTTTTGTTTCTAAATTAAAATTACATCGACTATCTTTAGGACGTGTCCCTGTATAATTTTTAACTTCTGCTAAATTTTCCTTTCTTATTTCTCTACTATGATTATCATCCATTCGACTTGGTGAAGCCATTCGATCATTTTTATTACTATAGTTATTTACTCGCTGAGGACTTGAATATTTGTTATTATTATTATTTTCTATTCTTGCATATGACGATCTATTAACACTGCGATCTATATAATTATTCTGATATCTTTTACCATATTCCATGTCATCTAATCTTTTCAAAAGTTCAATAAATTGTTGCATATCACTTATATTTTGAATGGCTACTGCCTGACTAATTTGTGCATCAAAATGAGTACTTAATTGGCATATTAAATCTCTATCAGTGATTTTTGGTTGCAAATATTTTAAAATTGAGTGTCTCCTCATAACATACGACGCTCGTGACTCATTACTATTATTATTATATCTACCAACTAATAAATCATTTCTTACCCTCGTTTGTCTTGTTGTTCCCCAGAATTGACTGGTAAATCTGACCTCGAACTCCTCCATCGTCTTCACCTCATCCGAGATCATGTCCCACCAGGTCATTGCATCGTCCTTGAAACAGTTCCCAATTTTCTGGAGCTTCTTTTGGTCCCCTGGCACATCCTCTAGACTTTCCTTTAATTTTTTTAGAAAACCCATGGGATTTGTATTTGCCATTCCATAAAATTTCGGCAATGGTTCAATTTTGTACTGATACAGGGATGAACACAGGTGCACTCGCTTCACTTTTCTCTTTTCTCACTTGCTCAATTTGTTTCTGCATGTACGTTAATTTCTGTTCCTGCCATTCTCTCTTTTCCTTTTCTTCTAAGAATTGATCTACGCTTACAGTGTTTTGTGGTATGTTAGATTCATTTATTAACGGAAGTGATTCATCTATTATATCTTTATCTGTTTGTTTACTGCTATTTATTGGTACCATTTGATCTACTATCTCTTCCAATTTTCTCTCCATATCTACTTGTCGTTGTATCATTCCCATTTGTTGTTGTTCTATCCTATTTATCCTCATTTCCATCTCCTTATGGTTTTGTTGTATCGTTTTCATTATAGCATGCATCATGTTCATTATCCCTCTACTGTCACCTCCTTCCTGTCCCGCTTCATGTATGGGATTTATATTGAGATTACTTATACCTGTCCTCGCACCTTCTAATGATTCTTGACTGCCAATTAATGGTGGCTGTCTCCATTCATTTACATTCGGAATATCATCCATTCTGCTTGTTATTGTTTACTATTTCTTCAATATAACTCTTTTAATTTAGTTATATTCACGTGACACTTTATACTCTCCAAATTTATAAATTATCTTGTATTTCCAAATTATTTGCTTATCTTCATTCGCCGACACGTTGGGCTGCCAAAATTGTGCAGTGGAATTTGCTTTGAAATTGCTTATTTAATTTTAATTCACACTACAGCTTATATCGCCGGCTATTCAGTCTAGTAGAATCCACGAACTGCCATCTCATGAATCGTTCCACACGGGAATGGGTGTAATTTTGTTTTCCAGAATAAAACCATAAACACAAATAAAACACAAGTCAATTCCGTTTATGTCAATGTATTAAAAAAAAAAATCAAAAAAATCCCTCTACAAAGTGTATAGGGTGCTAAAGCATCATTAAACAGTAGCAATGAGGAAACACTCTTTGTGAATATTGACTCGCACAAAGAGAAAAACCTCTTTTAAATCACGATTAAATATAAAACTAATAAATATTAGTGAAATCTGTAAAGTTTAACCTCTACTGTGTCCCCCACAAACAAATATTAAAAACAAATTAGTTTTCAAAACTCACGCTAGTAGATATTTTCATGCACCAAATAACATGACAAGGTCAATCCCCACTACAATACCTCCAACCTTGAATTCAAAAATGTTCTCGAAATATTATTTTAAGAAAAAACAACTTCCCTTACAAAAAACATGACAACTTTCGCTAATATCCATATACTACTTTCAAACATATAATTATTACAATAAATACATAAATTTATAACAATGAAAATAATCCTGATATCAAATATATAAACAAAATAATTTTTATCAACTTACATTAATCTTTGTGCGATTTTATAAAATACACGAGAGGCATCTTTTTTCACAAAATTTCAAATAAACATTAAACCTTCGCAAAAATCGAATTAAGATTTACTTGCACCTTACACTAAATGCAAAACAATATACAGCCCGAATTTATACAACAAAGAATAAAATTGATTATTTTATTCTTTAATGAACCAAACACTTTAACAGTCAAGATACCTCTAAATCAAAAATGAAAATTTCACATCCGCCTGGCCATCCCTACCATCTATAAAATCAAAATATATACAGACAATACATTTTATCAAATACAATATCCGAAAAAGCGGCAAATTCAATCCTTTGGTCCACCTAATTATATACAAGGGCTAATCATAATTTCATACATCATACAATTTATTTTATTTATAAAATAATATATATATATATCGATCCCCGTCTGAAATAAATAAATATACAACTGAAATAGCTAATTTTCATTAGAATGTCCCTATTACTGAGTTCACAAATTATTCAATCTTTTTCTTTACTTGTCCAAGGAAAGTCCATGACAATATGTCGAACATCCAAAATAAAATAGGAGTATACCATTTTTTACCTCGCAGACCTATACGATAATTTGCAATATTGTTGTCCATCTGCTCTAGCCCTCCCATATACTTATTATAATATTGTACGACGTATGGTTGCTGTATGTCTATCTTCTTTTTATCTTTTGCCGAATATATTGCTGCTTTTTGGATTGGTCTTAAACCATATTCATTTGACATCAAAGTAACAACACTGTTGTCTTTCCACCTTACACAAACTATATTTTCATCTTTGTCAACTGCACTGTCGTAGACACCTCGTTCTATCTTTTTCATTACAGCAGGATTTTCAAGAGGACATTTATCTGTTCTGTTTTTTTGAACGGTACCAGTTGCACCAAAACCCATTTTACCTAGTTTACTCACAAGTGAAGCACTCGTAAAAAAATTGTCAAAATATAATGAAAACTTTTTATCAGGAAATTTGTGTTGCAGCAAGTTGGCAAAGTTCGTAATAACAGACTATCCGAGCCCCATCTTCTTCTCCGCTATGTTCATACTATTCCCTTGGTATACATCAAAACTGACACAGTACCCGGACGGCAGAGCAAGAACCCACGCTTTGTAACCGAAACGGATAGGTTTTCCTTTTATAAATTGCTTACATCCGTTTCGGCCAAAGTACGGGAACATAGACTCATCGATTGATAATTGTGAGTTCAAAGGTACATATTTTATAAAATTTTTATTCGTTTTTTCTATTAGCGGACGCAACTTAGCCATTTTGTCATTTTCTGCCAAGCTATTGTTATCTGCTGCATGTAGGAATCTAAATATTTCCTCAAATCTATTTCTTCGCATGGAGTTGTAAACCAGACTATTTCGAGTATCGTCTCGCCCTTCCCAAAACATTCTTCGCCGTGGAATTGGTACATAGCCGCTTACGTATAATATTGCTATGAAAACGAGTACTTCATCGTTGCCTATTTCTAATCGACAATTTTTGCTACTTGCATACAAAACAGTATTTTTTACAAGATGTTCAAGTACATCTACATTTAGGAAGAGTTCTAGAAATTCTAAAGGTTCGCTGTTATCGCTTAGCGTAAGCACAGGTAATACGTCAACCATAGGAAAATTTTCAGTAGTTGATTGAGACGTTGCTGTCTTATCTAAATCAACCTTTGACCAGTTCCTTTTTTTTTTAGACGGGCCACTCTTCTCTTGTACTTGAGTTACATCCTCATTGTCACTGCTGTCTTCTACTCGCTGGTTGCTTACTGCTTCTGCTTGAAGCTGCTTAGAATTCAGTCTGTTGGGATCAGCGCAATCCTCATCCCCAGAATCCTCACCACTTTCAAAATCATTGTCATCCGGCGGAGTAATATATATAGCATCGGGAATATTAGGATCGTCCTCGTCGAGTCTTTCTATCTCGTCTAACAGCTCAGCTGTTGTTAGCGGTTTTTTCCTAAATATGAGAAAAATATATCACATATCTGCCCAGCGGGTCGTTACCGACCCAACAAAATTATACTTCAACTTTACTCAAAGTATCCAGTTTGTTTGTATCCGCCTTTGTTTTTAAGGGCATATCCCGTTTTAACATCCAGCAGTAGTCCGCCATCATCGTTATGCTCCATCTGCCTTGGTATCGCCGTTCCATTTCCTTAATGTCTTGGTGAAACCCCTCTCCCTGTTCTTCGCTAACTGCTCCAAGATTTTGAGGAAAATAGTTCAAGTGTGAAAACATACAACCGAATGTCCGGACAATGCAGCTTTCTGGCAAAAAGACAAAGATTTCACTTAAAAAAGACTGAGTAAAGTATTTTATTCCACTTTTTTAACTTATATTCCACCTTTTTACTCAACAAACAAATAATTTTTTTTAGAAATATCGTTTTTTTTCATTTAATATTTGCAAAAAAGCCTTACGTGATACAAATAAATGCATAGAATTTTAGAAATCAGCCTACCAAAATTATATAAAATCAGTTTTCAAAATAAAAACATCTGTCAAAAAGTTTAATTTTGTAGACCTGTGTAATTTGTGTGAAATGGGGTGAAAGAAGCTCGTGTGTATTGTTATGTCTGTTTGTGATATATTGTAAATTCGTGTTTCTCTATTACGTTTGAAATTGTTAGATCTAGAAAATTAATCGGCTTATCTTTTTCCATTTCCGTTGTAAATTTTATATTAGGGTGAATATTGTTAATGTGGCTTTGAAAAGCTTTTAATTGTCTATTTGTAACTTTAAAACAAATTTAGTTAATTATACTCTGCAACGTAAACTCTGAATTCAAACTCAGTCCTTAATTTATCCTAGAAGATCGAACAAGATGGAAAACAAATATAATTCAATCACATACATTGGCCCAACATGTGTAAAAATACTTAAATTAATTGAAAAAAGCAAATAATGAATTTATATCCATTAAAACAAATAATTCGGATCAGAAGTATATTAGAAATGATAAAAACAAAACAGAAAAAAGGGTTTATATGTTCAAATGCAAGCGCAATTAGGTCTATATTGGTCAGACAGGACGTACCTTCGAACAGAGAACCAAGGAGCATCAATCTGTTAATTAAAAAACTCATTTATTAAGTATCCCTATATTTCGCAACAACTTTGTTGCTTCCTCCGCAGATACTACAAGATTAATGAGAAATAACATTAAATAAATAAGAGTATAAAGCAGTAGTAAAATACTTTCAAAATGTAGAGTTGAAAAAAAAATAAAAGTGACGTACAAGGAAAATAAAATTTATTAGATTTAAAATTTAAAATAACTATAGATACAAGCCTTTAAAACCTTTAAAAAACATGTACATATATGTAAAAGTTAAAACGTGGAAAATAAAAAATATAAAACGAAAAATATAGCAAAAAACTAAAGTCACAAGAATACAAAAAAATAATGCATTATAAATTTAACAATATATGGACCAAATAACAAAACAATTTTTAGATGGTCAACTAACCGTCAAACCGAGTATATTAAAATAAATTATACTTAGTCCGTTAGTATCAAATCTATAATTTACGTTATTTGTGTCTCTGTTAATGTGGACGATCAAGTGCATGGTCCACCAATGCACAAGATCTCTTTCCAATACGGACATCACTTTTATGCTGTGTGATGCGCTGTTTTAGCCATTGTGATGTCTGATGTATATAAACGCCACAACAATCCGAACATGCTATCCTGTAGACAACATAACTATTTAAAGAGAAAGATGTTATGTCTTGGATCTTACTATACAACTTCTTCAAAGTATAGGTGTTGTATTTAGCTATTTTAATGTTATTATATTGTTTGAAATGTTGAAATTGTATGCGAAGACCATGTATGGGATTTTTTTTATTGTGACCATACATTCAATTTTGTTGACGTTAAGATCTTAGACGTTGAAAATAACCTTAATAAAAGAAACTTTTTAGAAATGGTCCACATTAACCGAGACGCAAATAACGTAAATTATAGATCTGATACTAACGGACTAAGTATAATTTATTTTAATATACTCAGTTTGACGGTTAGTTGACCATCTAAAAATTGTTTTGTTATTTGGTCCATATAGTGTTAAATTTATAATGCATTATTCTTTTATATTCTTGTGATTTTAGTTTTTTGCTATATGTTTCGTTTTATATTTTGTATTTTTCATGTTTTAACTTTTACATATACATGTTTTTTAAAGGTTTTGAAGGCTTGTATGTATAGTTACTTTAAGTTTTAAATCTAATCAACTTTATTTTCCTTGTACGTCACTTTTATTATTATTTTTTCAACTCTACATTTTGTAAGTATTTTACTACTGCTTTATACTCTTATTTATTTCCCGTTATTTCTCATTAATCTTGTAGTATCTCCGGAAGAAGCAACAAAGTTGTTGCGAAATATAGGGATACTTAATAAATAAGTTTTTTAATTGATAGACCGCTTGCCCGCTTTTAATTTATTTTATTCAATATATTACGGCCGATAATTTCGTTTAAATGAAATAAATATATACAGGAAATTATGTTTAACTCTATATGAACCAACAGAATTCAATAACTCCCTTCTACTACTTATATAAAATATGTAACACGCCCCCACTTAGAATATACCCATACACTTCTGGAAAAGAAATATATGTAAAAATATTCAGTTTATCACCACCTGATGAAGCTAAAATTTGGCGAAACAGTTATTGTAGTGAACAATAAAAAACTTTGAAACTACTCTGGTTTATTTTATTACTATAAAATGGAGTTTCAAGTATCAGCCCGTTCAGTCAACTATGTAAAATATTGTGTTATGAAATCGGATCATTCACTTAGAATAACCCTGTATTTATAACCACTACTACCTTGCAAACAAAGATATCGAATTTATCTCTGTTTACATATTTATTTATTAAGCAAGGATTTTAGAATATAACTACAAAAATTAATGGTTTTGAATTTCTACTTTAACTGCATGCCCTAGATACGTAATGAATTCAATTTTTGATTCACTTAAAATAGATTAAAAAAGAATATCAATACTTAAATTCTCGCTTAGGTACTATAAAATCACAGCTAATAATCGAAATACTCAGGTCGTAATTAATAATGAAATCAATAAAACTTGGCAAAGACACGTTCGCTAGTGCAAACAACAGTTTCTACCCGACTCACCCTTTACGTTATAAATTAAATATACCCTCGCTAAAATTGACTTTTTCCTTTATCCCTCAGTGTTTGTAGGACAACTTGTTGGTGTTATTGTTAACTTAAATGACAATTTAATTGATGGATTCTATTATCACGCAATTATTTAAGTTTAACCGCTTACTAATTGTTTCCGTAAACTTCAATTTAATCTTATATTTATCGAGGGGAGAAATCATTGAAAGAGTTTCCTTTCCCTCGACCTTAATCCAATATATATTTATTTGAACTTTGAAGCAGAGACCGATTAAGTTTTTATTTGTATAGTAATCTGAACAATGTCGTACAATTAATCGTTTCTCCTGATCCATTAAATTTTTTATTACTTTGTTTATTTTCTTGGTTAATTTAGTATTTTTTATTAACGTTTGTTAATTCGATCGTACGATGTGTATAAGATTTTCCAGATATTGTACCGCGTTACAGGACAGTCCTGAAGAAATTTTTTTGTGACTTAACGTTTCGGTGAGCTCTTCATCTTCTTCGGATGTTAAAAAAGTAATGAGTGGTACTACAAAGTGAGCCCCTTATATTATTATTATTATTATTAAACCCATTATTCCCTTTCGGGACGTAGGGTAATTATACATTACATACTCGTATAGCAAGTATGTGCACTTATAATGTCTCTATGTATTTTTTCCATTTTATTCGGTCCTGGGCAATGCTCCTCAGTTGTGGGATGGACTTGTTAGTCTCTTCCATAACTGTTCTCCTCCAGGTGGTGCGTGGTCTGCCTCTCGCTCTCTTTCCTTGTGGCTTCCAAAGTAGGACTGTGTGAGCTGGTGTATCAACTGGCTTTCTTAATGTATGACCAAGCCATTTATATTTCCTTCTCTTAATGTCTTCATTTATGTCGTTTTGTTCTGTTCTATGCCATAGTTCAGCATTTGATATTCTATCCGGCCACCATATTCCTAGTATATTTCCAAGGCATCTGTTTATAAAAGACTGGAGTTTTCTCTTGATTGTAGAGGTAACCATCCTGGTCTCTGAGCCATAGAGGAGAACTGGTTTCACTGTTGAGTTGTACACTTTGATTTTTGATGATAAGCACAAACTTTTAGAGCACCATATTTTTCTCATACTTGCAAAAACTTTCCGTGCCTTGTCTATTCTTCGCTGTATATCAGATAATGTTCCTCCATTGCTCGAGACAACACTGCCAAGGTAAGTGAATTCCTCCACTACTTCTATCTGTGTGCCTTCGACTTCTATGTTTGTTGTATCTTTGGTGTTAATTTTTAACATTTTAGTTTTATTTTTATTTATGCTAAGGCCATTCTTTTTTGATTCCGCAACAAGATCATTAGTTTTATTCTGCATGTTCCTAACGTTCGATGAAAAAAGGCATACATCATCTGCGTATTCGATGTCCTCCAAAACTTCCGTCAGCCCCCATCGTATTCCTCTCTTCTTGTTATTTGTTGTTGCGTAGAGTACCGTGTCCAACATTATCAAAAAAAGCAGCGGTGAGAGTATGCAGCCCTGTTTAACACCCGTACTAGCGACGAAAGGTTGTGACAGCTCCCCCTCATGGAGTACTCGACATTGACATCCTGTGTATCCTTCCCTAATCAGTTGGAGGAGCTATCTAGAGCCCCTTATATAGTGGATTATTATTTAATCGGAGTTATGCACGAATGGCTTCGTGTAAATGGTCCAACGGAAGGTTTGGGTTGTGTATTTGGTACTCGTGTATTGACTGTATAGGTGATGAAGGAATTTTCTTGTTGTTCCTTGGACCAGTTCTTGATATGCGTCTATCGCACAACACAGGCAATAGAAGGGGATCATCTATTTTATTTAGATTATTCGAACATTTGTCAATTTCAATCGTTTCTCTTATTATTCGAACCATTATATATGTTAATGCCACTGGTTACTTTTTTTCTTTCTTCATTGCGGCGTTTATACCAAATGTGGAGAATATTTCGTTATAATGTCAAGACACTAACGTTCCTCTTCAAGACCGTCCTTCAATGCAATCTAACACCCGTAAGATTATACACACATCGTATGACCTCGTAAGCATTATAATCTCTCCCACCTCTCCCCCTTCTCTTCCTCTTTCTTTCTCTCTCAAAATTATGTACAGCTGCATGAATATATTCCAACCAAAATATGGCGTTATTACAAATGGAGGTGTTACTACAAATTTAGAGAGCCAGTAGAGGGAAGTTATCTAATTCTGTTTATTCATTTAGTGCCAGATCTATTTTACTATATCTATTAATTTCTAAGACTTTATGATAACTATTTCCACACATTCAATGTAATACGTATTTTTAACGCAACACGTCCTTCTTAATTATTGCATCTTTCAACATTGTAGTTTAAGTATCAAACCAGGTCATAGTGACTAGGTTAGTAGGAAGTAGAGATGATATACCGATTGGTTCAGCCCGCTACGGGCCATACGCAAGAATATACGTATGGAACGTAATGCGATGTGGCAACGTGTGTACGATGCCACTCCGCGTGCGCATACATAAGTCCGATGATCGAGAGCAATAGATTGCCCGTCATTCGTATCTAGCTGTGCAAACGTAAAGGTAGTTATCATGTCAGTGTATACAACCGTAGAGAAGGTACAAATAGTTTCGTGGTATCTTGCCGGCAATTTCTTTCGAACAACCGCTGATTTATTTGCTGTAGAGTACGTAAATCGGTCCATTCCTTCGCATTCGACGATTGAAAGAATCGTAAATGCGTTTGGGAAATATGGCTGTGTAGTCGGAAATTGCCGCAAATGCCAACAAATTGACGAACAGCCTCATATCCCTCTAATACCTGCCGATCGGGAGGAGAGAGACGTGAGGGTTTGTTCGTTAGTTGAAATGGGCGACCTTAAGTGAGGAGCTTCCGTGCAAAAGCGAATATATCCATTTTATTAAAATGTTCAGGAGATGAGAAAAACGTGCTGCTCCGTGGCTCTAGCTGTTAGGGTGAACCAGTTTATCTCTACATATTAAACTAGTTACAATGCATTGATGGTGCGTATTAATTTTTATTTTTTTGCTATATGTTTTCTGTAATATGCAAAAAACATTTGGATATTTCCGCTTTTGTATCAAAACATATAAAAATATGGCTAAAAATTAGACAAATTGATTAACAATTTTATTGTGTATTGAAAAAAGTTAACAGACTACGTAACGTAAATCAAAAACTCAAATAAGAATAGCCGGTTCCTCATAAAGGCAGTCACATTGTTCACCGCTAGGCTCAGCGGCATCGAAATTGTCTTCGTTTGTCTCTTGGGCCATACTCAGTAGGCTTTTGTACCACTGTAGGTCTTGACGTGATTCCCAATCGTTGCCAAAATTTTCCTTCATTAGGTTCCTGAGGCTACGTTTTTTTTTATCCGGTAAGCAATGTTTTAGTACCATTCGTTGCAACTCAATCTTTACATTAGCTTTTCCTTTTTTTATTAATGATTCACTGCAATCTTTCGGTGTATTAATTTTATAATAGTCATACGTCGTCACTGTAATTTTGACTTTTCCTTGGCTTGTTGGCGGCTGTTTTTTTATGCTAATCCTTTTAGCATCTGAGATAGCTTTTACCCTCTTATATACATCTTCTAATTTTTTTATATCTTAGATTTCCCAATCCTGCCCTAGCGTTTTTACTTCTCCCACTTCAGTATATAAACGTACATATTCCTCTTTCGAAGTTATAACAGGGTGTTTTCTTAACAATTTCTCCACTCTGCCAAAACATCTGTCTGCTGCCATGAAGCTATGACCCCGTACTGTCATAGTTATTTCCGAAACATGCTTTGGAGACTTATTTTCCAACCAAAACATCAATGTATGAACAATGTGTGAGTCTTTGTTCTGGCCGGCACAGCCGTCGCAAAACAATCGAATTTGGTGTATATCAGTATAATCCAAAGTATCTAAGTGGTGAAGCAAAGCCGAGCCGACTTCTATTGATCCACGTCCAGCTAAATCTTCAGTCCACAGATAGAAGTTAGAGTTTCGTGATGACATACCTACACAGCAAAATGCGTAGAAGCTTATCTGATGTGAATAAAATGCTTCTCCTATAGGCGTACGTGGTAGGGGCTGCACTTGCTGCAGATCGAAACAAAACGTGATACTATTTCTTGGTGTTTCCCTAGCCAGATCATAGAAGGTACTAGCCCGTTTCTTATGAACACGATATTCAATCGTGAGTTGTCTTCTTTTATCATCTTTTGTTTCAATTTTATATTGTTGTTGTAATCTTGTACATGTTGAACAATCATCAGATGCTGGTCAAGAGAACCCGATATTAAATTCTGAACATGAAGTATGAGACTTGATGTTCAGCTACATTCTCACCATTAAACATTTTGTGTAATCTTGCAACACTTAAATTTGCACTTAAATAGATTCTCTTTGATTTTTTCCTATTGTAGTGACTTTCTCTACCTTTTAATCTGTTGATAAAATTGCGAATCAGATCTTTTTTAGATTTAGTTTTATTTGATAATACGTTTGATAATAACCAAACGTTACAATATGCGATCGCCACCTCTCTTCTCCTTTGGTACTCCACCTTTCAAAAGTACTTTGGCAACGGTATTTATCCTATGCTTTGTAATACCTAGTACTGCCGTAAAAAACTTGAGACACACTCTTACAGCAGCATTACCTGCCTTGAGAAAATATGATGCACTAAGCTGCTTTAAAGGGTCTATGTCATTGGATCTGCGTCGCTGAACAGGTGCAACAGACAGCATATGGCACAGTCTGATATCTTGATTTGTTTTTACAGAGTCTTCGTAAAAATTGTTTCTCAAATTGCGTATCTCTCTCAATTTCACGTTATTGCATTTAAATGTTTTTCCATCGTGGTTGCAAGGTCGCGTAAAACTCATCAACTGCGGATCTGAATCTCCATATCTATGTTAATGCAGTAAGTAAATAGAAAGAAAAAAACAAAAAAAAAACACTTACCTTTGTGATGATTTATTTTGTCGACGCGTAGGTTCTTTCAATCGCTTTCTGGTTCCTCTGTTGCCTGCTTCTACAGTTATTAACTCTTCTTCCATTTCTACAAAACACTCGTCACTGAGTTCACCACTTAGTAAATAACATTAATTCTATTAAAACAGCTACTGAAACTGCAAACGCAAACTAATAAAATGCTGCATGCTGCAGGGAAGCGACTTTGTTGATCATTTTTGGCGGCACCTAGTACTTTAAAAATGTAGCTTTAAAAGATTTCTTTGGTTTTATAATATCTACTATCAGAACCAGTATATTCCTATGAGTGGTTTACAGTGACATCTGCGAACTGCGCTTATAAACGATGATATACACAGACGCATGGATTTTCCCGGTTTTGCTTGAAAAACATGGATATAGCCCGTTTTGTCGCAAAACCTACACTACAGAGGGCTATTCAACGCACTTATAGCCGCTTTTGCTTCAAATACACTGCATGGGTTTGTAGAGCTCATCGAACTTAACAAAATCCTGTCAAAAAATCTAAATGCACAAAACATGGATATATCCGCTTTTGCACGCAAGCTCCTCAAGTGTACACGGCAAATTGCAGACGAAATATCCTATATTGAGTGACTTTCTTAAAATTTAAATTTATTTTGCAGAATTATTGATTTTTTTACTTTTATCCTTTAGAAAACATTATTGTTTTTTTATTACTTAAAATTACTTTTCTGTAGCAGCTAAGAATACAATAATAATAATAACTTGGAGATATAACGACCTTATTATGTCTGAAACAAATTGGCAAATTACGTATACAGAACGAATATGCAAACGACTATATCCTTGCGCGGTTTAAGTCTTACTAAATTCATAACTGCAATGTATGGCAATTTAAGCTACTGCACGTGGAGTGGATTCGCTATTGCCACTTATTGCTGGTTATGGCCCGTTCAGAGCTGGTCCTATCGGTAAATATATATATATATATATATATATATATACCAAAGACCGAGTCAATCTTGTAAGACTTCTGTATTTGATCTGAACGTTGTTATACAAGTGAACATCGTAACTTGTAATGTTATTGTTTTATTTATTTAATTAAACGTTATTTTATATTGTTCCCGAATATGTTATTTATTCTACCAATAAACGCGGTCTTTAATGAATCCGCCTCGGAAGCTAAGCTACGACCAGGACCAGGGGAGAACATATGGCGATCCTCCCAGCCATTTCTGACATCACGCTTCAAATAAATTAAGTTTATTGCTATTATCCTGTACATGTAAGATTTTAAAGTCTTTCTTAATTTTATGGTTTAGTTCTAGACGAATGTCGAGTTCATTTTTGATCATTGTAGTTTTTTTCGTGTTTTTTAATCATCAGTTTAAGGGTACGTCCTGTCTGATCAATATATACTTTGTTGCATTCTCATGTTAACCTAGTTGAGTTTGCTTTTCTTTCTATTTTGTCTTTGTCATTCCTCATGTATTTTTGTAGAGAATTATTTGTTTTAAATGCTACGAATTCATCGTTGAAACAAATAGTTCGTATAATTTAAATAAAATGCGTGCCTTTGTAAAAACGTAACTGAGTTCCTGTCTAGATATATAATTCAGTGTTTACTTCTCTTTAAAGTAACTTTACAACTCAAGTTGAATACCACTGGAAATTTACATTCGCAATACGTACATACATTCGCATACGTTTGCATAATTTGTTTACTCAAGAAACTACAAACTATATTTGCCAGTTCGGTATTACACTGCATAGTTGAGTCAATTCCCTACAAAGTGCCTGCATTGTTAATTATCAGTTAGCCAGTCTCTTATGAACGGCTTGAAATCACGAAGCAAGTGGTCATTCATGTTTAGTCTATCTCAAATGTTCCATATGTATACTAATATGAATTAATATCAGTGGCTACTTCAATTTAACAATATCGTCTGTATTTGAAAATGTCTGATATATTTAACAAACAATATTCGAAAGAAAGATGGAACTGTATGAAAGGAATAAACAATATTTAGTTTAGAAAAATACTGCGGTCGTGCATAACTTCGTAACATTTTTATTGAACTTAAAATTTATTTACCTTTTAAGAAATTACCTAATCGAAAATATATTCTTCTACAGTATTTGCGATTGCCGCCTAAAAAATTTTCGATTCCACACCTAAAAAAATTCGGAGATTTGAAAATGATGAAGTCGTCAAGTCAATTTTGAAGCGCGACATCGTTATTAAAAGGGGTTCCTCGAAAGTTGCTTAGTAGAAAGCGAAAGAGATGGAAGCCAAAGAGAAGGAAGTCTAATGGAGCAAGATGTAATGATTTTCCAAACGATTTTTTGAATACGCGTTTTTGTAATGTTAACAATAGGAACATGAGCATTATATAACCGCAAAAGCGACCGCATTGCATGATTACGTTGTACAAACTAATAGTGGAATGTATCGCACCGTGTCTATATTCTCCGACAGCCAACCAATGTTAAAAGCGCAGGAGTTAGTACAGGTTAAATCTAAAATCTCAGTGATCACAAGAAAGTGACATTAACCTAGATACTAGGACACCAAGGCCATAGGTCTAATGAGAAGGCGAAAGAATTGGCTCGACGGGCCTGGTCTACAAGCTTTGCAAGACCGGAGCCTTCCTTTGGTACTAAAAAGCAATAATAAAAACAGCCGTAAAAAAGTGGATTAAAAATAGATTTAGGAAAAGGTGCAAGAACTTCCCAAGTCAAGGACAGGCAAAACAGTTCTTTAGAAAATATTCGCAACGACCTACCAAACATAGATTAAAACTCTGTTAAGATAACAGTAGCCCCCTGTAACTCCCTGCCACTCGATACATTTGGTCAAACGTTTTTCCTATTCCTTCAAACTGTCAGAAAAAAATTGATTGTCCAAACCTGAAAAATAACTGATTTACGTCAGCATTTGACCCATATTTTTTCGCCGAGATATTTTTTCAAATTAGGGTACTGGAAAAAGTCATTGGGAGCTAAATCTGGCGAATAGTGCAGATGCGAAAGCAATTCAAACTTCAATTCGTTCAATTTTCACATAGCAACTATGCACGTGTGAACCCGAGCGTTATCCTGGTGAAACAGGATTTTTTTTTGCCAGAAAGTGGCCTTAAATTTATTTAGCAATGCAGCGTTAGTACTGTCCGTTCATTGTTATACCCTTTGCAAGGTAGTCGATAAGAATTATTCCTCGGCTCTCTCAAAAAACTGTCGTCATCAGTTTCCCTCTAGAGAGAACGACCTTTGCCTTCTTCGGAGCTGGTTCTCCCACCGCAATCCACCATCATTGACTGCTGTTTGGTCTTGTGGTGATGTACCCAGGTTTCATCGACGGTTGTCAATCGCCGCAAAAAAGCTGTCGGATTTTTTGATACAACCTAACACGTGCCCGACATGTCCGTCCGTATGCGCTTTTTGTCGATCGTCAACGAACGCGTCACACATTGCGCGGATCTTTTCATATCTAAATCTTGATATAAAATCTTGCGCACCCGCTCAGATGTGGGAACTAGCCTTAGCTATATCCACAACAGTCAATCGACGTTCTTCTATCACAGTTTGATGCACTAAATGGACCATTTCGTCAGTTCTAACAGTTTTCGGACGCCCGGAACGTTTCTCGTCCAAAATGCTCGCACGTCCACGTTTCTAATCGGCCACCAAATATTTTATCGTTGTAAATGAAGGGAGACTTCACCGTATACAGAGTCTTACTAATCTTTTATTTCCTGAATCCTTCCCCTTCCAAATGAAGTAATTCTATCACTGCGCGATACTCAAGTTTCCTCATTCTTGAACAACAACCTGAACTGACAAATTTAGAAGGGTACTATATACAAACATATGTCAAAGCCATTTGTCGGACGAAGAAAGAAATTTTTTTCTACAATTACTTTATGTCGGTAAAGCCGGAAACATTTCAAATATCCCTCGTAGATTTTGCCAGAGGAAGAGAAACCGCGATTCGGGTACTATGCCAATGCAAAGGTTTGACAAGAACGCTATTCCACCTAATGGGAGATCAATATCCTAAAACGGAACTATATTCAAAAGAATCACTCTCGAAGCTGCTAAGCTTAATTAAAAGAATACGACTAGAGGAACTACTCTAACGAGACATAAGGATCACAATATATCTAGAAAGCAGTGTGATTGGTCTTATGACTACCTCTAGTAATCCAGCCTAATCTAAATTAGTAGACGATTCCTTCTTTATTCCACTAGATGCTATATCAGATTTTGCTTGGGAAGTGGCTTTTTTGTTATGACTAAGCCATTCTGGTCTTCTTCATGTTAACATGAAGGTACCATTTTCTGTTAGCAGTAATCATGTGGGACAAAAACAGTCGATGTTGCTAACGAGTCAAACAATGGTGAATTAGAAAAAAAGCACAAAGTAGACACGGTGAGTCATATTTTCGTTCAAGACATGCGGCATCTAAACAGCAAGTTTTTGAACTTACAATATTGAAATGGCAAATCCTTGAGTTTATTGGCATAGATCATCATAAATTTAAACATTTAGACGGGCTTCGTCAAAGTCCAATGATCTTCCTGAACGTTGAAAATCGTTTATGTCAAAATGACCGTCTTTATATCGAGGAAACTATTTTGGTACTGTACTTACTCCAATTACGTTGTGTCCGTAAACTACGCAGCTTTCGATAAATTAACTTTGTTGAGTTCGAATAAAAGGATATGTCACAAATGCTCGTTTTTTTCGTAGTTGACGTTCCATTTTCTTTGATCAATAATTAATACAATCTTTGCAAAAGTTTCAAAATTTTATTCAATTAAACAATAAAACGACATTAAAATATCTTTAACATTTGTCTAATAATATTTTTTCAAGGCACTGTCATCCTAGAAACGAAAAACTAAGAATTTATGCATACGAAACGTTATATTCTACTTTAATACATTATCTCAGATCCTATTTTGTTTGTAAGTTACGAAGCATGTAAGTTTTTTGACAGCTGTAATAACTTATCTACTAATAGCAAAAAATGGCAATTTTTCAACATTTAATGGAATTTGATACATCTCACACAAATAATTAATACTGGGGAGTATACGAAGTCATTTTATTTATCGGTTCAAATTAAAGGGTGTAGAAACGCCCTTCTAAATTTGCATCATTAAATTGAGAAAGAAAAACGCATTGAAATTATGTTTACACATACACGAACACAACATAATACTTTCACTTAAATATTGAATCGTGTCAGGTTTTACTTTTTATAAAACGATGATTAGAACGAAAGAAAATTCTGCCACCCAATACATTATCTTGATATAAATCTATATTACAGATAAGTGGTGAAAATATATGTCTATCAAATTGTTCTCTATATTTCAGAAATACGAAAACAATGCGTATTATACTAAACAATATAAATACAAATTTTTGAATTCCACAAGATAATAATATACATTGTAAGTACAATGGAACCTATATCTTGTCTAAGTATTTTTGAACAGGATTACATCGTTATAGTACGAGGGTTGTCTTTTAAATTTTGCATATAGAGCTGGAATAAAACAGTAGATAGCATTCACAAACTTGTCATTCTCAACGAAGCTCAATGCACTTTTGCATGCGTTCGAACCAACTCTGGAAGCAGTTAATTCCACTTGTTTGTTGGTAAATTGCGATTTTGAAGGCATCGACTGCTCCTTCTGTCGACTGCAACCTTTGACCATGCAGTCCGTCCTAGGCTTTCGGAAATGTAAAGAAATCGTTGGGACTTAGGTCGAGACTGTACGGAGGATAGTCTAACAATTTGACGTTTTGTTGCGTTCAAAATTTAATTGTCTTGAGAGCTGCGTGTGAACTTGCATTGTCTTGGTGGAGGATGATTCATCGATGTGGGTTGGTTTTTTGGAGAACGGCGATGAATACATGACTTGCTTTCGTTAAATGGTGCGGACACTTAGAGAACAGATGACTTTTGTCCGCTTTTCTTCGCCTTAGAACACCCAAACAGGCGACTGGCATTTATTTTCTGGTTCGTATGAGTAAATCCAAGGTTCACCCAAACAGGCGACTGACATTTATTTTCTGGTTCGAATAAGTAAATCCAAGATTCATCATCACTCACGATCATGTACACGTTTTTAGAGATTTCTGCGTGGAAGCGGTATACAGTTTGTTGATACCAATGGACCCTAGCTGTTTTCCGTTCTTCGGTCAACAGATGCGGTATCGAATGCAAAACTAATTTTTTTACACACAATTCCTGATTACAATTTTTTGAATTGAGGTCTTTTCAATTCCCAATGATGCCTCAATTTCGCGATATGTCATATGTCGATTTTCGTCGAAGCTCATCAACTATGATTGAGGAAAGCGCACAGCATCGACGTTTTTCTGAGTGACTGCCGTTTTTTGGTGCAACTGCTCTTGATTCATCGCTAAAACCAACCCGTCCACGTTTGAACTCTACATACCAAAGAGAAATTGTTGACTGATGTTGTGCTTCATTGCCGAAAATGGAAACTAGCGCGGCGAGGTATTCACGTTGAAATAATTGTCTTCGAAAATTATAAAAAATTATTGTGTGAAAATTTTCACGGTTTAATTCCAGTTTTTGAATAACTTGTCAACTTTGACAGTTTTTGTTTGACAGTTCGTTGTAGCTACAACACTACACATATTGGACTGAAAGTTTGGATATAGGCTAATTAAAATGGAAGCTAATTTTTAGTACAGACACTTGATTACTGGCACCTTCTATATCCCAGTATGCAAAACAAAAAAGACGTCGCTCGTATATTGTACAGTGTACAAATTATTAGAAAAGATTAAGAATTTCAGGGCCGCTGTATTACTAATAAATCCATAATAATAGAATGATTACCCAAATGTCGAAGGTATTCAAAATAAAGTACCATACGGTGATAAAACTATGTCCGGGTTGAAACTGCGTTGTTAGTGATGCTTCTTCCATTGCCTATGTTTAGTACGTTCTTGCAAGGGACATTCTCAGGGCTGGTGCTGCTACTATTTCTGCACTGAAACTAAATATCTGCTAATTTGGGACAGGATTTTACCAACTAAGTCTTTATTTTGGACTTTGTTCCGCCACTAATAGATCTCTCAGGTACATCAAACTCTGTGTCTGCGGCCGTATAGGCCACCTACTTCGGTGTAAATTTTCTCGATAAAAAAAAGCACCCAGCGATAAGAGTCAAAAACATATCTAGACTCGCCATTATTTTACAGCACGAACATTAACAAAATGCCAAGATGTTGTTGCATCTGTATCGTTAATTCATAGCCACACCTCGTATATTTATTACAGTTTCAATCACCTTAGAAGAAAAACTACTTATTCATAATGTTTAAGATTCTTACGATTCGAAATCTTGATTGACTGAAATACTTTTCGAAAAATATATTAAAAAAATTGTATCCAAATAAAGTTATTTATTAAGGAAGAGACACAATTTAACATTGATAAAAATGGCGGAATAACAAATCTCAACATATTTAAACAATTTTACGGAAATTCTTACTTCTTTGACTTCTTATTTATTCTTTACTTTATTCTATTTATTGATTGAGTCATTTAAGTTACACACAACTAAGGGCCTCCTTTTTGAAATGTATGTATTTGTGTTGCAGGAAAGATGCTAACCCAACTAGATGTTTCGCAGAACAGTCTCACATCCGTGCCCTCTACCGCATACAAAAATTTACATCAGCTCCTCATACTGAACATGAATCATAACAAGATCAACAGTTTGCATTCGAAGGCGTTCGAGGGACTTGACACGCTGGAAATACTCACCCTATATGAGAACAAAATCAGCACCATTGACCAGGAGGCCTTTGTCGGTTTAGAGAAGTATGTCGATTGAATTTTATTTGTCTATCTCTAGCTCGACTATGTCTATTGATTTAAAGTTTTTAGTAGAGAGTTGTTTTATATTTCATTTACATTATATTCATTTTAAACCTGTAATATCGCGTCCTAATTAAATAGTGTATTACTATGAATTAACAATGATGCAGTAGGAGAAGAAATGGTTTATTTAAGTGAACAATATTTACAATACGAGAGCTGCCGGAATCTATTAATTTAAGTAGTGCTTGCATTTTTCAGCTGTCGTATTTGTAAAGTTTGTCATTTCTGACAAATATGCACTCACAGCTAGTACTTCATTTTTGTACAAAAATGAAAGTCGATTTTATTTGGATTTTTCGAATGAAGCATAATCCAAGAGCAATGCTTTACTGAATTTCAAGTTGAGCGCATCATTTTCAAGGATAAATTCCATGATGATGATCTATCGACGTTCGTTGTTGCCACTAATATTGATGTTGTTCGGTGAAATGATTGAAAGAGATGAGTATGCCATATACTGAGAGATTGAAGCGTCTCTGAGCATTGATATAAAAAGAAATACACACAATTTTGCGCAAGCATTTTAACGTACCGCTTTGCCGTCAATAGATTCCACGTAATTTTACGGAAGCTTAAAAACAGGTCCGTGTCAAATGTCGTGCAAACACCGTCATGAGTTCTTGTGTGTAAGTTTTCTTTTAAAATGACAGGCAGACAGTGTGTAAACAGTCAATTTCCCGGTTTGGCTGTCGCAAAACCTAAGGAGGGTATCTTCATTAAACACAAAAATAGAAAATTGGTTTTGGACAGTCACTTTAAAACTACTATGATTGCCGTTGAATGGGCAGCCTGGACTGCTTTCGAAACTGTAATAGAAAACTTCCTAATAAATCATAGATCACAAGATTGTGAAAAAGCTTTTCGAGACATGTTGCAAAAGTTTTGCGATTTAGTTCACAATATGAGCATGAAAATTCACTTTTTGAATCGCCATCTTCATTCTCCCAAAAATCCTGGACAACTGAGCGAAGAACAATGAGAGAGATTCCATCAAGACATAAAAGAAATAGCAGAGGTAGTAGGGAAGGAGGAATAAAAAGACAGACATCCCTACGTCTGTGCATAAAAATAAAACGATTAAACAGTCTTTGCAAACAAAGAGACAACGCCCTTATTAGTGGAAGTTTCAAAATTTCGATTAATAGTATTTAGTATTCATGTATTTCTTGATATATTAAAATGTAAAACTGTCAATTTCTCATTATTAAATAAAATGTAGTTATTACGTTCGTAAAAAGCAATGCTTTCTTATTTCGTAATTTGTGTTGTATCTGGATATGATAGGAAATAATGGAAATTATTTTTGAAATCACAACATATTTAGTCTATGTCATCTATTAAAATTCAAACTCCGGCGAACAAACTTAAATTTGTAAACTAGTGTGATCGCCTGTTTCTTCGGTTTTATTGAACATGTGGTAACCATAACTTAAGAAAATCCAAGAAGCATGAAGGCTAATTAATCTATCGCTTTTGCTTGTTGAAAGTTTTCGTTAAAATAGGAAAGAATCTAATCGCAATTTTAGAATTATTCTCGAAAATAACAATGCCAGATTTCACTTAAAACGTCAAACCATTGATTTCTTAGCCAGTAAAATGTCGAATTAATAACCATTCACCTGGTTCATCACCTAGTGATTTCCATTGTCCACAAGCATCAAAAATAAAATGTGTGGTGATCGCTTTTCGTTGTCTGAAGCAGCTGTTGAAAAATTCTTAACACTAGTTGCGGAATTACCAGCGTTAGAGTGGAAAAAATGCTTCGTAAGTTGGTTCGAGAGTAAGCGAAAGTGTACTTGTATTAAAGACCATCTGAGATAATTATTCATTTCATTCATCATTCAAAATTAAAATAAAGTGTGTTTGTGACATTTTTGCGAAGCAGCAACCAGTTACTGAAGGAACCTCTATAATAGTATTTGAATATTTATTCGCAATTAACAGACACAAAACCACAAGAAGGAATCGTCCTTCCTATGATCATTTTTGAATAAATCACGAATCTTTTGAAACAATAAAAATCACTAAAATACTTTAGTACAATATAAACAATAGTTTCCGTATACAATTTTCACATTTTCACCATTAGAAACATTTTGGAACCACTTTGTTTGCACTAAAAAAAATTATCCCGAATCCTTGTCCCATTGCATTCAAAGAGGTATTGTCTAAATAAATAAAGCTAATACATTCTAATAGAGCGACGAAATTTTAATCAGATTGAATAGTTTCGTCAGTGAAATGTAGATAGCGCTTTTTTATGTTCTCATAAGGATGTTTCGAAATTTTTTCTTTCTAAATATTGTTTTGTTTAGATGTTTTATAATTACTATTTTAATTAACTGGATCGTCTAATCTAATTTTCTAAACACGTTCGGGATATTCAATAAAAGAGTTTAATCTTTAGTGTTTAAAAATGTTAATTTAAAATGTTTCATTCACTTCGGATAAACAATTTAATTTACTATTTAACTGAAATATAAGTTCAAATGAATTCAGACGAAAACAGCATTTATTCTTGAAAACGACTCATTCCATTCTTACCAAACTTTTGTGTTCCTTAATTATGCTTCTCGTTAATTATGCAAAGGCAACAAGACCTGTAGATTTACTTTACATGACCCCGTGTCATTTTTCTACTTTATTCATTACGTATATGAATTAATAAACTCCATTTTACCTAGAAAGAAGTATACATTTGCATATCTATAGCAAGACTTCCGTAACATGAAGTTGGTAACTTGCTTTGCTTGTTTTTTATTAGTCTAGAAAGTTCCGTTGTAAGAGCCAACGCAGTTAGGATATTTGATATGTTTTCCGCTGTAACATTCGTATTTGTGAAGACGTATTAAAGGTTTCAGTTCAGCTCGAATTTATATTTCGCGTTTTTCAAATACGACGGAAATTAATTACTGATAAGAACTGTTTTAATTTTCAGTTAAATGAATGAAAGTTCATTTATTTTCTAGAGTTTCTACGAACTTAATAAGAAGAATTATATTCAGATAATTATCTATGTAGCAAGGAATCTACGTGATTTCCAATGGCGGGCTTACTCTTTTAATGTTGTTCCTTTCGGCGTTTTATTGAGTTTGAAGAAGAATACCCTGTAAGAACAGACATTTAAAGGGAAAAAAAAATTAAGAAATGATAAAATTTTTGTAGAAGACAAGATAGAATACTGAAATATGGGGGTCAACATCTATATAACCGAAAAGAAATCCATACTAATGAAACACTGAACTTATATCGTCGATATACGAGAAATACGACAAATGCCTGTATTAAATATCATGCAAGATGTATGTAAATGTACGAGGTGTATTCAAGTTCTAAGGCCTCCGATTTTTTTTTAACTAACTACTCATCCGAAAACTATGAAACTGGTGTTACTTCTCGACGTAATCTCCCTGCAGACGTACACATTTTTCACAACGTCGACGCCATGATTCCATGGCCGCGGCGAAGGCTTCTTTAGGAGTCTGTTTCGACCACTGGAAAGTCATTAAAGCAATAGCAGCACGGCTGGTGAATGTGCGGCCACGGACAGTGTCTTTCATTGTTGGAAACAGCCAAAAGTCACTAGGAGCCAGGCCAGGTGAGTAGGGAGCATGAGAAATCACTTCAAAGTTGTTTTCACGAAGAAACTGTTGCGTAACGTTAGCCCGATGTGCGGGTGCGTTGTCTTGGTGAAACAACACACGCGCAGCCTTTCCCGGACCTTTTTGTTGCAGTGCAGGAAGGAACTTGTTCTTCAATACATTTTCGTAGGATGCACCTGTCACCGTAGTGCCCTTTGGAATACAATGGGTGAGGATTACGCCCTCACTGTCCCAGAACATGGACACCATAATTTTTTCAGCACTGGCGGTTACCCGAAATTGTTTTGGTGGCGGTGAATCTGTGTGCTTCCATTGAGTTGACTGGCGCTTTGTTTCTGGATTGAAAAATAGCATCCACGTCTCATCCATTGTCACAATCGACGAAAGAAAGTCCCATTCATGCCTTGGTTGCGCGTCAACATTGCTTGACAACATGCCACACGAGCAGCCTTGTGGTCGTGCGTCAGCAATCGTGGCACCCACCTGGAGGACACTTTTCGCATTTTCAGGTCGTCAGTCAGGATTATGTGCACAGAACCCACGGAAATGCTAACACTGGAGGCGATCTGTTCAACTGTCATTCGGCGATCCCCCAAAACCAGTCTCTCCACTTTCTCGATCATGTCAGACCGGCTTGTGCGAGCCCGAGGTTGTTTCGGTTTGTTGTAACACGATGTTCTGCCTTCATTAAACTGTCGCACCCACGAATGCACTTTCGACACATCCATAACTCCATCACCACATGTCTCCTTCAACTGTCGATGAATTTCAATTGGTGTCACACCACGCAAATTCAGAAAACGAATGATTGCACGCTGTTCAAGTAAGGAAAACGTAGCCATTTTAAGTATATAAAACAGTTCTCATTCTCGACGCTGCCGCTACAATTCAATCTGCCGTACAGTGCTGCCATCTCTGTGACGTCTTGACAACGAACGCACGCTCACTTTAAAACAATGCACATGCTTCTATCTCTTTCCAGTCTGGAGAAAAAAAATCGGAGGCCTTAGAACTTGAAAGCACCTCGTATGTAAATATTAGCAAATCTGATAAATAAGAGTTCAAGCATCAAGTGGAGAAGACTATAGGAAGCTATCAAGAGGAATGCAGGCCAGACAAATGAATAATTAACGTGATACACACTTTATAGCCAATTGTAGCCTACACCAGGTGCAGGCAACAAAAAGCTACGAAAACTGGCTTTAGTTAAATTTCGCGCAATCCAAAACCCTCTTCGGGCTTACGTAGCGCTGGCGGAATGATCTTAAAATTTACAGCCAGCCAGTGCCAACGGCGTAGATCTCAGTGAAGATGGTTATGCGACTCTTGCCGAAACGTTGATAAGCTGACTATAATTTAAAAGATCGTCACCGCAAAGAGTTGCTTACTGTAGGGGTTATACATCACGCGGAGAACGTAGCTGCTAACGTACCGAGTACCAATAGTTAGTCCGAATACAGAAGATGATATGAAGTAAAAGAAAATCTTACACGTTAGAAAAAAAAGAACCATGTTTATTAAGAACGTTTCCGTAGAAAAGAAAATTGATTAATTAAAGTAGAAAATAAAGCAAAGAAAACGTATCTCACGTCAATATATGTGAGTGGGTGAAGACCTGTATAAGATTAAGTTAAAGTATGTAATAATTATAAATAAATAAATGAATGTTAAACATCAATATTCCATACTTATAAATTCGAAATGCAAAACGGAACAAAACTCTTGTACAGGCCGGTGTAACACCAGACTATATATATCATGTGAACAAAAAAAAAGGAAAAGCGGTGTACGTTTACGTGAGATCTCAGCTAGGCATTCGCAATAGAAATTAAGCCTTATGCATAGAAACTTGGTACTACAAATCCTATGACGCTAATTATAAATAAGAAAAATACATCCTTAGATGTATTTTACACCTACAGATGTTCGAGGAAACAATTAACCTGCGGCATAGACAATAACGCCAATCCAATCATATAAATTGAAGTTCGTCCAACAGTGTATGCCGCCAAATAAACAATCTATTTTTGTGTAAATTTAGTTTATACAAATAACCACACAGCGACAAAAATACAACTTGTCTGGCCGAGGTTTTCAACGGTAGTGACCAAAGTCCCACGCAAACACGTATTATCTCTGCGAAGCAATTCACGTATGTACGACAGGATAGCGAAGGCGCTACGGGTATATACCAACCACTAAAATATCGTAACAAAATACTTCAGAAAAACTTGAAAAGTAATAACCTATGCAAACCTGATAATATCGAACTCAATAGAATGAGTAAAAATATATGAAAGATGGGAGAAAAAAAATGATGAAAACTGTGGTACCCAATAGCAATAAATTAATAAAGCAAAGATGTAATTATGACAAAATATGCTTCTTCGACTAAGACTTAAGGAAAATGTCATAAAGAGAAATCTAACATATGGTAGAAATACAGCATTTCTAAAGAGAAAAATTATTAAGAAAGAAAACAAAATTCTGATAAAACAACTGTAAACGAAAAGAACAATAAACGAAATGAAAGAATAAGGGCTGAGAAAAATGGTGAGGAAACTAACGCGATCTATACTAGGACCATACAAGACAGTTTAAGGAGAAGGCAGAGCAAGAAGAATAACTAGAAGGAGAAACTTTTGAAGACATATAAAGACCAAAGAATGAACAGGGCATGGCCAAGAAGTTGAAGTAGACCGAGAAAGAGATGTCATTCAGTGAGATACAAGATCAATAGAAATAAAGATCTGGAAAGTAATAATGGATGGTTTAGAATTAACAAATAAAATAGCAAGGGCAGCCACGACTAATATCTGTAATAGCAATAAAGGAAACGACAATTAATCTACCTTAGTACCTGAATTTGAAAACACTTTTGCTAAAATTCTAGGAATTAAACATTTTAAAGATAATGATGTGTCGCAAAATATCAGAAATTATCTATTTAAAAGAAGGACGTAAGAGTTTATAATTTTGTCTCTTTGGTATGTTGAAGATATAATATGTAACAGGTTGTGCAATATGAAATGTTGTATTGGCTTTTTTATTACCCATGGTCATATTGGGAGCGTATTTCCCTTTGTAAAATATATATAGGAAGGTGGATTGGTATATACAGTCTCCAAATCTATAAGATAAGAATAAGAAAAGATAAAACAATGTAACCAGTTCAAAATGAAGTGTACTACCAATGTACACAATTATATTTTCACTTAATCATCATTTAGTGCAACACATTTCTCCAAACGCTCAATCCATTTCTTCGTTTCGTCAATGAAAAAACTTTCTTAGTTTCAATGTCTGACGAAAAATGTTGACCTTTCAATACCTCATTCAGCTTTGGCAGCAACCAGAAATCTGAAGGTGCCAAATCATGACTATACGGACAGTGTGAAATAACGTGTATGTCAGAAAGAAAAAAATCGTTCTTTCCGGTAATATCCTAGGGATAGAATTCTTTGGTGATCGTAAAGTTTTGTAGTATCTTATTGAATTAATCGTTGATCCCTTCAGCAGCTATTCGATATGAATGACTCCCTTTGCATCCTAGAAAATGGTAAACATGACTTTCTGCACTGATGGAATTATTATAATTTTTGTACACGTGGAAAATCAGTGTGACGACATTCCATTGACTGCTGCTTGTTTTAGGGTTTATGATGAAGAACCCAAGATACTGGTTGAGAAGTTCTTGACTATTATTTTTTCTTTGTACTTTCATGACTCTGTAAATTGTCCCGGGACCCATTTTACGCAAATTTCTCTGTAATTCAACGCCTGAACAACGTACTGGACTTGACTGGTTCTTGACTACGAGCAATTTGTTTTTGCGTAATCCGGCGATTTCCTTGAATCAGTGCTTTCACTTGTCTTTGACTGTTTTCATGGATCTCAACTTGTTTAGTGTTACTACAATTATTAATAATCTTATGGAATAATTTGAATTATTTAAAATTTGTATTCTACCAGCAGATGTAGACGATATCGAAGATAATGCTTTATAATTATTAACACTTATAACGACTGCTTGATAGTTCAGCCACAAACCCTTGAAATGTTTGCTTCGAAACTGTCAACTATTCCTACAGAATGTAGCTTTGAGGTACTGCGATTAACACCCACCCTCCTTGTTGTTTGGTCGTCAACGTATTAGCTCCATTGTCAGCCATCAGAGTCGTAGAAAAGCGTCGAAAGTCATGACCAGTATATACATATGGTAACCCCAATCTTAGGAAAGACGCGATTCTGTATGGTACTCCACGGGCAGAATGAATTCCCACATGTTGAGAGGTGCTTTTACCATTTCGATAACCCTAAAAGAAATGCCTAGTCTTTAAATTTGCCGGTCTCAATGTCCCATTTCTGCGAAACAACCTATATGATTGAAAGTCACAACTATCATCAGCGACTACAAAACGTCGGGACATATGGTTTTTGGTATCTCTTAACAAAACAATAACATGCTTCCCAGTATCTTGTTTCTACATTATCAATCAAAATAAGCGCCAATTCTTTTCTGCTACACAACCCATAATTTCCGTAGACTATAATCACAAGCATTACATACCATACATACAACATGCCAGGGTGAAACCCTAATCCATTTAATGGAGGAGTTTTAACGTATCTTTGCTAGCAGATGTACTTTACTTTACGTCTACAGTAAAAATTGCCTAATTTGGTCACCATTTAGAACTTGACTTTTCGACATTGCATCCTTCTTATTTCCGTTTCAATAACGCACGTACTTGCACAATACCTGATATAATCATTACTAATTACACTGTCACCTATTGCGAAATGTCATTTTTTTCTTTATTAACAAAGAAGCATTCAATTTCGACACAATGTTCCACAAGGAAGACGACGCAAAATATTGTGATAACTGCTGAACATACGCTGGAATTATTTGTTCATTAAGACGGTTGACACTCTTGATGACAATCCCAGAACTCATTATGCGCTTTATTGTACATCCTGCGCGATTTCGTGAGCAACAACGACGAGCTGGCTGGCTCTGCAGCCATTCTAACGTCTTCAGGAATATGTTCATTACTTTTTGATTCCATTCGTTTCAAACTATTTTTGGAGGCAAACGTTGAACAAATAAAATAGGAAATATTTTTTTTATAAACAATAATTGATAATGACATCGTTTTGTGCGCTCTTAAGAAATGGTTTTACTTTTCGATGAAAAAAATTGATTTAAGAAAATAAGTATGAACGAACCGGAAATATTACAAAATCTATTCTAAAATGCACGTCCGTTGGGGGTTTTTACTCCATTGCCAGTATTATTCGACGCGCTCTTCGAGCTCGTCTCGCAAACACTCTGTCTCGACAGTAAAAGCCGCCCTAATGGACTTCTACTGTAAAATACTATAGGAATACTCTCAAATTGATACGATTAGTTTAGAGAAGATTAGAAGGTCGTTGAAAACGTACTACTTATTATATGGCTGTTAGCATCGACTAAGAAGCTAGGTGTTACTATAATAAAAAAAAACGAATTTATTCATAACAATCGTCAACAGCGTGGTTTTCTTATACATCAATATCTGTAGTTTATGTCTTTTGTCATGCTGCTTCTGAATCGGATTTAAGATTTGCTCAATCAGGACAGAATTTACGGATATTTTTAGTTTTTCAAAAAACGCATTAAATTTTACAAAATTTGAAAGTTACTTTTGTATAAGATAGATTACTACTAAAAATATTGTTCTGTCGAACATTGAGTGGACATGTCTGAACATGTCCTTGCATTTTTCCTACATCAGAAAATTTAACGCCTATTTCTGCACCCAATCAAATTAAGAATTAATACATATTTGACTATGTGGGTATATAAAGAGATACACACAGCTCTTTCGATTCAATGTAAGCAGGTTTATGATAATCCACACAGTTTCTGTTATGTATCTGGACAATTCACTACCCACCACCATAAGCGAAACCTTACTTGCTAATACCCACCTTTAATAGAAAAGTTATATTTTCACTATTTTGGCTTAACTATTGAATGTCAAGGCAAACTATGGGCTTCCAGCACCTGTGCACGCTTTGCTGATTCTCTGAGGAGCTGGTGAAACAGCAAGAAAAGCTCTATGCCATTTACAGGAGCTATGATTTGGGGTGAACAAATGGACCATTCTAATGATTGCTACCTTTGTTGCACGAAAACTTTCAGGTTTTCCAACAAAAATAAGAAAAATATTAGTTGTGCTAGTCTGCCTTCTGCTATTCGGCCAGTACCACATTCGGAAGCCTTACCAGTACCAAGACCCATAGGTGCTTCGACTGACGAATATGTTATAGAATCAGAAGAACCAAGTGTCAAGTTATCGACCAGAGTTTATGAATATTTGCCATCTGAAGAGGATGGACTACACCCAATAAATCAGTTAGAATTAAATGATCTTATTCGAGACCTGCATTTGTCAAAAACTGAAGTATAAATACGACGATCTAGACTCCAAGGATGGAAACTGTTAGCTCCAGGTGTTAGGGGTTGGTAGTACTGTAAATATACAATATACAAAATACAATAAACGCTCCTAAATTATAGGGTTTCATTTATATAAAATGGAATAAAGAAATACAGCAAAACATGGCGTAGTCAGTAGTAGAAGTAATTAGAAAAGACTAAAAGCGAAAAGGAAGTAAGGTTAAGCACGCCTAATAATTTCAACAAAAGCAAGGAGAAAATGGCTAGTAACGCAACGATATCAGCAAAATCACCAAACGAAATGTCTTTTGATGGAAACCTTGCCAGCAACTCGGAATATTTTAAACAAAAGTTCGAAATATTTTTAAAAGCTGCAAAACTGCAAAACGAAGATGATTCATATAAGGCGATGATATTATGGGATCCTGTAATTAAAATTTACAACAATCTAGAATTCACGGAAGATGAAGATAAAAGTAAAGATTCCATAATTATAAATCAACTAAATGAATACTTTATCCCTACAAGAAACTCAACATTCGAAACAAATTTACATCTTACATGAAATATGAAAGCAGGTGTAACCATTGATGAATACGTCAACGATCTAAGAAGATTAAGTGGAGCTTCTGAGTTTGGATAATAGACCTCAATTTTCACAGGAAGATTTTAAAATATTTGCCAAAAATTATGACTTTAAGCATCAAACATCTAGCCACAAAGCAATGGACTTGTAGAACGTACTATTCAGGCTGTTAAAAATACACTAAGTAAATGTAAACAAGATAAAAAAGACCCTTATTTGGCAATGTTAGAATTAAGGAATGCTCCAATTTCTAGCACTATTCCAAGTCCAGCACAAGTATTATATATTCGTAGGTTAAGAAGTATTATACCTGTAAGAGATAAAATGCTACAACCAAGACCTGTAAAAATTAAAAATATAAAGGACATGCTAGAAAATGAAAAGGAAAAAGATAAGATGTATTACAATAAGAATTCTAAAATATAATGTATAATATATAAGATAAGAAGTGGTTAACAGGTGTTGTAAGTAACTTTGCCAACCGACCTAAATCATATATAGTCAAATTAGATTTTATTAATAGAATAATAGAAATAAATCGTAAGCACATTATTAGGATCAGCGAGGGCAAATCGGAATGTTATAATAATAATGATGGTATTTATTATGACAGACATGTTAACGATTTTGCTGATGATCTTAAATTGAAAGCAATAATAAAGAAAGAGTTGAACATTCCCTACCCGTGCGACCTACAAACATTGATCTTAAACACACAAAGTTTGGCAGAGTTATTCGCAAATCCAATTACCCCACAGACTACAATTAGGATTTACATCTTAAGAAGAGGGATGTTAGGGGTTGGTAATACTGTAAATATACCGCCATATAATAGTGTGCATTACTGTACATGTTAACAGTTTGTATTCTCTATGTGTTAAAAATATACAATAAACGCTCCTAAATTATTTATACAATATGATCATTTATATTTACCCTCTAGCAAGCCATGAAATTATTTCTTGAAAATATCGTGTTGGTAGTGACAAATAAAATACATCTGTCATTATGTGTATGTTCTGATAAATAAAACTCATCTGTCATTAATGTATTTATTAATTGACACTTAAAAATGTTTACAATAAATCATAAAGTTTTTCTGATCGAATCATACTTTAGGAATGGTGTAAAATTAGAAAATGGAGAATGGTCGTACTCCTTGCAGCCTTGTATAGAAGAATTTCGGGCAGAATTTCCAAATTTTCCAACAACATATGACAGTTTGCGGCAATTAATTCAAAAGTCAGTGGTTAAATTCCGTGAAACAGGGTCTGTGTCTCGAAAACCAGGTGTTGGTAGACCACTAAAGCGGACAGTTGAAAATATAGCAGATGTTGAGGGACGAATAAATAAATCACCAATGAAATCGATTCGTAAGCTTTCACAACAAACACAACTGTCATATGGGACCTGCCAGAGAATCCTTAAAAAGACTTACAAAAATTTCCATACAAATTTCATTGCGTGCAAGAGCTTTTACCAAACAATCATGTAACCAGAGGTAATTACTGTCAGTGGTTCTTAGGTACGATTAATAACGATGACGTTCTTGACAAATCCTTCTGGTCCGATGAAGCATGGTTTCATTTATCAGGATATATAAATAAACAAACAATGCACATCTGGTCTAGTGATAATCCACATGAAATTCTTGAAACACCCTTGCATTCACAAAAATAGGCGTTTGGCTTGCTGTTTTTCGTAGACTAATTATTGGTCCAATATTCTTTAATAATACGATAAATGCAGAACGATATCGTAATAATTTATTGCTACCATTTGTAAATCAATTACATGATGATGAGCTCCGCGAGGGATATTTCCAGCAAGATAATGCAATAGCCCATAAGACAAGGGAAACGATGGAATTATTGCATGAATTCTTTGATAATCGAATAGTGGACTTTCCACAACGATCTCCGGATTTAACAATTATGGACTATTTCATTTATCCACATCTAAAAAATAGAGTATTTACGAATCGTCCACATACAATTGAAGAACTTACTAATGCTATCCGAAATGTCTGTGAGGAAATTACACCACATAATTTAAGGAAAGCCTTCAATAATATGAGACGAAGAGTTGCGCTATGCATAGAAAATGAAGGAGCTCACTTTGAACATTTATTGTAGCTGTTTTTATTATTAAACTTTTTATTTTTCCAACTGAAACGTTTGTATGTAATTATTTGTCAAAATGACAAAACCTAATCTGTCATCAGTATAAAATAACCTATATCACACACACGCTGCAAAATAAGTTAACTTAAATTAAGGTACCAACTTAAGTTTAAAAAAGAAAAATGTCATTGCCTTCTAGACGATAGAAATATATGATCATATGGTATAAAATGAAATATAGAAATACAACGAAAGATCAGACACACATATTTCTGTGTATCGTAATGGTCACAATGAATTATCACAGAATTTTTCAACCAATGAGCGTCTCCCATACGGCAATAATGTCAAAGATTTGATGATGTTGGCATTAGGTCTCCAACACCATCCCGAAGAATAGCGTGTTTTTATAAATGCTCCGAATTTGACTCTAGAAGCTGTCCTCCTTCACATAGGAAACGTTTATCCATCCATCCCCATTGGCCACGCATTCTACTTAAAAGAAACGTATGAAAATATTGCTTTTCTTCTACAGAGAATTAATTACGAAATGTACGAATAGTATATCAACGCAAATTTCAAAGTTGTAGTAATTCTAGTCGGTTCACAACTAGGATATACATAGAATTGCCGATTTCATTGTGTGTGGGACATATCGATTCCTGGACAAAATAATGTAATGTCATAAGGCACTAGTGGAAGCCGATAAAATACTTCTACCACGATTTCACATAAAATTAAGTTTGATGAAAGATTTCATGAAAACATTTTTTTTAAGACCCCAAATTAAACTTCTACGAGATAAAAATTTGAAAAAACCTTGAATTACTTGGAGCGTGTTGCTTGGAATACTTTCCAAAATGTGACCACAACAACAGAAAATCTGACAATTATATAGCATATGTATTCATTTTTTGCACTCGTATCTGAATTTCCTTCCCCTGAACCTTAGCGACGTGGTGAACACAGCGAAAGGTTTCATCAAGATACATATTTCTGTTATTTAAAAACGTTATCAGGGCAAGTGAAATGTTTGCTGATATCAGAAAATACCGAAGAACAATATAAAAAAAAGTAAAAAGAAAAACATTTTAAACAGAACTATACCATACAAATCCATAACGTGCGTTCATTTGAAAAGTCAATCTAGGTTACTTTGAAATTTTGATAGAATAAGACGCATATATATTAGTATGTGTTTGTTATTCCGTAAACGTAAATCCAAATGACATTTGGTAATGTCAATCACAAATATCAGTTAGTGCATAAAATAATCGTGCGTCGATTCTGGTTTAAATAAATTGCTTCTCAGTTTTAAAATGGCTTTCACTTTAGAACATAATTTTTTTTTAGTCCAGGCTTATTTTCGAAGTGGTAATAAAATTGATGGTTTATGGGTTTATTCAGTTCAAGATTGCATAGTATAATTTCAAGTTGAGTTTCCACATTTTGTAATAGTTATATACAATTTAAGAATACTTTGGATAGAGCTTTAAAACTTTTTTCTGAAACTGGTAGTCTCTGAAAATCAGGCAGCGGAGCAGTTAAGAAACGTACACCTCAAGTTGTCAATCGTGTTGAAGAAATAATGGAAAATGAACCACAAACATCTGTTCGACATTTGAGTCAACAAATAAACCTTTCTATTGGTACAACTCACAAGTTATTAAAAAAAGATGTGCAACTTTATCCATACCGTGTCACAGCAGTACAAGAATTGTTAGAAATTGATTACCCACGTAGACTACAGTTTTGTAATTGGTTTGTAAATATGGACAATAATGGAGAACTTTCGCAAAGAGTCATCTTTACTGATGAAGCATGGTTTTATAAAACGGGATACCTAAATTCACAAAATACAAGAATTTGGAGTAGTGAAAATCCACATGTAATTAATGAAGAATCGCTACATCCAGAGAAAATTGATGTTTGGCCAGTGATAAGCCAAAGGCGAATCATTGGACCAATATTTTTCCAGGGAACGTTAACTGCTCAAAGGTACCGTACGGAAATTTTACAACCATTTGTCAATCAGTTGCATGATGGTGAACTTCAAAATGGATATTTCCAACAAGACGGAGCACCTTGTCACTGTACTGCAGAATCTTTGGATTATTTAAGAGAATTTTTTGTTGAGCGTATAATTAGTCGAAATACTGAAATTGCCTGGCCTACACGTTCATGCGATTTAACACCTTGCGACTTATTTTTGTGGCCTTATCTAAAAAATAACATATTTCGAACACCTATAGTGAATTTGAATTATGCTACAGGGAATCGAACAGAAATGCATGGAAATTAATAACAATCCAGTAATGTTGCAGAATATCATCAGAAATTTTGAACCGAAGATTTTAAAGTGCATTGATCTTGAAGGACAACATTTTCAACATTTGTTATAGTTTTCAATAAATACCTATTATTTGTTATTTATTTGTATGTATGAAACTGTCAAAATATACGACTTCATAGGTTAAGTAGTAAATTTTAATTTACGACATACTTCAAAATGTTCTCAGTAAATCACATGCTACTAGATTGACTTTTCAAATGAACACCCGTTATAATAATGTGTAATTAATATTATTTCATTTACTTACCAATATTTTTTTCTAAAACCTGATATGCCAGTATAAATTTGTTGTTATTACTATTGTTACAATTATAAAAGAAACGAAAATTGTACATAATTTCTAAATAAAAATAAAACAATTAAAATTTGTGGACGAATTAGTGTGTATTCGAGATTATGAAATATACTTTAATATCAGTTGATTGTAAGTTGAGCGACAAATTAAAAGATATAGTGAATAAAACAAAATAATTTCTACAGAACTTACTATTGAATTAAAAAAAAATCATATTGATTACTTATATAGTTTTTTAGATAAATTTTATCAATGAACGATATTAGAAAAATTAATAATTTTAAATTACATCCACATTTATTACATTTGGCCTTTAATTAATATTATAATTAAAATAACCTGATTCTATACTACGTAGTTTATAACATGGCAATAAAACAGGTCTCTAATAAATTACGATACTTTTAATGTTCGTCCATTTTCCCGTAAAATCCCCAACCCCGTTCGCCCCAGACTTATTGGGGTCAGTAGTTCACTAAAGCTAACTTTAACGTCCCTCGCACATCTGTTGCATCAGTGGACTGCATCATTTCCTACACCCTTGGGACAGATAATGCAGGTAATTTAGTAGAAGCTGCCTTGACAGATACCCATATTAATGCTAAAACTCGATAACAACGGTGTGCTTAACGATTTTAGAGAAGGCTTTAAGTACTTTAAGTGTCGTCTCATAGACAATGATATAGTACTAAAACTAAAGCTTGAAAATATATAATAAAATTAGTTTAAGATAACGTGAATTTTTTTCTAATTGACTTACGATACAATGTTCGATTATAATAATTAATATGTGACAATGTATTTCTTTTCCAAAAAAATGATAAAATAGAGGCAATAAATAGGAAACAATATAATAAAAAAAGGGATGCAAAATAAATATGAACGATTAGCGAATTACAAAAAATATTAAATTAATTATAATAAGAAATATTTGCCGTACCAATTGTAGCTACTATGCTGAAGTAATAGAACTAAATATCATATACAGGTGTCCTTGAAAGAAGGAGATGATATGTGAAAAATGGAAAGATGCAATTATACAGAAAACGAATCCAAAAAATTGTGCCCCCATGGATTCAGGATGTCTATAAAAAATATCGCTATTGAATTTACATCCAAACACACAATGCAATGTTTATGTTTATACAAACTCTAGAAGATGACATTGTCTAGACAGCTTTGTATGCTAAAGGTTCGATAACCTGGTATAAAAAGTCAGCTGTTAAAAATTCAAAGTATAGATGTAAGATATGTGCTCTACGGTGCATTTCACGTCCAATTTGGTAACAATCTACCTTCAATTGAAGACGTAAATGTAAATCATATCGAACGTACACAACGGTCCACAGCTAACTGAATCCGAGACACAAGGTGTGTTTTGATTCGCAATTCTGAAATTTCTACAACTACTGCGCAATCATACTCATTGTTTGTTGTTTTGGTTACATATGAACTAGTTCAGAATTTTTTGTTAATTATATGTTTTGAAAATCTTCCTCCAGTTGGTGTGGAAAAACCAGATATCTATGAATTCTGTTCGGAAGTTAATTTTGTTGGCTGGTTAGAGTGTATTTTGGTTCCTACTTTGATTTCTAACTGTTTGTTCTTCTTTCAGTGGTAGATATGGACATTATTTTGTTTATTGGAGTTGAGATTGTGAGTAACATTACGAGGCTTTTACAATACAAAATGTATTTCATTTCTATGATATATCTTTTTTTTATAGTCGTCTTTTTTTTTAATTTTAATAGTAAGCAAAGAGGATTTTGCTAATTAAATTCCTAAATTGTCCAAATTATGACTTTGCAGGTTATTCTGGGTTTACAATTTTAATAATAAGTTTATAGATCATCCATAGCATGTCAATATAATCAATAGGAATTTAAATTATGAAATGGAATCTTAGAAACTCAGTGAGAGAAGCGGAATAATACTAGAAAACATTAAGACAGCTGCACTGACAATATCGATAAGAACTTCACGAATATAAACGACAAGAAATCAACAGAGTCAGTTACGAATAGGACTCGAAAAGAAAAACAATTAATATTGTATTGACACGTCCAGTGAATACCTATTTATCGATGATCCAAACAGGTAATGTAATGGAAACCAAAGTATATCTTAAAAATAGGAAAACAGAATAACCTGAAATAAAGGAACAAAGAGAGTAATAAGAAATTACAATATAAAATTAGATACGTGGATATTGGCCGTCAAATTCCCAGGAACTTTTAACACTGCTTCTTTAACCGAGACATGTCCATCATAATTTCTCAACATTGACTTGAATGCTGTTCTGTAAAAGCGAGTCAGTGTATTTCCATTAAGTTGGTTGCAGTCTATATACTTATTAATTATGATGTAGAAATATATAATTACAAGAATGACAACAAGATAGTTATTAAAGAAGAGAGTGCCCTCTTAGATAAAGAATATTATGAAATATAACTGTAAAAAAATAACATTAAAGAGACGTCTCGCATGCAAGAAATATAAATGAATTAGTACCTAACTGTAAATAATATTCGGAACTTAAATCGGAACTGAATTTAGTAACATGCAGAGCCGCTCCAGATAATTATGCCTGCCACTAAGTTCTATTAAAGCGCATGTAAAGTTAACTAAACAAGTCAGATCACGGAAGTTGAGGGATGCTGGCAGGTCAAGCGAATTAAAATAATTATTAATTTAGAAACTTCCTTTGTACACATTCTGTTCCGATAAGATAACCAAATGTCGGTAGTTTTCAAATATAAGCCTAACTATTGATTTGAACATTAAATATTGCATAGGCGCTAATAAAGTCGGAGCATATATGCTTGTCAAAAACCATATAAATGGATCAAATGACTGAAATCGGTTTCTGAACTAAAGGTGAAACAGTTGTCGAATATGATTCCAAGAACGATTTGATACACTCTGCAATATACGAGGTAGCGTTTTCAAGTTCGCGTCAATGGGAGGTTGGATTGTAATAGGCCAACTCGCTCATGTAATATCGTGTTCAGTAACTCATTATTAGTATAAATACAAAATTTGATCATAATTGAGTCAGTAGTGTTTGAACTATCGTCGACCAAACAACCCAATCAGGAAGAACGTGTGAATAGAATATGGAGAAAATCGAGTATGGCTCCGTTATAAAATCCCTTACAAAGCAAGGAAAATCTGTCCAAACAATACTGAAAGAAATGGCATCGGTTTACGGGAAGCTGCTTGGTTAAAGAAGATAAATAATAGGAATTATTGGAGTAACCGATACAACTGTTTTTATAATTCTTCATGATCATCTTGACATGACTAACGTCAGCGCATGATGGGTACAGAGTTTTTGGCTTCTGTAATGAAGACAAGGGTGGTGCATTGAAATAAATTTTTATTGAAGATGAAACTTGGGTTTATCATTATGAACCTGAATTCAAGCAAGACTTCACGCAGTTGCATAAAGTAGGCACATCCCCCCCCCCTCGCAGTCGGCCGGAAAACTCATGGCGACGTTCTTTTGGGGAAAGAATCCCGTTAATAGATTACAAAGACAGAGGCGTTTCCATAACTGGAGAATACTACGCTTCGATCCTTTAGCGGTTAATGGAAGTCATTAAAGAAAAAAGAAGAGAAATATTGACGAAAGATGTCCTGCTCCTGCGCGATAATGCTTCTGTCCCAAAAGTCCTGTTGCGTTGGCTGCTCTACCTAATGTGGGCTTCGATATTTTGAATCCTAAACTCTATAGTCTAGATTTTGTCTATAGTGATTTTTACCTGTTCCCAAAAATGAAAAAAGAGCTGCGTGGGAAGAAATTTACGAACGATGAATCAGTAAAAGACACATTTTTCAGTAAAAGATAAAACATTTGTTTATCAAGGCATACACAAGCTAATTGAAAGATTTGAAAATGTATTAGGATTGCAGATGAATACATTGAAAAAAAATTATTTTGTAGTGCTATTTTCTCTCCTTGCCCGCCATTCTTCAAACTTAAAAACGCTGCCTCGTGACATTGTGTAAGGTCTAGTTAATGGGAGAATAGATATATTAAGCCTTATATGTTATAGTGATACCAGAAGATGAGTTTGCTTAGGTTGCTTGCATAAACTTAAATTTAATTGTTGAGCTTATTCCTAGGTGCAGCAAAGAAAAATTGAGATCATTTATGAAGATCAGTAATAGATTCGGATAATTATCCTGCAGGACACCAGCTGACACATGAATCGTGTGGGAATGTGTATTATATAGCGTTAGGTACTCTTTAGTTTTTAAATAATAATAATAATAACACGCTGCTTTTCATTTGCTTTTCTCCCTTTGTCAATTGTGTTTCACTATTTTTCAAACGAGTTTCCCCAATTTCTATTAGTAGTTGCGATGCATGTGAAATAATTCCCTCATATGTCATATATATATAATTTTTTGTCAATTCAGTTTTACACGTTTAGCTGCAAATAACATGTGTGGTGAAAGGCAAAGGAAATCAGTAATAAGTGATGAGGTGCGTTCTCTTATTAGAAGTATGAATAGTGTGGGCGTCAACCACCATAGGGCAACAGTTTAGTGTACGACCCAATACTAGAAGAAAAATTTATGCCAATTATCGAAAAACAAATCAAATTAAAAAGAAAAGTGGCGGTCGTCAGCCAAAAAAAAATAACTAAAGAGCAAAAGGAATTTGCAATTGGATTGATCAAGATTGTTTCCTAACACTTGCAAAAGTTAAGAACTAAATTATTATCAAAAAATCCTCAATTGCAAATTAGCATGACCACCATAAGTAGGGCTTTCGGGGAATTTCTCTATTCTATGAAGTAAATTTCATTTGTACCAGAAAGACGCAACACACCGGAATATATTCTAGCAAGATTTGATTATGCTGTTCAGCACAACAGAGTAATGGTTGAAAGAGAAAAGAATATTTTTTATCGAGGAATGTGTTCAAGTATATTCGCGAATAACATACGGTAGATCGCAGAAAATACCAGAGTAACGAAGGTTAAAGTCCAGATAAGAGGAAGAAATTATTCTATTGCTGCTGCAATGAATTATGTAAAGTTATATCTGAATGAGATTCTTTATGGTAAATATAAAACTCTAATTTATTATTGATTTTTTTAATAATACGATCTAAACATTTTTATTCGTTTAGAAACAAAAAAAAAAGATTCCACTTTTGCTAATTCTCTATTAGAAGAAAACCACACTTTCAATAAGGATTTTCAAATTCTACATTTAGCAAATAAAGGCAGTAAATTTAATTTACTGGAAAGTTTAGAAATCAATAAATTAAAACAACTACAAAATTTACTTAACGATCAATTATATTTAAATAACTCACCTTTGTTAAATTTATTCATTTAACAACTGTTTAGACAATAATATAAATGCACATTTAGTTTATTAAAACAAATTTTATACGCAAACATGTTTAGTATAACAGAGTCGACCAGATGGGACACATTTTCTCACTACCTACAATATTTGTGTAAATTCTTAGATTTTTTAAATATTGTAAAATATTATTAACCCTGTTCATTTTATATTTTTAATTTAGTGGCTGATGAAGCCACTGTACTGGCGAAACAATTGTCGTGTTACGATTACATATTAAAAAGTGAAGATTCTAAGCAGTTTTATTTCTATTTTACACTATAATATAACTAATGTGTGACAAATAAAACTTGTACATACTTATTCACTTGTAATTGTTCTCGAAATAAAATGTCGATATAAATTAAAAGATACAATAGAACAGAATAAACGGAATTTATAAACAGCTTCCAAATATTTCAATAAACTGTTAAATATTGTATACGGGATTTTCTTTAATTTGAACTTTGAATTTAATTTAAACTTCTTAGTTCTGGTTAGTGCTTGTGGAGAAACACATCAATCCCATACGTTACGGCTAAGTAAAACACAATCTTGTGCATTAAATGTCATGAGAGAGCATCTCTTGGGCATCATCTTGGACATATGATGGCCAAGGGACAACGATTTCCTTGACCAGCTAAGCTGCTACTAGGAGCAAACTATGCACTTAATTGTGTACTCTAACATACTATGTAAAGATAACATACAATGTTTAATTAACATCAACTGTAAAATACAGTAATTTAAAAATGTTAAAAAACGTATCTGTATATATATATACATTATTATTATATATATCGGGGTGCTTCTCCACATGTACTGACAAGGACTAAGAGGACTTTGAAACACGTGCCTGTATATAGAAGTAACCGATGCATAAAATAAGCATTTTGTATCACCATGTATGCAAAGATATATAGATATGTCTTTTAAAATTTTTGTATTACAGTATTTTAATAAAACTTAAACAGGTTAAGTTACAAAATCTAGTCGGTCTAAATTGTTAAGGATTTGTCAATTCTTCAATTATTTCTACGTTTTCAACTATATATTTTATAATTTTATTGATTAATATCTTAAGGAATTAATATTTCGCGACAAACTGAAATGCAACTTCTTAAAAATCTCACGCCTTGTACCATAAATTATCTACTTTATGAAATAATTCGAATTGTTTCTGGCGTACATAAACACTTTAAATACGTATATACCGATCAATGCTCATAATAATTTCTCAAATTTTAAGCAGTAGTCGACATGAATTCATTATTGATTTTATTATGGTCCGAACGTGGCAAGAAGCCCGAGCAAAGGTAGTGAGGACCGTAAGGACTCGGGTATGAGAAGCTGTTTTTTTTTCGGCATCGGTATTCTCTTCAGTTACCCTTAAATATTGAGGAAGTGAAAGAAAACCATTTCTACCCTCTTACGACGAGGAGATGTAGTAACAAATACATAGTACACTTATTCACCATACACTCTTAAAGCGATTCTGGGGTCTTGATAAGCTTTCATCTTAAGACATTTGTCCGCTACACGGCACCGCAAACAAAATTAATATTATTCTTACAGCATATTTTTTAATATTGTTTGATAGTATGTGTGATCTTCCCATAAAACAATGCCGTAATTTATAATACTGTGAAATGATAATAAGCTATTAATAGCGCGTGCTGATTTATCATATCTCTCAAATTCTTCAAGGTGTACGAAGGGAACACTGAAAATTTTTAGAAAATCAAACAAGGAGTATTTTTTTTTTAATTTAATAATTTTATTGTTTTTCAAGAAAGCTGTAGTGGTGGGACGAAGATATTGAAGATATATAAAGGGACAAGAGAAGCAAGTATCACAAATATCTAACTAGCAAAACATATGTCGATAAAGTAAATTATAAAGCGCCCCAAGCTAAAATAAGGAAAAGAATATGTCAAAAAATGAATGAATGTTTGAAGAAAAACTGCAATAGAATTAACATGTATCTAGGAGGAAGAAGAAGTACAGAGAGTTGGAAAATAATTAAGAACGTACGAGCAAGCAGGAAGAAGGATATCATTTCAACTATTACACCACAAGCATGGGAAGTGGACTTTAAAGATCTCCTAATAGAAGATAGACGAAAGTATGAAGACATTCCAGAAGAAGTAGTGACTAATATTGAAGGAACACCGATTACAATAATAACAACATAAGAAGTTTGTAAAGCATGCTCTGAAGTAAAAAGTAGAAAAGCCGCAGGGCCGGGGGGCATTTCACCCTAACTCTTGAAATATGGATCTGAAAAGCTGTATAAACATGTAACATAATTGTTCCAGAAATGTGTTGACGGTGCGGTAATACCAAATGAATGGAATATGGCATACATATCAACAATATATAAGAAAGGGCGCAGAGATATGTGAAAATTACTGTGGAATATCAGTCACAGATTCTATCAATAGAGTGTATGGTAAAATTCTAAAGTAGAAGATAGAAAGTAAGTATAATGGTCTGGAAGCCGAAGAACAAGCTGGCTTCAGAGCAGGTAGATCAATATCGGGCAATCTCTTCTGTGTTACCCAAGTTATCGAGAAAAGGTTAGCAATGAATCAGGAAATACATATACTCTATGTAGATCTTAAAAAATCTTACGACAGCGTTCCTCAGATAAGATTTTGGGAAGCGCTGAGAAATACGAATATCGACAACAACTTGATTATAGCAGTTAAAGACCTTTATAAGAATGCCCAAGCCAGAGGAAAGATAAAAGAGAAAGCAACCAACGCATTTAGTATAACCGAAAGGCTCAAGCAGGGATGCTGTCTCTCGCCAACATTATTTAAAATATATTTAGAACACGCTTTAAGAACGTGGAAACGAAAGTACCAAAGTATGGGTATCCCATTGGCAGAAGGAAATATATACTCGCTATGTTTCGCAGATGATCAAGTAGTGTTATCTTAATATGTGGGCGACATAAAGTATATGATACGCAAATTGATCGAAAAATATCGTAAATGGGTTCTAGAGGTGAACACTATTCGACTATATATATATATATATATATATATATATATATATATATAGTAAACCTAATCAGTAGGCGATTAAAGGTCTGTATATTACTTCAAAATATATGTATTTAAAAAACTCTACATGTTTCGGCTGTATACGCCCTTTTTCAAGAGAATACAAAATATGAATTCGGCGTATACAGCCGAAACATGTAGAGTTTATATATATATATATATATATATATATATATATATATATATATAATAACTTCGTGACCTTTGTATGATATGGTAAACCTAATCAGTAGGCGATTAAAGGTCTGTATATTACTTCAAAATATATGTATTTAAAAAACTCTACATGTTTCGGCTGTGTACGCCTTTATCAAGAGAATACAAAAAATGACAGGATATAAATGTCAAGTAATTGAATTACTTGACATTTATATCCTGTCATTCATATTTTGTATTCTCTTGATAAAGGCGTACACAGCCGAAACATGTAGAGTTTTTTAAATACATATATTTTGAAGTAATATACAGACCTTTAATCGCCTACTGATTAGGTTTACCATATATATATATATATATATATATATATATATATATATATAATAACTTCGTGACCTTGGTATAATATGGTAAACCTAATCAGTAGGCGATTAAAGGTCTGTATATTACTTCAAAATATATGTATTTAAAAAACTCTACATGTTTCGGCTGTATACGCCTTTTTCAAGAGAATACAAAATATGAATGACAGGATATAAATGTCAAGTAAGTATACAGCCGAAACATGTAGAGTTTTTTAAATACATATATTTTGAAGTAATATACAGACCTTTAATCGCCTACTGATTAGGTTTACCATATTATACCAAGGTCACGAAGTTATTATATTTATACTTAGCACAAGGCGTGTAGTGCTAACCAAATGGAACAATTACACCATGAAATTTACAGACTTACTTGACATTTATATCCTGTCATTCATATTTTGTATTCTCTTGAAAAAGGCGTATACAGCCGAAACATGTAGAGTTTTTTAAATACATATATTTTGAAGTAATATACAGACCTTTAATCGCCTACTGATTAGGTTTACTATATATATATATATATATATATATATATACTGTAGTGGGACAAACTGCACCCATATTTCTGCAATTAAAACGGAAAAACAGATTAAACAATGCACAAAACACAATTAAAAGGGTGAAATTGGCAAATTTATTTTGTAAAATTAGTATCAAAATGTATATAAATTAATATGACGAGAACTGTATAATTCAAATTAACTTAATTTTTATTTTTAATACTTACTTTTATATTTCTATTTTTAATTTCATAATTAAAATATTGAGCGCGAAACTACCGATATCTAATTTATCTACATGGAGATAATATATTTGATACCGATTTGACACGCCCTCTTTAAAATTTAGAATAAACCCGTAAGAATGCAACTTTAAATACGTTATTGCAACATAACCTAATATTAAATTGTAAACATTATGTATTCGAAAATTATTGTAAAAATTTTATAAATTTGTTAAAAACAAAATATTAGTCAAATACAACGTACAAATCGATGTAATGATGATAAAATTTCGAGGCTATTTGTTAATATGAAAATAGGCCTTGGAAAAAATAAAAGAACAAAAAGAAGCCGATAAATATTTTACAAGAAATGGCCGTGTTTTTGAAGTTATAAGAAGTTTAATTAAAAATTACCATTAAAATATTAAAAATTTCTCATTATAAATACATTAAATTGAAACACAAAATATCAGCCAACCTTATGAAGCACGAACCAGCCGAGCACCGTCAAGAATACGTCTGTTAACGAAGATAGCATCATTTGGAAATCGTAACTTCGACGAGTGAGCATTTTAGACCATCGAACGACGCTAAAGCCGATATCAAGATTCCGAAAGCCGTACTTGGTGTTTTCCAACAAACATCGCTTCCAGCCTAAATCATCGTATAAAATCTTGGAACACAGGTTCTTAAATAAACGATTTACTCCATTTATTACCTAAAATTTATATTTCACTTAGAAAAATCATTACAACTTATTAAAATATCTACAAAACTTCAAAAATTTATTATCTATTACATCGTCAACACCATCATAATTGAAACACATAATTTTTATATAAAATAATAACGTAGTACTTACCTTATTTGTAAAATAGTTTAACATAATTGATAATCTAGTTTTTTGTTCACAAACACAACTTTTAAGTATAATTTGATACACATGTGCAACTATTTTGTTACAGTTTCCTACTTTTTATTCCAATATATATTTTATTATTTCCTTTCAACCAGCCTTTTTTATTTGTAAGTATTTAGTTGTTGAGTTAAGCATATTATATAGACATAAAACATCATTTTTGGGAGGTAATTCGCAGACCTACGATGATCCTAAGTTACGTTATATCTACATTATTTTATAATCTTGCTCTCCGACTGCTAGAAGTTTAATTATAAGTATACAGATGACGTTAAACCTATTGTGAATTACTTAATTCTGGCGCCCAATATTAAATTCAAATCTTCAACTATTACTCATATTATCCATTCATTATTCTCTTTAATCCACTTAGGATTAACAGCATTGTAACATTTTGCGGCCCAACGTAGAGGATGTTATCAGTGTATTGTTACAATACATATATATATATATATATATATATATATATATATATATATATATATATATATATATATATAAGGTAAACTTAATAAGTCGGCGATTAAAGTTCTAGTTCATTACTTCAAAGTATATATATTTAAAATAACTCTACATGTTTCGGCAATGATGCCTTTGTCAAGAGAATACAAAACATAAAAAAAACATTTTTAGGGATATTTATCAATACGTTTTTGCCGTATTACGCAGTTGTTATATAATGAAACAGATATGCAAAATACATATCCGTCACTGTAAACATGGACAAACACCTCGTATTTTTAGCATTTACTTCTGTTCAATACATATGTTTCAGCCATCTAGGCCTCATCGGTTGAACTAGTGAAGCAATGTGTATACAAATTGCGTAATACGGCAAAAACGTATTGATAAATATCCCTTTTTTGTATATTTACCGCCATCTGGCGCGTGTTAATGGACAGCACCAATGTACGTATTTTTCCGCTTTTTTTCGTAATAGCATTGCTATTCGAGCGGAAGATCGCCTTTTCTGGCCTAGTCGCTTTCTTCCGTCAGATGTCACTGATTAAATTGGTGTCGCCTGATAGAACGAAACTGGTTATAGCTTGGAGACGATTTTAGCGTAAATGTAGATACAGATACAGATCCGTTGTTTAACAGATCTGTATTAATTTGTATATACATTGCTTCAGTAGTTCAACCGATGAGGCCTAGATGGCTGAAACATATGTATTGAACAGAAGTAAATGCTAAAAATACGAGGTGTTTGTCCATGTTTACAGTGACGGATATGTATTTTGCATATCTGTTTCATTATATAAGATGTAAAAAATGTTTTGAAATGAATGGCGGTATTTTTGAAAATATATTATAAAGAACGATAATACCAATAAAATACAAAAACTTCAAGTATGAAATTTTGTTTATTTTTAATTACGCTATAACTCGAAAACAAATAAAAATCGGATAGCAACATTTGAGCTTTTTACATTACTTTCACCTGTAGAATACACTCCTACAGTTTGGTCGATTCCTCACGACTCACCCTGTATAGTAAACATTAGATTTGCTGTATCCATGCTCATATAGGACGCATTCATAATTGATCCGTTTCAAATCTTTCACTACTGTTTCAGCTCTATCTTATTTTCAATTTGTCTCGTTTAGAAAGATCCACAGCAATATGTCTACCTGCCACGATTTCTAAAAAAGTTAGAAGATCTAGGAACTTAAGCACATTTCATGTTCTAAATATTCGATTCCGCCAATCGGTAAGGTTAAGTAAACCGGTGAAAGTCGGAGAAATCATCAAACTCATTTCGGTGTTTTGGCCATATGTAATTTACGTAAAATGAGAAATAACAAAAGCGCTTAAAATAATATAAAACATACTTGTAAAAGTAGAAAAAAAAATTAATCGAAACTAAACGTATTTTGATACATTTCGTGCTCATACATAGTTCAATTTAATTTTCTCTCTCTCTCCCTCTTGAATGGAAACGAAGTTTACCGCAACGATGTAATTACGTATCTTTGTCCCTAATCAAGCTCCCGTGAATTTTACAGGTTCCCGCCGGTTGCCGTGCCGTGTTGCTTATTGAAGCGTACGGGTCTGTTTATATCTGGAACCAAATTGCATACACAATGGGAAACAGGTAAACTACGTGACCCACCGGTTACGATACAGTCATAAAATATGTAGTCCTGTGGCTCCCTCGTGTTTGAGTCGCTGAAATTGGGCGACCACATAAAGAAAATCGATATATGGACACGACCTGCTTCGTGTATAATAGATTAAGTTACTATATTATCGTGTATTATTATAAAAACATATATACTTGGAGTACTTTTCATGTGCCGATATGATATTGAATAATTAATGTGAAAAATATTCATATAACATATTTCTAATGATTGTTGTTAGCATTTTCTACGTCATTTGTTCTGAATTTTTATTAACTTTAATTATGTAATAATTTTCCCATAACAAATTTATCAAACGTAATACATTAATAACAACTTAGTTATCAATATTAATATCGGTTCTGTCAACTATTAAACATATTGTATATGCGCACATTGAAACATATGTTGACGTACACTCTCTTTAAATAGAAATTTATTACAGAAATTAAATATTCTTTTTTTTCAAGCGTATAATAATTTCGATATTATACTATTCACAACTTTATATTGAATGAGTTCATTTTTGTCCGGCGGCAGTTTTGTCCTTAATTATTGTACGGCGGAACTGAAAAAAATACATTGAAATAACATGGGAAGACCATCTCCCTCTATATAGGCTGTCCTTAAAATAAAGAGACAACATATTATAAATGGAAAATGTAATTATGTAGAATAAAAATCCACAATATTCAATTACGACGCGAACCCCGAAATTAAAACGCCCAGAAAATTGTATTACGTGACGCCTATTAATTCAGAATATTCAGAATGTATATATATATATATATATATATATATAAAATACTTCACACACATACGCTATTGCATATGTTTACATACGTAACAGGTGAATTAAGTCGACAATAACAAAACTATTATTTCTTTTATAGTAAAACTTTACTCGGTCAACTTTAAGATATCGTCTCTGCTACTTTTTTATAATGGCGCAGTGACGTGACAACTTTTTATAAATATCTTTGTAATATTTTTTTCGCGTAAGAGAGGGAATTTTCTCATAAGTTGTCTTGTTATTTCAAGGACGTCCTGTATATCTTCCTGATATATATCCTAAACTCAGTCACACAAATAATTGTAGATTACGTCATTTGGCGTAAACGTGATACTTTATGTAACGAAGGTGAACATTTATTTTGCCGAACGTAGTGAGGCAAATGAATTCAGCTGAAACACATAAAGATACTTTTACGCCGAATAATATACCGCCTCATTCTGAGCAAAGGCAACGATCCGAATGTATGAATATTTCTCCCGCTCCAAATACAAATCCCCTGAACGCGTTTAGCCAATCACAACACAGTCTGTCTCATTACGAGCAAACGCAACGATCCGAATGTGCAATTATTTTTCTGGCTCCTAATACAATTCCCCTGAATGCTGTAGGCGCGTTATCATCGATGTCATATGTCATACATACTTACATATTATGGAGCCGCGTAAGAAAAATTATCTGATTACCAAATTACTATTAAAGGACTATAAATTGTTTAGTCCTGTGTTATGGTAATGAGTAAATTCCAGTACGTTATACTGACGATGGTTACACAAAGCGTAATGATATTATTAATAAGCGATCAAGAAAATTGCAAATAAGGCATCAAGAGATTTAATAAATTAAATTTTAATAATAAAGGTCACAAAAACTATTCATAGTATACTAAATAGATTTCAGAACTAATAAAAACTAAATTAAATTCTAGTAATGTAAAGAAAAATTTACTCTTACAAATAATAAAATAAATTGTTCATAATGAGAAATTAATATAATAACGGAAATTCATCCGTTTAAACTCATCGCCGTAAAATAATTGATGATGTTTGGAATATTTATAATTACGAAAACCATTTAATTTTAGTATGCGGTTAACGGAAGAGCAGCATATGCCTAAATCATTGGAAATATCGCTAAGTATCAAATTTCAATTTAGTTCTATTGCAGCGCATACTAAAATGGACGTATCATTAGAAACTCTGCGATTTAAGAATAATGGTTTTAAATTTTGTACAGAACCAGTAATGTCTATTTTCTTTTTAAGTCTACAAATTGTAGCTTTGTTCGGGATGGGCTTGTCGGCATACCTTCCGGCAAATAAGTAACATACTCTTTGATAAGAATTATCAGCGTGATACCATTTCATCATTTCGGCTTTCTCTTCTAGTGAATAACGCGGCGTGATCACTATTCAAACGCTTAAGAGACTCCGTATAGGGTGACAGTGATGACACTAATTTGTGACATTAATTGTCAAATGGTTGCGCGACAGACTGTTTTGTGATTGGCTAAAAGCGTTCAGGGGATTTTTATTCGGAGCGGGAGAAATATTCATACATTCGGATCGTTGCGTTTGCTCTGAATGAGGCGGTATACTATTTTATCTTCAATCGCAAGTATATCGAACAAAACTTCATATGATTAGGCACATAAAGTACGCAAATATACTATTTTATCGCCAACCGTCAATAGATGCATGCATCACCATAGTTATTTGCGGCAATAAAGATACACTTTATATTACTGTAAAAATAAAGCACTTTACCTGCAGCTAATAATATCTATCAGCATCCCCATGACTATAGCATTAGACAGAAATAGTTTGTCGCTGTCACGGCTGCAACAGTAAAATTTTGATTTCGAATTATTTATAGAAAATAATGGAAGAAGACATTCGGTGCACGCCATCTGAAATTCTGAAAAAGTCGTTCTTCTTTCGAAATTCTACAACAAAAATCAGTCAAAAAATATAATCGCAAGTATGACATATTTATGAAATTGTGCAACAAATACGGAGTTAAAAAATTCAGTGAAAACGTTTTACTGACGTACTTCTCCGATTTATCGAAAGAGAATTCTCCTTCTTCGGTGTGGTCCTATTATTCCATGGTGTTAGCAACTCCTTTAGCAAAAAAATACATTGATATTAGTAAATATAAAAAAATATCAAAATCATATTCCAAAAAAGTCCAAAACACTATTACAAGAAGAAATACATACATTTTTAATAAATTCATCGGATGAAATCTACTTGATGATGAAGGTAATTCATACAAACCTTCCAAAACCAATTTTTTATGAATGTAGTAATTATTTTAGATTTACGTTGTGTTTGGCATTGCTGGGGCTTTACGTAATGAAGAACTTTTGAATTAAAAAGTAAGTGACATAGAGCATAAAGAAACAGTTTTGGTTGTGCAGATAACTAAAACAAAGATTAATAGGCCTCAATTGTTTGTGATCACTACAGAGTTTGAAGCAAAAGTAAAATCCGTAGAATTATTTAACAAATATTTAGCTTTGTGTCTTGAACAGACGCCCCACGACCGACTTATCTTAACTTATAAGAAATGTAAAATGCACAGTCCAGCGAATTGAAATCCATACCTTCGGAAGTGTACCAAGCAAAATTTCCAACTATCTACATTTGCCTAGAGCATCACTTTATACGGGACATTATTTTCGTCGAACGTCCGCCACTCTCTTTGCCAACGCAGGCGGCAGTAAGGAAAATTTAAAACGCTACGGAGGGTAGAAAAGCGACACGATTGCAGAGTCCTATGTTGAGGAATCCGTGCTCAATAAAATTAAAATAGCGAAGACGACTTTAGGTAAAAGTCAAACTAACAGCATAGTTACCAACGATAATTCTAATAATGGTTTATAAGTTATTAACACAAATAATAATCCTCAAGCATATTCAATTGAAACTTCTCCCACTGCAGGAATTAATTTTTATAATGCGTTCGTTTACTTTTAACATATCAAGTCATAAGTAGATTTGTATTTTATTCGCTGTTATTTTTCTGTGCTTACTTTGTCATAATAAAATGTGATAAGCTATAATATGTTCATTTTTCTTAAATATACATTTTTACGGTTGGCGATAAAATTTTGTATGCACCACGTCAGTAAAGTAACTTTATTGAACTCACCTGCTACTCGTTAATCTCAGATTCATTCAATAAAATATCACTTTACTGAATTGCTACATAAATATTATCTGCTTAATTTGATAAAGTGATATTTATACCTTGCCAATGATGACAAATAAGTTGCCACTTTTATGACGTTTGAAGGTAAAAGGTGTTTTTTTTTAAATTCATACTCAAAATAAGTCATGAAATGTACTATCGCATTCATGGAAAAGTAGGACAATTAATTGTCTTAGTTTCAGACAGTTTTTAAAAATGTTGGCATTATAACATTCATTTACGAACTTATGATCATAGAAACGTTACTTTTAAACGTCAACGTTATAATATAAAATGACAAATGCGTATTTGGCATCTACATTCATGCAACCCAATTTAATGCAATCAAAATATGACTTAGTTTTCCATGAACGCGATAGTACATTGTGAACAGTACCACACACTACAAATTCTACTTCAATCATAAACACAAAGAACAAGCTAGTTGTTTGAAATTTACTTATGTTCGTACAAAGTAATGCCAATATACAATATTTACAATAAATAACCGAAATACCCACCATCTGCGTCATGTCACTGCTGATGCTTTCGTCTAATACAACATATTGACAACGTTGACAACATATTGCAGCATAGCAGGATGGTTATTGATTTTATTTATTTATTCCGATATTCTGTGGCGTAGTTCATCCAGGTCGTGTATTGGCTGTTGAAAAATTGAGTTCTTTATACACGGCCACAAAAGGAAGTCGCATTAAGTAAGGTCATAGGATCTCTGTGGATATGGAATGGGTGTATTGCGACTAATAATGCGATTGTCAAAAAATTACATTATCATGTATAAGGTTTCATATCATGTGTGGGGGGTTCCGTCTTGTTAAAAATACCGAATTTGTAATTAATCGTCGTAGATTTCATCAAAAATTCGCCTTAAAATCTCTTCTTAATATCTTTCTGCATTCAAAGTGCCTAAAGAAATTTATTGTTAATGTTTATTATAAGAACAGTGTCTGTCTTTTACCTTCAAAAAAGTGTGGTCCAACTATTCTACGCTATCAAACTGCTGCCCACACCGCCTATATTTTTTGGATGAAGTGGAACCTCTTCGATGAAATTGGAGAGACCCAGTTTCATCGAGGAGGTTCCACTCCATATTTTCATGTTTTGTGAATTAATGTAGCTTTGTAAATGACACCATATTTCATCCGTAGAGAAAGTCCTTTCCAAGAAATCATTTTTAACAGCGTTTAGAAACTATCAGCAATATGTGACATTTTGCAAGTAATCAGTTTCATGTAATTGTTGGATGGCTAACATAAAGTAGGGATACAATTGCAAATCCTTTAATATTTGACTAGTACCGGGAGCTAATTGGATTTGCTATGCTAACTGACGTACATATTGCTATGAACTGTGGTTTGGAAATTAGCTATACCACCATTCACGACAAATCTATCCAGCTAGGATATTCAGTCGGTTTATTTCCAAAAGAAATGGGACTGCTTTCTCCTCAGGGTTCCAATCGGAAATGTGGAAAATAATTAAGTTAATTTTAGTTGGACGCCACTCAAAATTCGTTTGAGAAAAGTTATAATAATATCTTTAAGTTACTTATTAAAATGTGTAGAAAGCATATTTAAATTAAAAATCACAATATAAAATTTAAATGAAATTTAATACAAAAATTAAAAAAAAAATTTAAAAAAAAATCTATATAGAGTATAAAGATCAATATTGCATCATTTAACAATATTATAAAGGTAAAAATAACACATGGAAATGACAGGTGCATGCGTGCAAAAACCTTTTTGAAAGCCGAACAAAATAAACTAAAGTAAATGACAAAGAAAATTTCTAATTTCACCCCAGAGAAACAAAATAAACAAACTATCTTGACAGCTCGAAAAGATCTCTAAGAAAACATACGCACTAACATGTCAAAGAAAAAAATGCCCTTGAAGTTCCCAACGTACAAAATTTTACATTTACAAGTTTTTTACTAGAAATGTTAAAAACCTTCTTTGTTATCTATATCAAATAACTAAGACTAAATTTCAATACAATAATATTAATACAATAGAAAATACAGTATTTAACTCTTTTAAATATAATAAGATATCTTTTAAAATATATATATATATATATATATATATATATATATATATATATATAAATTCGAGACACGTGAATAAGAATGTTATAAAAACTCAAAATTACGAGAGTACAAACTCGTATAAATCGGTAATGAATTAAAACAACACCAACCACTAATTAAATCAAAAATAACCCGAAGTTACTTAAAAAAGATAAAGATAAATCTTTTTATAAACACGTCTTTCTTATCTCACAGTAAACTAGTGTCTGTCTTAAGGTCAAATCAAGCGCGCAGGCTTACAATATAAAACCAGTTTTTCTCACAAAAAATAATTTCAAAAATATACACTTGCGTTCAAAATAATTATATAAAGATATCTTATTATATTTAAAAGAGTTAAATACTGTATTTTCTATTGTATTAATATTATTGTATTGAAATTTAGTCTTTAGTTATTTGATATAGATAACAAAGAAGGTTAACATTTCTAGTAAAAAACTTGAAAATGTAAAATTTTGTACGTTGGGAACTTCAAGGGCATTTTTTACTTTGACATGTTAGTGCACATGTTTTCTTGGAGATCTTTTCGAGCTGTCAAGATAGTTTGTTTATTTTGTTTTTCTAGGGTGAAATTAGAAATTTTATTTGTCATTTACTTTAGTTTATTTTGTTCGGCTTTCAAAAACGTTTTTGCACGCATGCAGCTGTCATTTCCATGCGTTATTTTTACCTTTATAATATTGTTAAATGATACAATATTAATCTTTATACTCTATAAAGATTTTTTTTTTATTCTTTTTTGATTTTTGTATTAAATTTCATTTAAATTTTATATTGTGATATTTAATTTAAATATTCTTTCTACACATTCTAATAAGTAACATAAGTAAGTTAAAGATATTATTATAACTTTTCTCAAACGAATTTTGAGTGGCGTCCAACGAAAATTAACTTAATTATTTTCCACATTTCCGATTGGAACCCTGAGGAGAAAGCAGTCCCATTTTTTTGGAAAGAAACCGACTGAATATCCTAGCTGGATAGATTTGTCGTGAATGGTGGTATAGCTAATTTCCAAACCACAGTTCATAGCAATATGTTTGGAGTGCTTCCTCGATAATCTGTCTTACATGTTCGATTGCCTCCACGGTTCTCTTTTAGGTCATACACTTCCTTCTTTACGTAAAATCCCGTCTCATCAACTGTTTGCATGTAATGCAAATTATTCTCCAGTGAAGCTCCCCAATGAAGTTGTTGAGTTTGTGACCAGTAATTAATTTATTGGAGGTTTGTAGACTGAAGTATCATTTAATAAGTCCTTGATCTTGGAGACATATTAATCTGTCAACATGCAAACAGTTGCATTACTTTTATCAGACGCAGTAATAATTAAATTTGTATCTTGTTTAAGAAAACTTTATGTTTGTAGTTGTAGATTATGATTAAGTTTATTGGAGTTAGATTTCATAAAATGAGTTATGTGATAAATAATCTCTGACCTATATAATTCTCTCTGACCTGAATCGACATCTTGTAACGAAGCTGAACGATTATTTTGCCTCACCACATTCGGCAAATAAATTCAGCTGAGACACATAAAGACACTTTTACGCCATATACTATAAATAACATATACTATTTTATCCTCAAAGGCAAGTATATAGAACAAAATTTTATATGATTAGGCACATAAAGTACGCAAATTTACTATTTTATCTGCTTAATTTGATAAAGTGATATTCATACCTTGTCAATTATGACAAATAAGTTGCTACTTTTATGACGTTAGAAGATAAAAAGTGTTTTCTTTTTTAATTCATGCTCAAAGTAAGTCATGAAATGTACCATCGCATTTATGGAAAATTAGGACAATAAATTGTCTTAGTTTTAGATAGTTATGATCACAGAAACGTTACTTTTAAACGACAACGTAATAATACAAAATGACAAATGCGTAATTGGCACCGATGTTTGTATCTACATTCATGCAATTTATTGCAATCAAAATATGACAGTCTTAGTTTTCCATGAATGTGATTGTACATTGTGAACTGTGCCACACTATAAATTCTTCTTCAATCATAAACACAAGTTTGTTGTTGAAATTTATTTATGTTCGTACAAAGTAATGCCAGTATACATTTACACAGTCAGTGAGAAGCCTGTGCATAGGCAAATTGTACGCATTTACGGGTAGAGAGAATCTAAGTCCGTGTGATAATATGTATATTAATAATCAGATTTACAAAAAAAGGATTTGGTGAAACATTTTTGTAATTAGTAGTAGTGTTGTTGTCATTAGTATTGATTAAATCGCGTGTATTATTTTCGTAATTTTCTGTGGGACATGGTCCAGTGACTAATGAGTATTAGTAAAGGTATTATCAAGAGAGTCAGGTTCATTTCTGGTATTTTGTTTATCATAAACTTCACCAATGTTATTATAGTGGGTATTGTATGACATTAGAAGTTCGGAGATCTTTTTCTTATTTCTGACCTTAATTTTGTTAAATTGTAAAATTTTGATTTCTGTATTAAATTGAACGTGTGATACGTACCTTGAGGTATATTAAGATAAGTAAAGGACATATGTTCTTGTCAGCAGCCAAGAAGGCAATGTGTGCATAAGTGTTGCCTATCTCAAAAGCAATAACACGCCGTTCGAAATTAATTATAATACTGACTGACTTATTTTGTATGAGTGCATTGTATCCAACCAATCCTAATTCTATCGGTTTAAAGTTATTTATAATATGTGAAGGATATATTGAAAATTGTTTACATTTAATCAAAAAAATTAATCTATTTCTCAAGGAAGTCATTTTGGTATTCATATTGCTCCATTCCTTCATTGCTCTGGCGGTGTCATTTCCATATTTTGTATCAATTTCAGCGTAAAATCCCATATATAACGGGTGTTCATTTGAAAAGTCAATCTATTAGCATGTGATTTACTGAGAACATTTTGAAGTATGTCGTAAATTAAAATTTACTACTTAACCTACGAAGTCGTATATTTTGACAGTTTCATACATACAAATAAATATCATTATCATTATCAAATGTCATCTGGATTTACGTTTACGGAACAACAAACACATACTAATATATATGCGTCTTATTCTATTAAAATTTCAAAGTAACCTAGATTACTTTTCAAATGAACACACGTTATATATATATATATATATATATATATATATATATATATATATATATATAAGGTAAACTTAATTAGTCGGCGATTAAAGGTCTGGTTATTACTTCAAAGTGTATATATTTAAAATAATCCTACATGTTTCGGCAATGATGCCTTTGTCAAGGATATAAAAAATATATATATTTTTTTTATTTATTATTTATATTTTTTAACAACATGGGCTCCGTGAACTCTGATACACTCGCGGGCACGACGAATAGAGGACTGCTGTACTCGCCACAACAACCCAGCATTGTTTCTTATCACATCACAATGAAATGTGATTATCTGAAAAAGTTCCTCCCTAGTATCAACCGGAGAGGAATACACCAAGGTTTTGAGATTACCCCACAGGTGAAAATCAATTGGCGTTAGGTCGGGAGACCGTGGAGGCCAGGCAATGGGACCTCCTCTGCCTATCCAACGGTTTGGATAGACGTTATTCAGGTGGTCGCGTACAGCAACGCTAAAATGTGGTGGGGCCCCATCATGCATAAAATACATGCTTTGGCGGGTTGCAAGTGGCAAATGCTCTATTGAATCCAGAAAAGCGTTCTGAGGGAACTGTAAATAAAGTTCACCATTCAATCGTGGCGGCAATACGCATGGTCCAATCAAAAAATTGCCAATTATTCCTGCCCAAACATTCATTGATTGGAACTGATGTTGATAATGATGAACGACAGTGGCATGAGGGTTTTCATCAGCCCATACATGCGAGTTATGTAAATTTACAATACCATTTTTGATAAATCCTGCTTCATCGGTAAAAAGAATAGTGCTAATGAAGTTTGGGTTTGTTCGTTGCTGATCTAACAGCCAGTTTGCGAACTGCATTCTACGAGGAAAATCTTAGGGAAGTAGTAGATGCACTTTTTGCAGATGATTAGGGTAAAACAACTGTTCTTTAAGTACTTCATGAATTGTCGTTCTTGACGTATTAAGCTGCGCGGCTAATCTTCGAGTGCTTATTGAAGGAGTATCACCTGCAGTATCCAAAATATTTTCCTCCAATTGCACCGTACGTACTGTTCTTCTCACACCAGCATCAGTATTTTTTTTCGTAAAACTTCCTAAAACATTAAAGAAAGTCAATAACGTTACCTTATTAAATGGAATCCACCAGTCTCTCTTAGACGTTGGTCAAGTCGCTGAAATGTTTTCTGATTTGGAATATTGCGATTAGGATATCTTTCTTCATACAACCTTCTTGCTTCCAAAGCATTGCAAGATGCAAGACCGTACATAAGATGCATATCTGCATACTCACTAAATGTGTATCCCATTATCAAATTAAATTTACCAAGATATTCAAAATTCAATAAATTAATATCGAAGTAAAGGATCAACGTGTTAACAATATGAAAGATTACAAGATTTAAAATTTACACGTCAATGCAAGATATTTATTAATTCGTGGGTACCATAGTAACGTATGTAAAAACAATGCGTTTTTTAGTGCTGAAAACAGTTTTATTTCAGACTTTTGTATCACACTTTGTTGCAGACAAAAAAAAATAAAAACATGGTTCTTTTTAATAGAAATAAAGCATTAATCCTTTTATTTTTTTTCCTCGAAAACGGTTCATTTTATCGACAATGAACAAGAGTACCTTTTCTTTAGTATAATGTTCAAGGTATCCAAATTTGTTTTTTTTAACTCCTTATAATACAGGGTGTTAAAAATGTAAGTATTAAAATTTACAACCTAGTCTGCCCCTGGTAAACTAAACATGCTAATTTAAATTTAAGGGCAGTATTTTAGGAGGTCCTTACTACTGTTTATCGTATTAAATTTTCATTAAATTATAATAAGTAGTTTAAAAGGTATTCAAGAAAAATTGATTTCCTGTGGCGTCCTTTAGGAGGCCGTATCTCCGTAGGGAGGGCCGCTAGGAAAAAAATTATGGGAACTTGTCATCTTATTTTTTAATGTTCTATCTGAATCCGAGAGATTTCCCACATTTTCCCGGACACATTGTATATATATATATATATATATATATATATATATATATATAAGTAAAAAATTAACTAAACAGATGCGGTCAATCAAAACAAAAAAAAAATAATTTTTTTTCACTTTATATTTCATAACCATTCGTTACTTTATCAGGAGTTCAATTACAGAGTTAAAATTTAACAGAGACGCCATTAAACATATTAAAATCAAAAATTTAAAATATAAAAAAAATTTAAATTCTTTAAGAAGGCATGATATGCCGAAACATGTACGATTGTTTTAAATATTTACATTTTGAAGTAAAGCCAGACCTTAAATCACCAAATAATTGAATCTACTATATATATATATAGGGCTGTAAAACTTACCGTGAAAATAAATGTAACACAGGGCCTTAACAATTAATCAAAATTTTATGTGAAGTTGTAGAAGAAATATTGATGATGACACTGTCTTCATCCGGTTCATATGTCTGTTGTTCCCAGTTTTCTTTAACATAATGATCTGACGCATGTCCCATAGAGACAGAAGGCAACAGTATTTAGTAAACTCTGCTCCCGTGGGGGTATTTTCTGTATTGGCAGAGCATCGTTCTTGTCAAAACTTACTAGGCGACATTTTTAAAACAAAATGTATTAGAAAAGTTATTAAATTTTAGATAGATTATTACTAAATCCACTCTAGTTCGGTGAAATGCAATCAGAAAATAACTACATGTAATTATAGTTCATAACTATGAAGGTATAATATAATATATATTTGGATATGATAAAATATGTAGAACTCTCTAATAACTTTAGTACTACTACTCTCGTGGGCAAGGAATTAGGATTAGTACATATTTAATGATATTCCGATTATAAATACCTAGGTATTTGAACCTTGGAACAGGCCATATGAATTGCCTCTGGGAATATAAAAGAAAACGGAATCGAACATTGAAACATTGAATTCTTTATTTCTTTAGACAAGTCAACGCTATTTCTAATTCTAAAGCACTGTCTTTTAACTCTATGAATCCACTTTCACTAGCTCCCCTCTGTTTACACGCTACTCGAAGGTTATGGGAAGAGTTACAGGTGATGTAATGCTTGTACAATATTATACAATCTTTCTACAAGAAACAAAACATCTCTACGTATTATTGCGCTACTTGATGTATTATTTTATAATATTTTCAAATGCTATTGGCATTGAAAAATATCATCTTTCCGAACTCGACATACGATCTTATATTAGAAACGTTACGTGCTAGAAGGAAACGAATCAATCAGATCGGCATCACAAAAATAGCCGAATCGATTCAAAATTGGGTGTGATGATTTTTCTTTTTAAATCAGTGTTATTTGAGTGTAAACGAAGCAACGGTAATATTAAAGGTTATAACAAAGTCATTTTAATAATCGAATATTGATTTTATCAAGTTGTGAGAAGCACTTGAATGAAGAATTTTAGAGAGGCGTTGGAATAATATTTTTGGAGACCTCATTTAAAAGCTAACAGAAGGAATACCGTCAATTAGAAAAACAATTTTGGTAGCAAAAGAAGTACTTTTCTAAAAAAGGCATTTACTTGATAACAATTTCCTTAAATGCCTGTTACGTTACTTTATAGTATTAATTCATTTCAAATTATCTACGTACATCTCGAGTACCAAAATGATTATGAGTGATACTATATTTTAATATTAATTGTTACTTATATTGAAATAAGAAATCCATTATTATTTTATTTATTATACATAAAATGCCCTTTCAGTACAGATTTAAATAATTTCACAAAGATTCTGACTTCATAGAATTTTTTGAATAATTGTTTTTTTTATTAAAAATAATTATAAAATTCCATAATACGCATATTCGTGCAAAAAATATAGAAAACTGCATCTAAACTCTTGCCTTTAAAGAATAACACTAAGTAGAAGATGAGGGGAAGAGGAATATCTGATCTGCACGTACTCCATGCGAAAACAAATATGCAACCTTCGACAATACTTTCACGATAAATCCGATAACTCATACATCGCAGACAAAAACTACACACCGTTAAACCTAGTATTAAAAAAACTACACACGTTATTCATATAACTACATAACGTACGTCCAAATGAAAAAAAAATATATTAGAAGAGGAAAAACTTCTTGGAAACCATTGCTCCCATATGGCAAGAGAAATCATAAGTAGTGCTGGTTGTTACAAATGACTAGTAAGTGGACTACTTTTCCCAGAGACCGACGGCATTAATGATACATCTATACCCTACTATAAATATACACCTATGACAATCTTTGAAAACCAAAGATACATATTCTATTGGAATATCACAATACATAGAGATAAATAAATTTTCGCAGAAAGACCAGACGTCATATTTCAAGATAAAGTGGCACAAGTCACATACTTAATAGACATGCCAGCAAAAAATAACATAAAACAAAATTGAAAAATGCACAACACTGAAGAAAAAGTTCAGCGAATGTAGAAATATAAAAATATATATATAATACCCTTCATTATACCAGTTGTGGAATAACACTCAATCAGTTCGCTAAGAGTCTCAAATTAATAGAATTACCGTCCGAAGTCTACTAATTATCGCAGGGATCAATAATACTCAACGCGTGTTGTACAGTCCGTAAATTTTTACAAATAGAATAAATTCGAATCGCTAATTAAACCCTCCCAAGATAGTATTCTATCATATAACTTGTAGTAAATACCATTCTATGATTTACACCAACACCACAACATCAGGCGCGCACCACCTAGTTCATACCCATAGATATGTGGGTAGAGTAAAATGTTTCCCGGATACAGGCTAAGAAAATACAACATAACTCGACCCTATAATAATAATTATTATTATTATTATATTAGGCAATTGTAATACATGAAGAAATATGGTCAGTCGATTGTATAGTAATTTAAATTTAGAAAATAATACACAATATAAATAGTTTAGTTTAATAATAGTTTACCTTATTATTATGGCGATCATGAAAAAGCAAATATAGCTACAGGAAATAATAAAAGAAACGCACCTAATGAAAAAAAGTATTCCCAACAAATATAAATTTAAGTTTTACCAATATACAAGGTGTTAAAAAAAGTTGTTCTGATATTTTACCCACTTATGGTTCTCATTAAGATAAAGAAACAAGTCTTAGTAAACCTAGGTCCTAAAACCAGTCGTTCCTGTGTTATAATTGATTTTTTCCACGGTCGGGAGTAGAAATCAGTTTCTATGACATCAAAATTAAAACAGAAGTAGTCGATTATTCCCAAGGGAGTATAATGCTCCCAAGAGAGTTTACATTATGGAGAACGTTTGTGATTCATGCATTATTTATTTTGTAGTTATGACAATAACTCAACGACTACTAAATAAATGCTCAAATCCGAATACAATAATTCTGGTGCTACTTACTTCATAATGACAAACTATGTGTTTTTAAGTTAATGAGACCGTGGAAAAAATAGTATATACCATTCGGGAGAGATGCTATTTTGTCCTCGGTGCATTGTAACCCTCGGGCTTCGCCCTTGGGCTTCAAATTGCACCTCTGCCAAAATAACGCATTTCTCTCCCTTATAGTATAATATACTATTTTCCACGGTCGGGAGTAGAAATCAGTTTCTATGACATCAAAATTAAAACAGAAGTAGTCGATTATTCCCAAGGGAGTATAATGCTCCCAAGGGAGTTTACATTATGGAGAGCGTTTGTGATTCATGCAAAAAAAAGATAACATTGAAATTATTTATTGACATTTAAATTAAATGTTACATTTGTACAATTTTCAAAATTAATATTAGAAGGAATATTACTTTCGCTTACATTTACAGTTTTTGTGATTGCCCTAGTAGTGGTACCTACTAAAACCTGATTAGCAATTTTGGTCTTATTTTCAATGGAGGTCTCGACATAACCCTCAGCGACTGTCGTTGATTTCCAACCAGCATGACGCTTTATTGTCGTGATATCCACACCAGCATCTGCCAGTAATGTCGCTGAAGATCTTCGTATGCAGTGACCAGTATAACATGCAGCATCAGGTAATTTTAAATACGAAGCTACTACACTCGGAATTTTTCCCATGGTATTCTTGCCAACTGGCTGCGAACTACATTTTCCTGCTTTGTAGTACAAAAAAAGGCGCTTATGCTTGACGTGGGGAGGACGAAGGGACAGGTATTTTCGAAACAACTCTAGCATATTTTCCACATCGGTAACCACAAAGGTTCGTGGAATCTTTGTCTTAGTGTTTGGAATTTTTACAATCAAGGAAGAGCCTACATCCTCAATATCATCTACAGTTAAATTGACTAGTTCATCAGTTCAACAAGCTCCGGCAATCCCCAGAATTAATCCAACCTATAAAAAATCAAAATACTTAATAATTGAAATACCTAACAACAAAAGTAATCTTACCTTAATCATTAAGAATTCTTTGTCATCTGCACTTGATAGAAAACGGTCGATTTCGCCCTTTCTCAATATTTTCGATTTTTTCGCTTGATATCCGTCACCGGTTCTTATCAAAAATGCGATGAGCTTGGGGAATTTGCTTATATCTATGTTGTCGTAAATTATCAAGCATGACTTAACCATAGAATATTGCGCCCATAATGTGGAAGACTTGTAATTCTTTGCATTTTCACTGAAGTATGCCAACAAAACATTCTCGCTGTATACTTGAACATTTTTCTCGGCGCACCACTTTTTGAACCGATTGTAGGCTATATCGTATAAAGATCTTGACTTCGTAGGCAGCAAATTGCTTATTGCAATATATGCAGCCTCCACAATCTCTTCCGACTCACAATTATTCATTGTGCACTAAACAAACTTTAAACTAAACCAAACTAGCACCTTAATTTGACAATTCTTTTTGTTTGTTTATTTTGTAGTTATGACAATAACTCAACGACTACTAAATAAATTCTGAAATCCGAATACAATAATTCTGGTGCTACTTACTTCATAATGACAAAATATGTGTTTTTAAGTTAATGAGACCGTGGAAAAAATAGTATATACCATTCGGGAGAGATGCTATTTTGTCCTCGGTGCATTGTAGCCCTCGGGCTTCGCTCTCGGGCTTCAAATTGCACCTCTGGCAAAATAACGCATTTATCTCCCTTATAGTATAATATACTATTACATTTTTCTCGTTGAAAGCATAACTAGACTTTTGCTTATGTTATCGTTATCAATGTACAATAAATGTGTATCCTAGCTTTTATTTTTTGTTATTTAGTGTCATGTCATATTGTCATATCTATCGCGCTTTTGCTGTAGGTTAAATATGAATAGATACACGAATGCACAAATGGCAGACATTCACTTTATGTATGGTGCTGCTAATGGTAATGCTTATGAGGCGCGTCGCCTTTATGTGGAAGCCTAACCTAACCGTATTTTGCCTAGTGATAATTTTTTTACAAAAGCGCATTAACGTCTGTCAGACGTGGGTTCACTTAAACTAAATTTTTGCGATGCTGGTAGACCTCGATCTGTGTGTACTCCTGCAGTAGAAGAGGATGTTTTAAGAAGGATTGAAGAATATCTAGGTATTAGTGTTAGAAGGATCTCTGCTGCAGTAAATATTAGCGCTGATCTAGTTTGGAGGACTTTACACCAGCAACAACTTTATCCTTATCACCTTCAGCGAGCGCAAGCACAAACCGCTTCGGACTACGTTTCGCGAAGTGTGTTTTGCGAAATAATTCTGCAGAAAATTGCAGAAAATTGTAGAAAATCTTATCTTCCTTGGTATAGTTTTATTCAGCGACGAAGCTGCATTTACTAAAGACGGCGTTATTAATTTTGATAATAGTCACGTTTGGGTGGACCAAAATCCCCCGGGCTGTTGTGGAATTAAGGAGTCAGCATAGGATATCTGTTAATGTTTGGAGTGATCGACTGATAAGACCAGCTTTTCTTCCTAATCGCTTGACTGCTGAAATTTAACTGGAATTTTTGCGAAACACTGCCAATATCATTAGAAGATGTACTTTTTCAGGATAGGTTACAGATGTGGATTATGCATGATTGCGCGCCTGCACATTTCGCACACATTGTTCGTAATTATTTAAATAATGAATTTAATGGTAGGTGGGTAGGACGAGGGAGTCCAAATGCTTGGCCACCTAGATCGCCTAATTTTAATCCGCTAGACTTTTTTTGCCTGGGGTTACTTAAGTCATTAGTTTATTCCACACCCGAAAATGACATAGAAGATCGCCAACGAAGAATATAAAACGGATATGAGGCCACTCTACAGGAATCTTCGAAAGAGTGCGAGATTCTTTTGTGCGTAGATGTCAAGCAAGTTTGCACATGGAAGGAAGTCATGTCAAACATTTAATGTAACCCTTTCGGCCCTGGCGTTCACATATGTGTACATAATTTTTACATATTTAAATATACGTTCTGAATCACTGTATTTCAAACCCATTGGTTATGTTTGTTACAATGAATATTGTTAATAATGCAGAGCCATCTCTGGTTCAATTTCGATACGTTTGTAGTTTAGTAAGTTTAAGTTAAGTTGTTGTGAACGTATGTCACGCGGTCACTGTGTGAAGGAAAGTTGTACACCTATATTTTTCAATAATTTAGCTATTTTATATATACAATTATTGTTTTCTTTTATTGATTCGTAAGTATATATATATATATATATATATATATATATATATATATATATATATATATATATATATACTGTTCGCTTTTCTAATGGAAATTTCATGTGATAATGTAGTTTTAACTAAATAATATTTTTATAAAAATTCATGTTTACATAAGTGATCATTGGGTTTTTAGTTTGACGTTCTATAACAGCAGGTAAAATGTGATTTTTTTTTAAAGATTTCAATAGTAATAGAGAACAAACGTCCATTGATAGAAAAGAATTAAAAGAAGAAGCAGAAAAAGTTCTTCAGGAGCTTGAAGATGGAATAATTCAGATGTTGATGTGAGTGATGATGATGATAATGAAGAGATTGAAATTTGTTCTGGCACCGACAATCGACAACTGGGAAGTCGTGAACATTAAATTTGAAGTGAAGGATTGGCAGATACGGCAGAAGAAACCATAGCAAAAAGTAATAACAAGAAAGACAGACCTAACGAAATTTTATGCTTCAAGGAAATATAACTTTGAATTTTGCTCAGGATACGCACCAAGCTATTTCCACTTCTGAAGTTATTTCACTTTACGAATATTTCAAGAGAACAAACGTCCATTGATAGAAAAGAATTAAAAGAAGAAGCAGAAAAAGTTCTTCAGGAGCTTCATGATGGAAATAATTCTGATGTAGATGAGAGTGATGATGATGAAAAAGAAGATATTTAAATTTGTTCTGGCACTGACAGCAATCGACAAGTAGGAAGTCGTGAACATTAAATTGAAAGTGAAGGATTGGCAGATACGATAGAAGAAACCATAGCAGAAAGCAAGAAAGACAGACCTAACGAAATTTTATGCTCCAAGGAAATATAACTTCGAATTTTGCTCAGAATACGCGCCAAGCTATTTCCACTTCGGAAGTTATTTCACTTTACGAATATTTCAAGAGGTATATATAGCTGACGAAATATTTGGCAATTTTGCTATGAAAACCAACGTATACTCAGTGGGGCACACTGGAAAAAGTGTTGATACGACTGAAAATGAAGTATGAAAATTATTTGGATTGCATATCCTAATGGGTATTTTGAAATTTCCTCGGTTGAGATTGTAATGGAAAAATTGAATTGCTATTCCCTCAATTTGCAATGCAATGTCAAGAAAGAGGTTTGAAAAATTACGTTCTAATCTGCACATTATAAACGATAAACCTAATAATGACGATCGTTTATGGAAAGTGCATCCTCTTATTACAACTGTATTAAATCGATGTCATGAACTTTCCAAGGTAGAGAATTTATGCATCGATGAACAAATAATGCCTTTCAAAGGTTGATTGAATATAATTCAATATATAAAAAGCAAACCCAAATATTATTTTTAAATATTATGTGGGTCTAACGGTATAGCCTATAATTTTGTGATTTATCAAGGTAAAACTACAGAATTATCTACTAATGAATACGGGATATCTACTGCTGTAGTTATAAAACTATGTGAAACCATTCAAGAAAATTCAAATCATAAACTTTATGCAAATAATTTTTTTATAGGAATACCATGAAGTACATCATTACTACCTAAGAATTGCGTCAAAAGATTTACGACCACAAACTGATGCAAGATATAGCAACGGCCATTGGCCCATAACAGACAATGCGCCTCAACGTTGCTAGAACGAATTATGCAAATGTCGTTCAAAATGTCCATTTGTGCCTAACATCTAGAACAAATTGTTTTTTGAAATTTCATACCGAATAATATTCCTACAGTAATATAAAAAATATTTTGTAAATAAACCGTAACAAAACATTGATGAAAATTTAACAACTTCAAGAACGTAAAAGAAATTACAAAGTTAAAGAAATATCAAAGCAACGCATGTTTTTTAGAAACTAGCTTCAGATTTGAGGCAATTTCTTACTTTTGCTTTAACAGCAATTATAGGCAAAAACTCACATAAATATGATGTAATTGGAACAACTCGTCAACTCTTCTTGCTGAGCCAAAACTGATCTGGGTTCTGGGAAAAAAGTCTAATTTCAACATTTCTTCATCACTTGAAATTTTAACGTGTTGTAATGGAATATTGGAAGGAATTGCTTAAAAACGGATCCAGTATCCACTAATAATATAATAATGGTCTGGAAAGGGGAATTTGGAATAGGGTCCCACTTTAGCAAAATTTGCATACCACTGATTTAAATTATAATATTTAATTAAACGAACAACGTTTTCATTTTAAATAAATGTCTAAATATTTTAGTATATTTTTAAAAAGATGATTCTTACGATAGTAGGTTCAAGGTCAGAAAGGGCGGACTGTGAAACTTGAAAAATACCACCGATTTTGCCAATGTTGATTATTCATTACATTTAAGCGGCAAACCAACGTGGAACTAAAAATAAGAAAGCTTTTAGGAAAATTACCGAAATCTAGCAGTTTATATGGTGTCTGCGGTTTCCAACGCATATACGTTAAAATTGACACTTCTCTATTGATTTCAAATGTGGGAAATTTAGAAGATGAAGCACCATCCAAGAGTGTCTACAGTTGGTTTGCCGAATTTTAGCGTAGACACACGACTATAACGGACGAATTTTGCATGACTTTACATGAACATCTAAATGTACGAAACTTCGTAGTTGTTAAATCCCACACAGTTTGACAGAAGCTCGAAAACAAGGCGTGTTCAAATGGTGCCAAATTGCACGTGTGCAAATGGTAACAAGTGTTCATTTGAAAAATCAATCTAGTAGCATGTGATTTACTGAGAACATTTTGAAGTATGTCGTAAATTAAAATTTACTGCTTAACCTACGAAGTCGTACATTTTGACAGTTTTATACATACAAATAAATAACAAATAAAAGGTATTTATTGAAAACTATAACAAATGTTAAAAATGTTGTCCTTCAAGATCAATGCACTTTAAAATCCCCCGTTCAAAATTTCTGATTATATTCTGCAACATTACTGGATTGTTATTAATTTCCATGCATTTCTGTTCGATTCTCTGTAGCATATCATTCAAATTCAACATAGGTGTTCGAAATATGTTATTTTTTAGATAAGGCCACAAAAAGAAGTCGCAAGGTGTTAAATCGCATGAACGTGCAGGCCAGGCAATTTCAGTATTTCAACTAATTATACGCTCATCAAAAAATTCTTTTAAATAATCCAAAGATTCTGCAGTACAGTGACAAGGTGCTCCGTCTTGTTGGAAATATGCATTTTGAAGTTCATCATCATGCAACTGATTGACAAATGGTTGTAAAATTTCCGTACGGTACCTTTGAGCAGTTAACGTTCCCTGAAAAAATATTGGTCCAATGATTCGCCTTTGGCTTATCGCTGTCCAAACACCAATTTTCTCTGGATGTAGCGATTCTTCATTAATTACATGTGGATTTTCACTACTCCAAATTCTTGTATTTTGTGAATTTAGGTATCCCGTTTTATAAAACCATGCTTCATCAGTAGAGATGACTCTTTGCGAAAGTTCTCCATTATTGTTCGTATTTACAAACCAATTACAAAACTGTAGTCTACGTGGGTAATCATTTTCTAACAATTCTTGTACTGCTGCGACACGGTATGGATAAAGTTGCATATCTTTTTTTAATAACTTGTGAGTTGTACCAACAGAAAAGTTTATTTGTTCACTCAAATGTCGAACACATGTTTGTGGTTTATTTTCCATTATTTCTTCAACACGATTGACAACTTGAAGTGTATGTTTCTTAACTGCTCCGTTGCCCGATTTTCTTAAGAGACTACCAGTTTCAGAAAAAAGTTTTAAAGTTCTATCCAAAGTATTCTTAAATTGTATATAATCTATTACAAAATGTGGAAACTCAACTTGAAATTCTACCATGCAATCTTGAACTGGATAAACCCATAAACCATCAATTTTATTACCACTTCGAAAATAATCCTGGACTAAAAAAAAATTTTATGTTCTAAAGTGAAAGCCATTTTAAAACTGAGAAGCAATTTATTTAAACCAGAATCGACGCACGATTATTTTATGCACTAACTGATATTTGTGATTGACATTATCAAATGTCATTTGGATTTACGTTTACGGAACAACAAACACATATTAATATATATGCGTCTTATTCTATCCAAATTTCAAAGTAACCTAGATTGACTTTTCAAATGAACACTTGAAATTACTTGAATTAAACATTACCGAGTTATCTAATTTAAATTTTGGATTCCTACCATTGCAGCATTGATTGAATTTTATTGTAATTATATGGTTCGTTATATGCAGTGAAGCGTCTTTATATTTCATTCAAGTCACTGTCACGTCTAAAGCATTTTTAATACCCAGTGACTGTAAATGATTGAAGAAAATATTCAATTTAACATCCCTGAGAAATTGGCTTGTCTAGTCTTTCGCAACATATTTATCTTTTCGGGTTAGAATATTTTATATAAATATAGATGATATATGGTTAAAATTACTATACTTATATCAAAAGTGCGATTTATACAAAATGATAGTTTAAATAAACTTTACAACCCTATATTATGTAGTATTCAACAACCTACTACCATGCTTTCAAAATCGTTCCTGATTAGAGATGGCAATGCTTTTTTATAACGATCGGTAGCAGTGCATGCACTCATTAATCACTTTGACAGTTTGTATGTGTGCAAAAATTAAAAATTTGACTTTATTAAAAATTTTTATTATATTAGTTAAATTTAAAAGGTAATAGTACTAAAGGTTATGCTGAAAGTGTTGTCTATTATTAAAGACAAAGTCGAACTCTGCGCTTCATGTTCTCAAAACAATTTACCAAAAGTTGAGGGGTTATGTCAGCACAGAAATCCCAAACAGTATTGCGAAGCTCTGCGATTGTGTGATGTATGGTGTTAAAATTATTATGTATTCTTTAAATATGGAAAAATAAAATAATCTAAAATTGTCAGATCCGGTGATCTTGAAGGAAAATTCATAATTCTATCTTCGAAAAATTGTTGCAAAAAAGCTATTGTATTGTATTTCGAGATTTGCGCGCCGGTGCATTATCTTGCCGAAAAAATCCGTCTGTAAGTTTATCATTATGAAGTTCATAAATAAAGGGTTGTAATAATTCATTTTGGTATATTTCAGCGGTTACGGTTTGGTTAAAAAATATAGGCCTAATAATTCGTCTCCTTCAAAATGCCAGACGCCTATTTTTTATGGATCTAAAAAAAAATTCTATTAATTCGTGAGGGTTTTCTGCTGACCACATTCTCATATTTTGCTTATTTAAATAGCCAGAAAGATGGAACCAAGTCTCTTTAGAAAAAATCATTTGTCAAGAATGTTGTCACTATGTATGTTATGTAAAAATCATTGACAGTATTGTGTTCTCGAACCAAAATCTACCTGCGTGAATTCAAAACATGCTTGAATTAAATATGGAAACAACTTTAAGTCTTGCAAGCTTAAGTCATGCAAGCTCTGGTTAATAGAACAACCCATTCTCCATTAGTTAATTTTCGCCCAGTTCTAAAGTAACTTTCCATTATAAGCTTTTGTGTTTGAACTCTAACAAGTTAATAATAAAGTAATACAATCAAATATAAGGTTTTCTAATTTAAGTTTATGACGGACAGACTCTGATCAGGATAGTTTTTGTAGGCATGGTATATTCGTGGTTTAATCGACAGAAGGCCATATAAAATTATTAGAGATATCCATTTTGGCTTCGACTCTGGAATTATATTCAGGCATGTGAAATTTGCTTAATGTGAATAGTTTTATATTTTATGTTTTTGGCCAAGGAATTGTGTACACCTGAATATTTTAGTGTCCATAGAGGGACATTTGTAGCTACAAAAACCTCACACAACTCTCAATAAAAGTTTCCGATAGCGTTGATTTCTGTGTGAACTTTCTTTTAATATGCTGCATTAATTGCGGGTTTTGATACAATTATTGATTGAATAAATACATCACATTTTACACACTGTATTGGGCATGTTGATGGTGTGTTACGTTTACAAGAAAACGTTATCCTACATCTTCTACATTCTCTTTTTTCTTAATCAATTTCAACCCGTAATCGAATATAGGCTTTCTTAGTTGGTTTTAATCGATCTTCATTAATCTCGATTTTGCACTTATTTTACCAGTACTAGACTTTCTGTTTCCTTGATATTATTACAAACGGCGGCTTGTGCTGGATATCGGAATGTGGATGTGCCGTGCTAATAATAATGAAATTATTCTAAGATAAATAAAATAATTAGTGGTGCTGGTGAAGTTTCTTCAAAGGTCCAGGACGTGCGTGATGATTGTTAATTAAAATATATATATAACTTACTTACTAAATAAATAAAACACATAAGTGTTGCCCTTAAAGTTTGTATTTATATTTACATAAGAAGGAAATTGAAATTGTTATATTTAAAAGTAATTAAAACAAAAGTAATATATTCACAAGGAGCGGTATTAAATATGTAATTGAAAATTAACACACAATACTCTGAAACTAACGTTTAATTGAGCAGTAAATTGAGGGTTAATTGAATACGATTAATATAAAATAACCTCTGTATCGAACAATACAGAGTTACCTTTGGTTGGCGGAGATGGTCACGTGGCCTTCGCAGATATACCTGGTCAAGTATATGTAGAGCGATTCTTAGAAGCGAAAGACACCGGGCGGCATCGTGGCGTGTACTTGAACAGCACGAGGAGTTGTATTACTCACGAAGGTTCTAAAGAGAAGATTGAACTGATAGTTTTGTCGATAGAACACTGGTTTTTGAAAACGGTCTGTTTTATGATCTGAGTCGAAGAGAGGGTCGATATCTTGATTAATATTTAATAAGAAGCGGGACCTGAAGAGTTGTTCTATCGATGGCATAAATATTATTAAAATAACGCTTGTGACATAAGCTTTCTAATGATATGAAACACCATAGGGGATGTATGTAATTAAATTAAAACAATTTAAAATGAAATGTATATAGAAATTCCACAGTAACGTTAGGGTTGCTGACGGTCAGGTAGAAAACGAAGGGTCTCGTCGGTCAGGATATAACAAAAGAAATGCTTTCTCTTTGGACACGAATATACAGAAAGATGTCTAAGTTAATATTATTTTAAAATCGAGATATTTAAAGAAGAAGTATGATTTAAAAATAAATGCAAATATTCTATATGCGGAGCGTAACAATATAATTAAATTGTTTGCTCAGTAATTTACATTGATTTATTTAGACGCAATGCGGTTTTTATTATAATATATTTGGCTGACTGTTTTTATTTGTTCTAGCGTCATGTATCCAGACAATGACCATTTTAAATTAGTTAAGAATTCAAAAAGGTCAACGATTTTTTTATAGAATTCACAAGTTTGCCTTTCTATCAATAAAAACAATTTCAAGCATTACCATCATGGTTCTTTATGAAAATATAGCCACCGTAACTGTATGTTTTTGCTTCTATGCCATAAGTTCCATTTAACAGGTCGCACAGATTAAATATTTTTATTTTTTTGATATGCTGTATTTATTACGAGGAATATCTTTTATGTTTTGCATACTGGGACATAGAGGGCGCAACTAATCAAATGTCGGCACTAAAAATTAACCTCTATCATTAGTTAACCTAAATTCGAAGTTTCAGTGCGATACGTGTATTATTGTAGCCAGAACGAACTGTCAAAGTTGACAAGTTAGTCGAAAAATGGAATTAAACCGTGAAAATTTTCTCTGAATAATTTTTTATAATTTTCAAAGAAAATTTTCTCAACAAGAACGCCTCGCAGTGTTGGTTTCTGTTTTCGATAATGAAGCACCACATCAGTCAACAATTTTTTGTTGGTATGGAGAATTCAAACGTGGACGGATAGTCTTCTTAGCGACGATCCAAAAGTGGGTGCACAAAAACGGCAATCACTCAGGAAAACGTTGATCATCATTGGGGTTTTCCAAGACCTACACTCAAAAAATTTTGTATGAAGAATTGTGTGTAAAAAAGTAGTTTCTGTTAGATACCGCATTTGTCAACCGAAGAACAGAAAACAACTAGGGTGAATTGGTATAAAAAAGACTATACCGCTTCAACACAGGAAACTCTAAAAATGTGTACAATATTGTGAGTGGTGAAGAAGAGCCGACAAAACTCATCCGTTCTTGAAGTGTGTCCAAAAAGATGGTCGCAACATTTGTCCTGCAAGCAGGTCATGGAGCAACAATATCTCTACAAATCAAATAATTGTTACTGCCGCTTGATATACAACCATTTATTTGTCGCAAGTTATCACTGAACTCCGAGAAACCAACCCACAAGGGCGAATTATCCTCCACCAAGACAATGCAAGTTCATATATAGCTCGCTAGACAATCGAATTTTTAACTCAATAAAACGTCGAATTATTAGACCATCCTCCGTATAGTCCCGACCTAAGCCCAACGATTTCTTTACCTTTAAAAAAAATCAAGGACGGACTGCGTGATCAAAGGTTCCAGTCGTCAGAAGGAGCAGTTGATGCCTTCAAAAACACAATTTTAACTGTACCAACAAACGAGTGGAATAACTGCTTCCAGAATTGGTTCAAACGCATGCGAAAGTACATTAATCTTCCTGGATACTTCGAAAAATAATAAAGTCTTTAAAAGCTATCTACTATTTTATTCCAGCTCTATATACAAAATATAAAAGACTGCCCTCGCAATGCCTAAAGTTGAACCTTCCAAAGGCCAAGCGTTCAATCTAATTCATTTTCAATTTATTGATAATCTTGGTCTAGGCGGTAATGAATTCTCTCTTCTTTTTTACATTTTTGTTATTTATCTGAATTTCATGTTCTTGTGTTGGTTTCACAGTTTCCCTTTTATTCTTATTCACTTTCAAACTGATCTTTTCTGCCTTTTCTTCGGAATGCTTTACCAAATATTGACAAGTTGGAAGATGTCTTGGCAATTTGTTAGCTATTTAATAATGACTTTTGTATTTAACGGACAACAGAAACGGTGCGTGGTTGAAATTTATTTCAGAAATGGTAGTAAAATTAATGGTGAAAGGGTTTATTCTATTAGGGATGCATATCAGAATTTTTTACAGGAATTTCCGGATATTGCTATCCCATATGGTCAGTTTTCCACATGCATTCGCCGTTTTATGCAATTATTCAGGGAAACAAAAAAATCTGGATCGCAAAAAGCCAGTGGTAAACCAACATTTAGAAATGTGGAAAATGTTGAAGCGGGAAGGCAATTGGTCGAAGAACGTCCTCAGCTTTCTGGGCGACATTTATACCAATAATTAGATCTTTCTTATAGTACTTGCACACGTATCCTTAGGCATGATATACATTTACACCCCCACCGCTTGCAAGCAACTTGTGAAATACTTCCTGTGGGCAGACCGAAAGAGGGGAATTTTGTCAAAGATTTATTGACCATTTTGTTGTTAATGATGCAGGGATTGAAAAGGTTATGTTTATTGATGAATCCTGGTTTCATCTCTCTGGCTACGTAAACTCTTAAAACATAAGGATGTGGAGCGCAAATAATCGTCACTTTTTGTGGAAGCACCACTGCATCCACAGAAAATTGGAGTTTGGGCAGCTGTTTGTTAGAGAAAGATTATTGAACCTATATTTTTTTAAGGTAGCTCTGTCGATTAAAAACACAAAATTTTAAACAGTAGCCAAAAACATGATTACATTAGGAATATTAAACGCTGCGCGTTACAGACTGGAAATCTTGATACAATTTGTAAATATGTTACTCGATTAATTACAGGAAGGCTACTTCCTACAAGATGGAGCTCGTGTACATACTACCAATGAAAACATTGTTTTTCTGAGAGAATATTTTGGAGATCGAATTATTAGTTTAAATTAGTTTAAAAATTAGTTTAGATAGTTTAAACAAACATAATTTGGCCACGTCGTTCCTGCGATTTAACACCGTGCACAAATTCGATTTTTGTAACACCTGTTTTTGATCTTAATGACCTGCAACAAAGGATAATGTTGTTTAATCTGATTTAGTTTTTTATGTTAGTTTTCAAATTTTATTTTTCGGTATGTTTTCATTTTAAAACAGACAGCACTAAAAGAAAAACTATATTTTTTATAATAAATCATTGTAATTTACACACTTCAACAATCAAAACTTTGAAATAACCGTCTTTTCCTTGAAACTCAATTTCTCCGTAGACTTAAATATTTGGTTAGCTTAATGACTGTTGCTTGACTCACTTGGCAACTCTTATTTAGCGATTTAACCTATTACTAGTAGTACGACATGTTGATTAAATCACTTAATCTATCTAAGACAACTGATTTAATCCATGGCATACTCTGAAAACTTATTTTGTGACTCACTATTTCCTAATGTACTATCATTGGAGCTTGTTAAATAATTTTCCTAATATGGTGTTGAACAATTTTGACAATAGGCCATCTAACACAAACAATTTGAAACATACTTGTGGGTAAAATCTCACCGTTTTTTGCATAAAACAAAAACATTTTCAATAATATAGAAATGTTTATAAAAATCGGATATGGAGAACACAATACTAGTTAATATTTGTGTGAAAATTACTTTCCAGACATGCAGATATGTGCTTCGCCATGCTATGGACTTGTCAGTGCATGATGCTGGCAAGGGCAAAATAACTAATGTCAATATCACAAACACCAATAAACCATTGCCGTCCACATGACAAGTGTTTAACAAATCAAATAAGTCACAGTTGCAACAGATAGTTTAGCATGGAACTTTTTGTAGCGAAATTTGTCCCCATCATTATGCACTGACGAGTCTATAGCAAGACGAAACACGTGTCTGCATGTTGGGAAAACAATTTTCACACAAACATTTAAATGTATTGTGTTTTCAACGATAAATTAACTCCTATATAAAAATGTCCATTTGCGGGTGACATTTTTGTCACTTTGACAGCAATAAAAACCTACACAGCTTTTTATCACCGATAAAAATGCTTCTTCCTCCGATAAAAATGCTTCTTCCTCCGATAAAAATGCTTCTTCCTGTTACATATCTAGTAGCCCTGCATCACTTAATTTATTTTGGCAGCTGACAGGTAATAACTATTAAGTATCGTTGAACGTAAAATACGAGTCGGTTTGGGGAAATTTCAACAAATATCAAAAGATCAATACTGCAAAACACAAGAAATACAAAATCGTCAATATGGAGACAATTTAAAAAGTTTTATTCATGTCGTTAATTTATCTTGCCAAAAAACACTCGAGCTTTTCTTTCAATCGGATAAATTTATTTTTAACTCAATATTTTTCCAATCAGTAATTTCGCTCGAAAAACTTACATTAGAAAAAATCGCTCGACTATCGTCTCGCGATTTTTTCATGTAAGTTTTTCTCGTCAAATTACTGATTGGCAAAATAATTTCGTTACAAAGAGAAATTTATCCGATAAAAAAAAAGCTCTTGTGTTTTTACTTATGATAAATTTTTAATAATATTTCGATAGGCAATCTTCGTGTCTTATTTGTCTCTTTATGATACTGCATTCACATATTCGTGCAGTCGGTATACTGTTACTTTCTTACTTATATTTTTGATAAGCTCGATAGATCTTCGATTTACCCTTTAATTTTTTAATGGTCTGAGAGTCTACAAAGATGAAATGAAGTGGTATCTAATGTTTATTTGCTCTCTCTAGACTTTCTTAGTAAATAGATGATCATATGTTCCGTAACTATCTATTATTAACTGAACAATGTTGTTTTTGTAATAATTTAGATTTAATGTGTCGTTTTAAATCTTCTGAATCACTATTTGTAATCAATAAATACTTTATTGATTATCATATAATGATTCTCTAGAGGTATCATTGTTTTAATGAATTAAATATTTACATTTTTTATACAAATAATTATTTTAAATGTCTTTATTTCTTACTTTTCTTTTACAGGAAACTGAAACGTTTGAATCTCGGCGGAAACGGTTTACTGTCAGTACCACAAAAGGCTCTCTCTATTTTAGACATGCTTCGAAAATTGGAGATGCAAGAGAATAAAATCTCAGAAATTCGGGAAGGCGATTTTGAAGGTATTTATTTATTGCGAGGATGAAATACCTCGCCGTCCGTTTTATTCAACTTTTCACCTGTCATATTTGTTTCGATTTGCAGGCCTGAAAAACTTGGATTCTCTCGGTCTGGCCCACAATAAACTAAAAATCGTTCCGGCTCGCGTATTCTCCCACTTAACCCAGTTAAATTCACTCGAAATGGACGGAAACGGCATCAATCACATCGATCCGGAGGCATTCTACGGTTTGGAAGGTTGGTATACCTAATCGAATAATGTCCTATTTATGTTCCATGCTTTTTTGCGCCTTTTGTTGTTGCTTGTGTGCGAACTTGCGCTAACTTTTTTTTATTACCTTGTTATAACAGTGTTCCCGCGGCATGTTCGTTGCCGATAACTGGTCGGCGTTCATTTTTAATCCGACGAAACCATAACGGTGGTTTTTCGACGTGTTCTTTCTGTCTTGAAGTTCGCTAATCTCGTCAGCTCTACTTTTATTTGAATATTGAGTGGAAAAGTTTAAGAAAAGCACCCAGGCGTTAGTTAAGTGTATTTGTAGAAGTTCTAAAAGGAATTTTTTGTATTTTAAAAAGTCAAAATACAATTTCACTTTATCCATTCGATTGAATAGTGAAATATTTACAGAGATATCTAAACGAAAAAATTTCAGTTTTAAATATACAGGATATCCTTGTCAGAAAGAGACTACGTATGCAAATGGAAAGCTGTAATTATATAGAATATGAATCCTAAATATTTTTCCAAAAGTTCCGAGAAAAAAATAATGACAAACGTCCGGTATTATCAACAGATATTAAAAGTAGTTTTAATTAAAAAACATTTAATTTAAGTGTCCCTTAAATTAGGGGTTCTGTGTCATGAAATGTATTTAAGCAGCATTTAACTAGATGTGATATTTAGGAAGTCAAGAGCAGGGCGCAACGTTCAATAATTGACAACTACTTAGTCTATGTAGGCATATGGAATCTGGTAAAGAACATAAAAGTGAAAAGAAGTACAGAAGTAGGCAGTGACCACTATCTGGTTAGAATGACCTTAAAAATAAAAGGTAAAATACAGCAAGAAAATAAAAGAAAAATAATCAAAGAAAAAGATCAGAAGTCGCAGGTTAAAAGAAGAAAAAGAGGTATATAAGAACTAGAACAACATACCAAAATGTAGAAGAGAGATGGGAGGAATACAAACAAAGCCAAATGAACGCAGCAAGAGGCGGAGAAGGAAAATAAGTAACGACTCGAGAAAGAGATTGTTGAAATCGAAAAAACTGACTGACTGACGCATTCCCCCCAGCATTTACGGTTGCAAACTATCTTCATATACAGGTGATTCTGAATATATGCGACAAATTTTATGGCCTGGTTTATAGGGTTATTATGATCATAAAAGTTCAGGTGAATGTATGTCTTAAACGGCTTAGTTTTAAAGTTACAGGATGTTTAATAGTAAATTCAAAGTTCATACAATAAATCGTACTAATACAACGAAATTAACTTATAAAAATTGTCGGAGATGACCGCCTTCAACTGCAATGCAAGTTTCTATCCTTTGTTGCATTGATTGGTGAGTGCGTTCAAGAATACCGTGGGTGTTTCGAATTGTCTCAAATCCTGCAACAATACGATTTCTCAGTTCATCAATATTTTCAATGGGAGTCATATAGACTAGTGATTTAGTCTGATCCCAGAGAAAAAAATCTAGAGAATTTAAGTCTGGAGATCGCGGAAGCCACGGTTGTGGATCTTCTCGTCCTATCCATCGATTTGGCTACGCACCGTCAAAAAACTCATGAGCAACTAAACTGAAATGTGCTGGAGCACCATCGTGCATAAAATACATAATGCTATGGATTTTTTATTTAAAAAATAAAATATTTAAAATAAAATATTTTGTGACAGGACTTATATTGAAAATGTTAATAAATTTTGTGAGCGGTAACTAGAGGGAAAAACTGGTTATCCGGCGTGCATTTGATGTAGAGATCGAGGTCAATCTAGGAGACGAATTCTGCCTGTAAAATGAGAAGGTTGCTTTCTTCGAGAAATATATTTTATATATATTAAATTAGTTCGGGTTTTGTATTTTGGAAAGTGATTTATAGTTGATGTATATTGATTTTAAATTCCCGTCATTTATAGAGTTAAATTCTCGTTTTATTGTTGATTAAATTCGATTAAGCACCTTTTGTGAGAGTCTCCATTAATCTTGTAAGTAGAATGAAAATTTTATGACGTCATAATTATAATAAAGTATAATAATTATATTTCTATTGTATTAAAACAAGTAGTTAAGAGAGTTAATTATTAGGAATATAGATAATACAGCTTATATATTAAAATTCTTCGTTGTAATTTTATAGATGAAAATTTGTTGGATCGGATTCAGTTCTTTTGTGTGTCAAGGCACATGCATAGTTTTTGTTCGCGTATCAATATCTGAGTATACAGCGTGGTTTTCCTTGAAGAATTTACTATAAAGCTTGATTATTTTTAAATAAGTTTTGTACGGAGTCATTAAGGAGGATGTTTTCCATTCATTTAGTGGTCAATTATCAATGAATGTTTTTACCTTAAGTATCTTTGTTATATGGTACATCTCTATACTTTATGAAGATATATTTTTTTATTTTTGTATTTAATTTAATATATTTTTTATTTCGCCTTTTAATCTGCGTTTGTTTTTTTTCTTAATCCAATTTTGGTAAATATTTTATACTTATATAAAAGAATATATTTAAAAGAAACTTAAAGAGAAATTAGTTTGGAATAAATTTTATATAAAATAAGTAAATAAATTTTTGTGAACATTTCACTGGCGCTCAGCTATATATTTTAGACACGTCTTTCCTAAGTGGAACCCGAGAAATTAGAGGTCTCAGATTTGAAGATTCACCGGCTGAGAAAACCTAGTTGGGAAAACTTGTTGTGAATGGTGGCGGGCTAAATCATCAACCCACTATTCATAGCAATATGTAACGGGATTTCGTCCAACAGTAGTGGTAGCTCCTTTTCAGGAAAGTGGCGGTTAACTTCTCCATTTAACCACGTCGGCAAAAAATATGGACCTATAAAGCGATCTCCAATAATTCTGGCCCACACATTAATTGAGAATTGATGTTGATAACGGGTCTTGAATGTTTCGTATTAGTTTTCTACAAAGTGATACAAAAAAGAGCTGCTGAGTTAGAAGTTGAATTAAAAAAATCTCAGCTAGAGCAGATATTGAATTTAAATAAATAATTCTTGTTTTGGATAATATGTAATGTCATTCTTCTATATATTATTTATAGAATTGTAATTAAATAAAAATTTATAAGAGATGTGTCCTTTGTATATATGTAAGTAATAATGTGGACAGAATAGTGTTTAAAAATACTTTATTTTTATACAACATTTGACAATGATTTGTAATATGAATACCTATGAACAAAAAATGCAATCTTACGAAAAATCAATTTCAACAACTGCTTTTGATAAATGCAGAAAAAATAATATAAATATTCTTTGTTATGTAGTACTTGTTATTTACAAAACGTCAGTTAATCACTAGCCGTCCGATTTTTCTCGGCCAACTAACAGAGGGATTAACAAATTAACAGTTGGCTAGTACCAAATTACGAATGGTGAATACCATTTAGTGACTTAACAGTTACTTAAATTTTTACAGTGGGCTAAACGCAATCGTGAATACGGCCATCGGTGTCATTCAGTTATTTATAAAATATTAATATTAGTTTATTAACTTATTAGCTCTCTCGTTTTTCACCTACTCTTTGGCGCAAAGGGTAATTTTATAATAAAATGTCAAAATGGCAATTTTGCTATAGGCCTTTATTTCATTTGAGTTGTTTAAATTAGTTCATTATTAATTAAGAATATAATTGTGTGTGTAAACTAGCTGTAGTAATACGCTACAGGTGCACCCTGGGTAATGCTAAATGAGCTTAAATGATCTTTGGCAGCCAGACAATAGCTCATTATCTTCGCATCTCCTGGCTATTGTACATGGATTCATATAAAATTCATAATAGGTATACCTGAATACTGGATTTTAGTCAAAGTCCGAATTGTAAAACAAACTTTCTACATTCATGCAATATAACAGACTATCTTCAAAATCATCAGTAAGGTGGACTAACTAAAAAATGCATAGCGATTCCTACTCGATTAAGTATTTATTTAATCTAAAGCTTGAATAAATTTTTATTTAAATTTCTGTGTTATAGATGTCGCAAATTATTACAAAAATACTCTATATGCAAACACTCGAAGAACGATCTCAGGTGCAATCTGGAGAAGCTATAAATTTTTAAGTGTTCCCGTTTTAACAGGAGAGGCGTCTCGATGAGCCGCACTTTGCATACAAAGCGCGTCGCTTTTCATGGAAGGTGGCATTAAAAACGGCAGCTGCCTTGTCGCAAATGCATAAACGTATTAATATTGCATATGACTGTCACGTCCGGCACGTTAAAGCTCGGATATGGCGCGAAATAAAAGTCTTTACATAATTGAAATGTTCACCAGGACGAGCGTATTAAATATTCGCAAGATAATAGTGCTATTTGAATAGTTTTAATTGGTATCAAATGCAATTACTGAGCACGAAGCAAAAATGGCTCACAGTAAATAAAAAATTGAAGGCATATAATGTTGATTTATTGGTATCAAAATCTATATATATCTATAACGAAATTTGGCAATACGATTGAGTGAAATAAGTTCGACAAGCACGTAAGCATTCTAATGGTACTTTAGCATCTACCGCAAACAATTTGTCAAAAAAATTTCGAATGGGTGTCTTAATGGGTATATTGATTGAGGTGAGGTGGACAGTGTTTGCCCTCTATGTTTCTTTCTAATAAAATTAATTACGATGAAACTAATTTTCTCTAAAAGGTTGTTGTGGTGGAATTTTATGACCACGTAAATAATAAACTGTATTCTTTAGCTTCTCTTATTCGTTGTTCATGTTAATCTTTAGATGATGTATTTTTCGAAAAAGAGCATTTTGTGCAAAATTATCCGTTTGTGATTTGTGATATTTGTGATATAAGGTGACATCAAGACATTCTGGAATGGTATCCAGAGCAATGCTTTTCATAAAATTTGCAGTTTTATAAAATCGATCACCTCAAATAAAAAATATATAGCTGAATCTTGAATTAGTTGTTTAACTAAAACGAACTCTTATGGTAAGTTATTAGGTTATTATTTTACTGCGATCTTCTTCTTTAATTGGACTTACCAGCGTCGAAGGAAATGACATCTTGACGTTTATGTTTCTTTTCTGAAATTGTGTGCAGCACCTTTGCATCTGACAGGTGATGTCGGGTTCGGACCATGCTTTTTAAGTCTGTATATAGTCCTGGTCCTGTCACCAGTCACTGCACTAGCTCTGAAAATTCCAGATAGCTTCCAATTTGTTAAGCTATCTGGAATTTTCAGAGTCATATAGCAAAACCACTTGCTATATCTTCTCAGTCTTGTGCATTTACTTAGATAAATGATCTTGGCTCATCCTTACCTTGCTGGCTTGATTTACTCATGAAAACTTCCTGCCTGAACTTTAAAAATTCTTGCTTTATTACTAGACTCGGCAAAGAGGGTAAAGTTTAAGCTATATAAGGTTGGTATTTCCTACAATAGTCATTCTTTTCAAACAACAGCAGCCATCTATACGTCGGGTCGGATACTTCTCATCACTCTTTAATTCATATATACAGTTAAGCTCACACAAATCTAGTATAACCTAACTTGTCAAAATTGTCAAAATTTTCTAATATTGCTTAGTGTTTATTATTAAACTTTTTTTGAAAGACAAGTCAAATGTCAAGTAATCTTTTAATACAATTTAGAAAACACAATAGACTATTACTTAATTGATCCGCCATTCGCGTCAATTACTGTCCTTAACGTTCTAGGTACAGAATCAATGACGCTTCTTAAAAAATTAGGTTTTTCAACAATGTGTTACGTGCTCGTAGCTACGTCCTCGTTTTGGTTGCGAATTAGCGTCTTCTTTTATTTCATTCCGTTATGTTTATTTCGAACCGAACTGTAGTACCTTCGCTTGCGTGCGTGTATCTTCATATACAATAATTACGTATTAGTTTTTCTTCGTGGTCTTCCTCCCCTCTCGATTCTCGAGTGGCGATAACTTCAAGACGGAAGAGACTGAGATCGCTATCGATAGAGGAGGTCGGTGGTTGTCATTCGTCATTGTTTTGTAACGGCTTATTGTAGGCCTTGATTGCTTTAAGCAGGATTCTGTTTTTTTTGGCAGCCCTCTCGTTTGAGCGAGGTTATAATTTAGCCGCTACAATTATCCGGCAGGGGATGTCTTGATAACGATTAGAGCCGATTGACTCCTTCTCTACGGCACACTATATTGCGTTGTTAACCGTCAGACATTATATTGGTGTCTTTTCCTCTACCGACGCAAACGTCGTTCACAGCAACGAAGCCGACGACGCTCACGAACATACCGCTTGCTGGAAAGAGACGGACACAGCTAAGACTTTAAAATATTCCTTTATTAATTAAAACTGTAATGTTTTGCAATTAGTTTTCTTTGTTGAAATTTTTTTAGATTCAATTTTTCTTTGTTTAGTTATTTAACTAATCATTTTTCAATTTTTATTTAGTCAATTCAATTGCCTTTCTAATTAGTTATCTAATTAGAGTCTATTTAAATTACACATCTGTTCCTCACGGGGACAAGAACTTATTTTTGCTTCGAAAATATCGAAGAGTTGTTTTTTTTTGCTGCGTTTTCTTTAGCGTAGAAAACGTGGGTATTATTTTGTGTGTATTAAACTTGTTTTCTAGATTTGCAAAACTGTACATTAAAATTTTAGTATTGCATATTCCTTCATTTTAATTTTAAGCTTTCATTAATATTTTTTTTTCTCTAATTATATCTAGCCGTTAACTTTAATTAATTATATTCTCAGACCACAACTTTGCGAATTTGCATAAATTTATTACTTATCAATATTTGCATGTAACAAAATCTCTCTATATGTACCGGGTCTGTTCAAAAGATCGGACTCTTTTTTTCCTCTCTTTTCTATGGTCTCGACATACAGAGCGTAGCAAATGTTTTCCCAACGATTGAACAGAAACAATCACGATTGTTATTTACTTTAAAACATATTAATAATGATTTGGACTATTGGAATCGGATTATTTTTAGTGACGAGAAGACTTTTCAATCAAGTTACAACGGTAAAATCAGAGTCTATAGACTACAAGGAACTCGTTCCAATGCGGAATATATTCGTGTCAAAAGAACTTCTGGTAGATTCGGAGTTAAAATTTGTGCTTGGATCAGCGCTCTAGGTTTAGGAATATTCTGGTTGAGTGAAGAGAGGTTTAACGCTATTGTATACAGATATATTCTATAATATATTATACTTCCAACTGCCCAACATACACATCCCGATTTTATATTCCAGCAAGATAATTGTCCGGTTCATGCTGCTAGTATTATAAATGACTGGTTTATAACTAACAACAATCCGGAATTAAATCCGATCGAGAATGTATAAGGGATTTCTGTTAAGATTATCCCCAAACAAATTTGCCACAAAGCGTGGAAGAACTGTGGCAATGGATTGAAGCAGCATGGGAAGAACTGACAAATAACGAAATTTTAGGGCGTTCTTTAATTAATTCCATGTCAAGAAAACTGGAAGAAATTATTGAAAGAAACAATGGCCAAACAAAATATTAAATTCCTTATTTTTAATTTATTTCTTTACTATTAATTATCTCTTGTTCAACACTCTGTATCTCAATCAAGCGTCTACGAGAAAAATGTTATAAACAAACCCAGATTATTTTAGCGAGAGGTATCCGTACACAGATTGTTTTGGCCATTATACATTGTGGAAATAAAGTAATGAATAAATTCGTTAACTTCGCAAATATTACTTTTTGGAAATAGTGATTTTAACTATAGTTAATATTTTAAATTTCTAGTTTCATTTGTTTTTCATGTTATGACGTCATCGAATTTTTTAACTTATTAACAGATTGGCGTAGTTAAAAGTTAACTACAAATTCACAGCAACATATAAATATACGTATATGTATAACAATTTCCAAGGATACTGGTAGGGATGACTTTCACTGTGTAACGGGGTATGTGGAGAGCGGGGATGACATTCGTTGTTCGCATCTCGATGCGTGCGATATTGTGTCTGAGCAAACTCTCACGAAAACTAAAATAAAATGCCTTTCACTATCGAAGAAAAAATACAAATTGTATTATGATATGCGAGGGATAATTCGTATAAAGACGTGCAAAATCTATTTGTAGCAGCATACGAAAACCGTCAGCCTCCCTCTCTGTCAGCTGTCCATAAGATTGTAAATAAATTTCGTACAGAAGATTGCGTTATTTCACGGCATAGTAGTTTCGAAGAAAATTCTTCGTTAAGCTCTCGGCAAATTGTCCCTACGTTGAGCATTAGTAAAGAAATGGTCTTAAAGACTATGAAGAAGTATGGCTACAAGTCATATAAACTTTCTAAGTCCAATGAAATATTTCCTCAGTATCATTGGCGTCGAATGGAGTTTTGTGAGCGTGTAATGGAGATCGCTAATACAAACGATAGGTTTATTAGTAATATTCTAATTACTGATGAATCGACCTTCTCATTACACGGTCAACATAACCCATCTGCTGCCCGTTGTTGGGCTAGGGAAAATCCTCAACTAACCTATAACGCTCGCACACAATACCCGCACAAGCTAAATGTTTGGGCAAGTATTTTGGGGGATAATATTGTAGGACCATTCTTTATTAATAACACCCTGAATGGAAAAAGGTATCTCGATCTCTTGGCAAAATGAGGTAATTCCTGCAATTAGAGCAATGCCGGGTTTTAGATTCGAAAATGTTGGGTTTCAACAAGATGACTGCCCCGCCCACAGCTGCCGCCTTGTCGGGGAATACCTCCACGGTATTTTTCCGGGAAGTCGTATTAGTGGTTAGGGTATAGACATTTGTTGGCTCCCACGTTCCCCGGGTTTCACACCTGTGACTTCTTTTTGTGGTGACATGTGAAGTCGAAACTCTATACCGCTGAAGAAAATAGGGCCATTGATTTGGATGGTTTAAGAAAACAAATTCTGAACGCCAAACCATTCCCACTATTGTAGCTAAACTACGCCTACGTCGCCTACAGTCATTACAGTCACATGTACGTGTAAATATGCGTGCGTTAATGTGTGTAATACGCTTCGCAATTTCCACCGTTATTTCAGTCACTTTGTATGTTTCTTCTTCGGTAACATTTTCTATTATGCTTCCGACGGTATAAAAGAGGGGAGAATTAATTCAATAACAATGTCTTGCTAAGTTGGTTTCTGTTTTTGAAGATGCACCACATCGATCGACGATTTCACGTAGGTACTTTGAACTCCAACGTGGGCGCACCAGTTTCAGTGACGAACCCAAGACAGATCCGCCTAGAACAGCAGTCACCCAGATGCTGTGCGCCGGCTGATTAAGAAGGATGGACATGTGACATATCCTTAAATTGAGAAATCCATGGGTATTTCAAAGACCTCAATCCAAACGATCCTACATGATGAACTGGGTGTAATAAAATTAGTTTCCCGTTGGATTCCGCATTTTTTAACTGAAGAGCAAAAGTTGGCCCGCGTTAATTTGTGCCGGAAAATTTTGAGCCGGTTCAATAACGGAAACTCAAAAAACGTCTATATCATCGTGAGTGGCGACGAATCATGGATTTATTCCCATGAGGCCAAAAATAAGCATCAGGTCCCTGTTCGGGTGTTTCAAGATGAAGCGAATCCGACAAAGGTTATCCTCGCGAAGTGTGTCGAAAAAGATGGTCGCAACGTTTGTCTCAAAATCAGGTCATGTAGCTACAATTCCTTTTCAAGATAAAAAAAAATGCGTCGTGTTTCGAGACCTAAACCCACAATGGCGAATCATCCTGCATCATGACAATGTGAGTTCACACACAGCTCGAAAGACGATTAAAGTTTTTTGAGCACCAAAATGTCGCATTATTAGATCATCCGTATAGTCCCGACCTAAGTCCCAACGATTTTTTTACCTTCCCAAAGATCAAAAATTGATGCGTGTTCAACGACTTCAGTCGCCGGAAAAAGCAGTAGATGCCTTCAAAACGGAAATTTTGACTGTCCCAATTGAGGACTGGAATAACTGCTTCAAGAATTGGTTTGAGCGAATGCAGAGGTGTATCAGCTTTTGTGGAAGATATTTTAAAAGGCAATAATCTACTATTTGATTTTATGGCTATATGCAACACTAAAAAGATATGCCTCATAAAATGTATGTTTTTTTAGTGTAAATGCTGAAAATTGATTTACATCTAGTTTAGGCTATTGAAATTATAACTATTATCGGGATAAAATAACACAAATTTTAATGAATTTCACTACTTTTTACTTTACAAATTAACGCTCGTTTCGCTCCAACTTGAGCTTCGTCGGATATATGACTAACTTATGGATAATCTTTACATAAATGTGCTGTAACAAACACATGTTTTGATTAATTTATTAGAGTCACTCGAAATTAATAAATTAAAGAAAACTGATCAGATCCTCAATGATCAATTAGAAATTAATAATTCACCGATACTTCATTTATTTATTTGAAATTCGAACGTCATATATTTTATTTTTATTTTTTCATAGCGCTGCTCTACATCCCTTTAACATAATGTAGACCCTTAGCTTTATCACTTTATGAACAGTATTGTATAAACCGTAGTTAAATATTTTTGTGAAAGTTTTTGTTCATAGACATTTAAGTAATTTATTTATTTACCCAACAGAAACTATTTACAGGGTATAATATAAATATAAATCTAAATGTATGCACGTAAATACACAATACACAAAGCAGATTACAATTTTTTGTAATATTGGTTACTTATGTATTCATAAGTAACCAAAATTAAAGTTGATACAAAATATAAAATTAAACTAAAGCAAAAATATCCAAATTAAGTAATAAAAAAGGAGAAAAGAAAAACGAAAAAAGACATTTGTAAAGACATAAATAACTAATATAATAAGCACAACAAAAGCCCACGCTTACAAGAACAAGTCGTCATAAGTGCTATTTTCAGTTCGGCTCATTCTGTAAAGAGGAGTTAAGCAACACGTTGGTTCTGGGAGAGTATTGACAAATCTGGAGGATAGGCGCGAGGAGATCAAGCAACGAATTATAATCTATTCCCTTCAGAGGATATGTCCCGTCGAGATTATAAGAGAAACATTTTAGGAATTTCCACTGCAGGCGAAGGAATGGATAATAAAAACTATCCATTCCTTCAATTATTCAAAACATGTGTTTGTTACGGTACATTTATGTAAAGATATATCCATAAGTTAGTTATATGTCTGGCGAAGCTCAGGTTGGAGCGAAACGATCGTTACTGTGTAAAGTAAAACGTAGTGAAATTTATTAAAATTTGTTTTATTTTATCCCGATAATAGTTACAATGGAATTTCATCAAGTAAGGGCTGAAATAATCCTAGACTGAAATTATGGTAATTTGGGTATTTAACCCTTAACCACCCAGGTGAAATATTTTTATACAAGCACCCAGGTGACGTCTGACAGACTACTTAATTAAAGACCATAAAAACTATCATCGTTTTTTGAAAATATTGTCTATTGTGTATTTACTAGTTACAAATGAGCCTACTAAGACATAAAACTAATGAAAATTGGGAAACTTTTTTACTAAAAATAACAAAATAAAGAACTATTTGTAAAATAAATTCAAGCCTTCCCATTATAAACATAAAAATCATAAAAACCTGTCAATGTCTTAAGGCATATTCATTAATAAAAGGTTGTATTAGGTATATGAAAAACTCAAAAAAACTCTAAAATTAATAAAAATACTTTGCGGCAGGAGCTAAACATCGCGGTTGTTTACACATGTATTACAAATTGGCTTTGAGCATTGTAAACAAACTGCTTTTCTACACTGCACACATAGATATTTCGTCATTCGGTTTTTGGCCCTCGGGCACAGATAACATCTTTTGCGTTTTTCCAATAAAAGGTCTTCACCACTTGATGGCGCAATTATTTCTGGAATTCCCAAAATTCTGCTAATGCTGAAACGTACTTCGCGAGATACTCGAGGATTTGTTAGTCGCCTTTCCATGTGCTGACGTACTAATTGGGCCGCTAGTTGTTTTGCAAATACCGACTTTTCCCTAATTACCGAATTTCTCGTGTAACATTGATGTAAAATATAAGAATTAATAATAGAAATAACTATTAAGATAAAATAAAACAAATTTTACGAATTTCTTAAAAAGTTTCTTAAAAACTTAATTTATTAGAGTCACTTGAAATTAATAAATTAAAGAAAACTGACAAGATCTTAAATGATCAATTAGAAACAAATAATTCACCCTTACTCAATCTATTTATTTGATATGCACACAGTTACATATTGTATTTTTGTATTTTTCCATAGAATTCTTTACCTCCCTGTAATATAATGTAAACCTCTAGTTTTATTACTTAAGAAAGTACATATTGTATAAACCGTAGCGAAAGTTTTGTGCATAGACATCCAGTAATAAAAAGCACCCATCCCTCCGACTATTTTTTAAAATAAAACATGTGTTTTTGCTTGTTACCGTTTACTTGTGTTCAATATAAAAATATTTTGTAAATAAGTTAGTTATATGTCTGACGAAGCCCAGGTTGGTGCGAAACGATTCGTTACAGTGATAATTAAAAAGTGAAATTCGTAAAATTTGTTTTATTTTATCTTAATAGTTATAATGGAATTTCATCAAGTAAAGGCCGAAACAATCATATAAATACTAGAAATGTCAAGGATTCTGAAAAATATTGCCAGGGGCCATCTGCAAGTGCGTCGGCTTGACGAACTTTTTGCGCACTTCTCATCAATTGTGTCTACTCCTCCTTTGATACGGTTGTAGTACATGATAATGTCTGGCTTCTGGGTGTCTGGATCGGTAGATGCACCACTATGCATAGAAGAAACAAGGATGGTAGCCTTTCCCTTTTTTCCCACGTAAGGTACCATAGTTTTCTCATCTCTAAATCCATAAAATGATGATCCTACCGCTCTTTTTTTGTTTGGCAAAAACTCGCTTGGTATTTCTCGCTTATTTTTTTTAACAGTGCCAACATATGTTAGTTTGTTTCTTAGTAAAATATCTACAAGTTCTATAGAACTAAACCAATTGTCGGCAGTAACATTTCGATTACTACCAATGAGAGGTTTCGCGAGACGTATTACTGCCTGTGTTGGCTTAGAGAATTTATGTTCTTCTTCGCTTAGTCCAAGTCCATCGGAACCCTTTCCGCTGTAAATGTAGGCATTGTATAAATAGTTTGTTCTGGAATCAGTTAGGCACATAATTTTTATGCCGTATTTACACGGCTTATGGCATGTACATCTTGAAGTGTGTTCGCCCTCTAAAACTTACAAGCATCTCGTCGATTGTCACCGAATCCCCCATTCCATAGATATTTTGGCAGTTCTCAATAAATTTGTGAAAAACTTGAGAAATTGCTGCAGTTGGATCTTCTTTTTTACGCTCGGTTCTTGTCCTAGGGTCATCAAATCTTAGGGCAGACAGCAGAACTGAAAAACGATTTTTGCTCATCACCGCTCTAAATATATCTCTGCCTGTCCCGTCAGTAGCGAAAATTGTATCCATGTTTTCATATTTGGAATTGAATATTGAAGTATAAATCAAGAGCCCTAGAAAGGCCTTCAATTCTATCATGTCTACATCACTTACATGATATTTTTGTGTATAGTTTGATCGCACTTGAAATAGTTTATGATTTGTCCACTCAACTATCTGAACTAGAATATCCTCCGAAAAAAGTAAATTCCATATAGAAAATGGATCTGCAGTTTGGCCAAGATCACGAGCACTTCCTTTGAGAACGGACACTTTCAATACAATGTTGTGTTTTCTCACCCCCGATGAAGGAACTACCTCAGTAGTACACCATCTGTACTCGTTTTTTCCATATAAATAATTTTTGCTTGTAGAACTTTCACCATGTTCTACTACCACATTCTCATCAACATCACTATAATCAGGCGAGTCTTCCACCGAAACTACGGAAGCAGAATCATGTTCTGATTCTATATTTTTGTTCTCTGACGCACTGCTTATGTCACTTGCATCATCGTCTACTTCCTCAAGCCATTTCAAAACAGTTTCGTCAAAATCTTTATCGCCAAACCGAACTCTTTTCGACGGACCCGCCATTTCACGTCACACAATATTTAGTACACAAGCACACAGGTGCCGTCTGACAGACTGTGACAATCTGAATTCTGTACGTAAAATTCGATAACATCTTCACGAGTAATGATAGACTCATGGGTAGGGAATAGTGGTGGGAGTAACAATAGAGAAATGATTAGATGGAGCAACCGATTTATGGACGGTCGAATTACAGAAATATCACATAATATATTTATCGCGTAGTCCGTCAGACGGCACCTGGGTGGTTAAGGGTTAATAAAGTTCTTAGTGCTTTTTGTTTTGAAACACACAGTATTTTTATGTTAGCAAAATAAATAATTCTAAAGGAGAACAGTTCTAATGAAATTCTGAACGTATTGAAGAATAAAATAACACCCTAGCGTAGCAATCCTAATTTACCAATCAATATTTTACCATGGTAGACTAGAAATACATTTTCCTCAATTTAACAAATTTGCATACTTTTGCATTTTAATGCTCCCTGAATAATTGATACGACGGGTTTCCAATTGTTATTCAATTAAAGGAAACCTATCCTTTCCTCCGCGAAAATACAGAACGTGCCACTTCTGTGCGCTAAAATATGGTCTAATATGCGTTGGAAACGCGAACATATAGATTGCCAGTTTCTAATTTCGAACTCTGTACAGCTTCAAGTAACCGATATGTTTTCATCTAGTCAAATGGATCATATTGTTCGAGTGAGAAAGTGATTATATACAATGTGTTCTTGAAAATTTGTAAGGTAAAGTAAAAATTTACATTTTGTGTGGATAAATTATACGAGTACTTTTAAACACGCATTCTGTGACAAAGAAAATTTTTAGGCGTTTATGATGTGCTTCAGCAATATAAAAACGAATTTAGAAACAGAAATTGCCTATCACTCTTGGTAACAACCAGTAATATTTTATAAATACACAACATATGCATATTTAGGCCTACAACGGGGCATTGTAAGCTTAACAAACATATGAATAATATGAGCTTGACAGAAGAAGCCGTATGTCGATTCTGTTAAGAGGAAGAAGAAACCATGATACATGTACTATGTTTAACATGAACGCGGTTGCTACAAAGAGGAGATAAATATCTTAAAGCGGAACGGTATAGTGTAGTGCTAAAGTTTGAAACAAAATTTATAAAAGCGTTCTATAATGTCACCAGTAACAGGTCAATTTTTGTTTTTAAAATGTTGTCTTTTGGGGAATTTTTTAATGATATTATTGGTTTCTGCACAATGACATAATCATGTTTTTTTTTTGATAAAATACTTCACCTTTTTCTATTTTTGTTAGGTCTTCTTACTGTTTAAACGGTGATGCAAAAGAATTGGACTTTACGTAACAATTTTTTGAATAAGTGACACATTTACTTCGAAACTTCAATGGTTATAATTTTGTAAAAAATAATAATCAAAAAACAAACACACGAAAAATATTACACAAATTAATCAAGCAAACTGCTCAAAGTGCCCCCTCCAACCATTTGGCATTGACCAACGCGATAGTAAACACTTTCTATACTGCACTCAATAATATCTAATTTGTTGCATTGCATCACGAATTCTCTGTTGTAAATCTTCCAAGTTTCTGGGTCTATTGTTATGCGCGCCTTTCCTAAATATCTCAAAACCCTAACTACATACCCACCTACTACACACGAGTGCCACGGAGATCTTAGGTATTAATCTTAAACACAGATATTACGTTCTATTAAATCCATCTGTAATGTAACGACATTAGCTACGGTAATTTCATTGTTCAGAGACAACTGAAACCATTGTTTGAGAACCTCTTCGAAATCATCTCTAAAGCCTTAACAGCAGTCAATTCTTTGTAAAATCTCCGTCCTTTAAGGTGTTTCATTGCTCGAGGGCATGCATAGGGACTATATCAGGTGCCGTATACACTTAAAATTTTTATTGCTCAAAATTCTCTCACAATATCCGCGTGTGAACGAGTACTATCTTGAGAAACTTCTCGCTTTTCATTCAGCCCAGAGCCTCTTCTGGAATTGTAAACCTTGATTAATTGTGGCAGAGAAAAAATGAGGTTAAATGTCAATCTGTGCGAATAACTGCTAATTCAGTTTTGACGGTTTTGTCTGCTATTCATAACATTAATTCGACTGGGCTGCCTCGCAAGTAGCAGTATCTTCGACCATCTTTAAATTACAAGTGATACAAAAATGCGTAAAAGCATATCTATACCTGTACACATGGACTTACAACACGATTCTGTTAAGAGAAAGAGGAAACCGTGATACATGTACTATGATTATGTGAAGGTTTAACATGAACGCGGTTGCTACAAAGGGGTGATAAATATCTTAAAGCGGAACTGTATAGTGTAGTGCTAAAGTTTGAAACAAAATTTACAAAAGCGTTCTATAATGTCACCAGTAACAGGTCAATTTTGGTTTTGAAAATGTTTTCTTTTGGGGAATTTTTTTAATGACATTTATTGGTTTTTGTACAATAACACAACCATGTTTTTTTTTGAAGGACAAAGTTCACTTTTTTTTCTATTTCTGTTAGGTCTTCTTACTGTTTAAACGGTGATGCAAAAGAATTGGTACTTTACGTAACAATTTTTTGAATAAATGACACATTTACTTCAAAACTTCAATGGTTATAATTTAGTAAAAAATAATAATCAAAAAACAAACCAATTAAACAAATTAATTACACAAACTGCTCAAAGTCCCCCTTCAACCATTTGGCATTGACCAACACGACAGTAAACACTTTGTATAATGCACTCATAATAATATCTGACCTAATCTGTTGCATTGCATCAGGAATTCTCTGTTGTAAATCTTCAAAGTTGTTGGGTCTATTGCTACGCGCGCCTTTCCTAAATACGAATGCTTCGGAGATCTTAGGTTGAGATGCCAGCCAGTTTAGAGGCGAGCTAGAGATAGATTCTTTTTAAAATAGGCGTCACTGTGTTTATAATCTCAATCCGCACAGCTAACACAGAAGCTGCCGAAGGTAAGCCAAATAAATCTGAAGGGATCAAGAAAACAATAACCAAATAAAATTAAAGAATCGGAAATAGTTAATTCTTATATTGGGAAAAATCAGCAAAAAAAGGTACATATCACAATATAAAAGGCAACAAACTTGCTTAAAATTAAAAAAATAAGCTAACAAGATATAGTTGAAAGTTAAGTTGTGAAAATTGACAATAGGTTTTAAATCACCTGGTATATCAGATCATTGCATTATTGAACAAAATTACGTAAGAAAGAAACATTACATGAGTTTAAACTGCAGTAAGTTACAATTCCAAAATCAGGTAAATGTTAATTATACAGCAAAATACACAAAGATTATAATCATTAAGTAATTAGTCGATAAATTGATATGCCTTAACCTAGATTAAAAATTGTAATTTATCCGCAGATCTGTAGTTGAATTTCACTTACGGTTTTACATACACAGTACATATTGCCAGGTTACCAATAATATTTAAAAAAACTACAATTTTAACTAATAGAAAAAAAAAACCATCGTAAAATATATCACTGGTGTCTCTCAAGGTTTAGCCAGAGAGCGAACTGAAGCGATTGAATGACCAATTGCCCCGATAAAACGTTGTGGCGGTCTCACGTATAGTGTGCTTGTTATAACAGCCCCACTATTTGCTTGCTCGATAACATTCTTCTAGCAAGTGTTGCTATTTCCGTCTTTATTGTGTCTATTCATTCATAAACTATATTTTACAGTGGCATGTAAGACGGAATATATATTTATATAGTATTTCGTTACCCTTCGTTTTAATAATCGCTTAAAAAATTATATCCGCTAATTTCCAAAGCGTATTCTCGTGTTTACATGCTGTTATACATACATATCCATATATGTAATTATTGTACTTGAGATAGTATGTTTTCTATTCTCTTCTATAAGGAATTGTTTCTGGTTTCGTTTCTTCAGTGTTATTTGGTTACAACTTTTAATATTAAAAAAAATCCGTTTTATATTGTTATATTGTATATTTATCCTATAATTTTTTATAAATATTAAGTTTAATTTACTATCGTATTTTTGGAGTAGTTTTCATTTCTTCTTTTTAGTCCATTTCTTTCTGTTCTAAGTATTTCTCTTTATTTTCATTAGCTAGAAGCAGCATTTTTCTATTCGCAACACTTGGATGAATCAAAAAACTTTGTTTTTCGTCCTCAAGATAATAATAATAATAATAATAATAATAATAATAGTTTATTAAGCGCCCAACAGCAAAGCCAAATATAGGCACAAAGAAAAGGTATCGTACATGAATAAATTTACAAAAACAAACAAACAAAAATATATCCAATACACAGTTAACTTAAATCAAAAAAAAAAAAAATCAAACTTTAAACTCTAAACTTCGGTTCAAAAAATATGTCACTAAAGTATTTATTCCCACATCTACACATTTGCAAAATCGGACTCCTTACCAATGCATTACTCCGGCACACGGGATAGGCAAAAGTTGCAGAATTGCGAGACGCAAACTGAGGCACAGCAAAACACAGTCTTCCAAGTATCGAAGGACAGTCGATGTTATTACGTACAACACTACGTAGAAAGTTAGCACAAGTTACTTCGCGCTGGACATCCAGCAACACCAAATCATGTTCCCTGAGAAATAGGTTATGGTCAGTATTTCTAGGAGGATACTCACCACTCGTTTTAAAAGTAAGATACTTCAAAACACGACGCTGAACACTCTCCACATTCAGTTTATGATGAATATAGATGGGATGCCAAACTATTGAAGCGTATTCCAATTTACTTCGAACTAATGAACAGTAGATATGCTTAATAGTTGCAGGTAGTGAAAAATATTTGGGGCTGCGCAATACAAAACCAAGCACAGCAGAAGCAGATTTGAACATATTAATGATATGGTTGACGAATGTTAAACCGCTGTCAAATATGACTCCTAGGTCTTTGATTGTACCATCAGAAGTTAAAACTTCATTATTAATATTATAATCAAAATGGTAAAGATCTTTTTGTTTGAAAATCGAACCACGCAACATTTTCCTATGTTGAGCTTCAAACCGTTACGCTGACACCACGTCCACACCAAGTCGATGTTCTTCTGAAGGAGAAGTGCATCATCAGGCCGCTCAATACGCATATAAACCTTCAAGTCATCAGCATAGGCTAGTCCAGAACACGTCAAAGACTGAAGTAAGTCGTTAATAAATAATATAAAATGAAGAGGGCCCAAGTTAGATCCTTGAGGAACTCCAGAACTCGAAACAAACTCGGATGACTTAAACCCATTGTAGAAAACGTAGTTCGTCCTCCCATGTAAATAGGATTCAAGAAGCAGTAGCAGATCGTTACTAACTCCAAAATTGTGTAGTTTCTTCAACAAAATATAATGGTTAATAGTGTCAAATGCACGACTGAAGTCGGTATACACCACATCCATCTGACCTCTTTCATTAAGCGTGTCGGAAATATCTTGAGATATACATATTAGATTCGTCACTGTCGAACGTCCACGCACAAAGCCATGCTGAATAGGAGAAATCCTTGAGCTGACATGAGCATAAAGGTACCTGTATATAATTTGTTCGAAGACCTTCGAAAAGTTTGACAAAATAGATATTGGTCTGTAATTATTCAGATTATTTCTATCCCCTTCTTAAATACAGGTGTAATACGAGCAATCTTCCATTTGGAGGGATAATTTCCTTGTCTTAGAGCAAGATTAAAAATTCTTTTCAGATGATGATATGCAAAGCATTTCTAATTGTAAACACTTGATACATGTCGAAAATTTACAAAACCAGATAAACTTAATGAAAGCTAATTTCCAGTGTCTGACAGATACGATTTCTTACATGCTAAATCAAGATATTAACCTAGAAGGCGATAATTAATTTAGAAACCGATATCGATCGAATGAAAAGTATGCCTTCTGAATTTGGAAACAAGCTGAGACAAAAAGTTGAAATTCAAATAAATTCAAGCAGAAATCGAGATTTGAATATATTATGTCAATTATACACAAGCCGATTGAAAAATCTATAAATTCGAAGTATGGTGCAATATTTTAATCACGCACCCATCATCAGTTGTGATGTGGAACGGACATTTCCTATTTTTAAAGACGTTTTAACATCTAAAAGAACTAATTTAAAAGAGGAACACCTTGAACAAATTTTAGTTGTTCATAGTAATGTTTTACACTTTCAATGTTTCACAGAAAATTCATAGTTTTTTGTTTTGTTCTTTGTAAATTATTTTTATTCAAAATTCGATACACAATTCGCTTGTCAGCATTACCTTTGTTTCAGCAGTAGTTGCTGTCGGTTACCAAACCGTTTATTACATTTGCTCTGTTGTGCATTGATAAATACATATTAACTGCATATGTAGGTAAGTGCCACTTATGCAGTGGCCACACGTATTATATTGTTCGAAACTCAGATCGCTTACAGAAACAAACCTATTGCGAATACAAGGCAGACGTCTATGGTTTATGAATCATCAATCGCTCGAGTCCGCTCTCTGGTTATAGCAAAGTAAAAAAGAAAAGAAATAATGCAATTCAAAATTCAAGAATTAGCATTACGTGGAACTACTAAATTTAAACATTAATTTTAATACAAGGAATTATCTTAGAATAAATTTGTATAACGATGAAGAAAAAAAATCGTTTGTGAACTATTATTTAAAAAAAAACTATATAAAGGGAAATGCTTATGCCGATGAAACCTACGTGAATTAAATTTTGTGAACGTTTAAATAACAATGTATTGGCGATAATCATCTAAATAAGTGTACGACAGTAATTAATTAAATTCTTTTACAAAATTACGTGTGTCGCGTAAAAAAATAATTTAGCAGAATTTATGAATTAAACTACACTTTATAGGCTATTTAAATGGCATTAAAAGTTGGGAATCATAATGATAACGACTAAAATATATCTGCGAAGTTTTTTTTTCACATTCATTGTATAAAGATCTTATACAAAAGTATCTCTACGTAAGACGGTACAGATTGTTGTTTCTTGCATAGAACTTCGTCTATGTATCCTTTTCGTAGAATATTTAGCCTCCAAATTAAGTTCTAAAATGGTTTCCGCCCCAAAATGGAAGTCAGTATGGTATAAAAAAACGACGGAGGCTAATCGCTCCTTACTACGACCCTAAAAAGGGAAACGATCTTGCCTAAAAGAGAAAATGAAGATCCACGTTGTCGATAAATCTCAAATCCGGTCTACATAGCGTTAAGGACAATCAATAACCGCAGTACTCAAGGCACTTTAATTAATAAACCACAAATATTTGTACAATATCGAAGCACGTGTTGCTTCGTTAACAGACCAAACGAAAAGATCGTAAAAATCCAAAATGGACTAATCCGCAGATACGTAGTTCCTCAAACAGTCGAAAGTTAATAAAAGAAATATTAATTACCTCGTATTCCAGACTTCCTAATTAAATGGTCGTTCGTAGTAGAATGTTTACGAACGACCATAGACAATAGCCTCAACAATAGGCACAATTGTAATATTAAAAATACAATTATAAATAGGAAACAATTATACCATACGGAAATTGGACAACCTCCGACAACGGAGGGAGACCCAGAATGGCCACCATGGAGGCGGTTCCCGTGATGTCCATAGCTCCCGTTGATTCCCCACAGAGCTTATCGCTGGAGAGTCGTGAGAGAGTCTTTCAGTTAAATAAGTATTAGTTTAAGTCTACTACATAAAAATAAAGACAATATATAAATATAAAGACAATTCTCTTTTCAGTACGAAAAGGATAAATATGCGAAAACACAAGCAGAGGGATGTATGAATAAAAATCATCATCATCAACGTTAAATAAAGTTTATCTAAATACTAAGTTATACCCGCATTTACATCTGCATAAATGTATGTATAAAAACTTACGTTTACATTTATTAACTCTCGATTAAGCGTCAAAAACTTCAGTTAGACATTTGCAAAAAAAATCAGGGGCGATGTATAGGGGCCAGTCCTTGTACATATGTAAAGTAAAGGTTGTAAAAATACAACCCTAATGTTTCTCCATTACGCGACATTAATTTTTAATCCATTAAAAAAGGCGAAAGGGTTGAAATAGGTCAACCAAACCCTCGTGAAAGCATGCTATCCGCCCAGACCGAAGAAAAACTTTTCCTCACTTCGCACTATGATATATATTAAATGTTTTAAACAGAACATGAGCTGTAATTTCAAACCACGCCACGTGTCGCCTCCCGCACCGACAGCTTCCCACTCCTCTTTTTGCATGCAAACCGAAGCTGGTAAACTAACACCTCTGGGGTTCTCTTTAAAAGCTTAACATTTTCTCTTTTCGCCTTGTTTCGTTTCAGAGAACCTGCAGTACCTACGGCTAGGAGATAACAATATACACACGATACCGACGGAGGCGTTAAGAAGATTGCATCGCCTCAGGCATCTAGATCTCAGATCGAACAACATCAGCTTCATAGCGGAGGATGCATTTACCGGATACGGTGATTCGATAACATTCTTGAACTTGCAGAAAAACGAGTAAGTTCACGAATGACCTTACTGTATACGTATTTTGTACTTTCATATAATAATACAAAGATATTTTTACTTTCAGATATGAACGTTTCATTTGGTTGTTAAAGAAAGCAGCCACCTTTGATTAAATTAAACTCTTCGGACAACTTACAAATTATTTTTCAGATTCTTTCTTTTATTAAAGAGGATTCTGACACATATGTTTAGTATTTAATTTACATTGTCATTGACCGAAGCAAAAATTAAATTCAATATAATTTTAAAATAAAATTATACACTACTAACAAGTAATATTTGCATTTGCAATAAACTAGCAGTACCAAACTTTTCTATTAATCTTAAACAACGATATTACGTTCTATTAAATCCATCTGTAATGTAACGACGCTAGCCCTACGGTAATTTCATTGTTCACAGACTACAGAAGCCATTCTTTGAGAGCCTCTTTAAAGCCTTAACAGCAGTCAATTCTTTGTAAAATCCCCGTCCTTTAAGGTTATTTATTGCTCGAGGGTATGGATACGGACTATATCAGGTGCCGTATATACTTTTATTGCCCAAAAATTCTCTCACACTAGCCGCGCTCTCTCTTTTCAATCAGCCCAGAGCCTCTTCTGGAACTGTAAACCTTCATTAATTGTGGCAGAGAAGTAGTTAAATATCAATCTGTGCGAATAATTGCTAATTCAGCGTTGACGTTTTCGTCTGCTAGTCCTAACATTAATTCGACTGGGCCGCCTCACAAGTAGCAGCATCTTCGACCATCTTCCAATTACAAATGATACAAAAATGGGTAAAAGCATATCTATATCTGTACACATGGACATATAGCACGTATTTACCAGCGCTAACTTCAACAACAGACAACAGACAACAACAACAGACAACGACTATGGTTCGCTTTCTGGTCAAGTAGTGAATTTTATCCTATCAAATGACATCAGATATAGTCTCGTGACATCTCACGGACATAATAGACCACGCCTATGAAAGTGATTTCTTCTCGAACAGCAAAGCTGTTTCAGAAAAAGAAAAATACGCTTATTACTGGAAGTCCATCAACTCATGACCAGATGACGAATGCGTCTGTGGTTGAAATTTACGCTGGTAAAAACGTGCTGTATGTTTTTACTTTTTATAACAACGCTTGATTGCGAGCTCCCGCATCGATTTAGGTACATGGCGCCATCTGGTAACGAGTTAATGGACTTCCAGTAATAAGCATATTTTTCTTTTTCTGTAACAGCTTTGCTGTTCGAGAAGAAATCACTTTTGTGGTCTATACTGTCCATCGGGTGTCACGAGATTATGTCTGGTGTCATTTGATAGGACAAAATTCACTACTTGACCAGAAAGCGCTCCATAGTCGTTACTTCATAAACCCGCATTGATAAAATCTTTAAACAGAAACGCATGCGTCTGTGGTTGAAGTTAACGCTGGTAAATACATGCTGTATGTCCATGTGTACAGATATAGATAGATATGCTTTTACGCATTTTTGTATCATTTGTAACAACGCTTGATTGTGAGCTTTCGCATCGATGTACTAAATTTTTCATCTATAAATTATTTATGGTATCGAAAGCAAGCCAATGTTGTCATAGACTATTGCCCAAAAACAGTCTCAATCATGGAAAATGTTTCCGGTGCTAATTTTCCCAGACTACACAAAATTTTTTCGCATATTTTGGCTCTTTAATTTCATTTATTACCAATTCTAAAGGCACAATAACAATATCACAATTTTCAAGATCCGCCAAACTCAAATAAATAATTCGTGACAATTTTCTTTCTGCAAATAGAAGAATCCGACTTGAATAATATTTTTTTTCGTATTTTAGCGTTTTACAACTGATAGCGCAGGACCCATTCTAGACTTTGTGGAAGCCCTCATTTTATTGACAAATATTTTGTTCTTAAAATCATTGGCATTGGATAAAGGCATTCTGGAGGTTGAAGTTATAACTAGATGACATTCTGGATTTATAAAGTTTATCAATGTTGTCTTATACTTTTGGTTATTTAATTTTGCATTGAAAAGACTTCCGTTTATATGATGTATCAGGTCTAAAGGATTTGGTGATATACTCTAGCGCCATCTACGTATTACGAGAACGTATTGATATATGAAGTATATAACGCTATAAAATACGAATAGGAAAAGACTAAATAATGAAATCAGTCTCAAAATAAAGTAAATTTATTGTGCTATAAATGTTTATAATTGTTTTTCTTCATAGTGCATTTAGTGCAATACATTTCTCCAAACGATAAATCCATTTCTGCATTCCGGCCCCGATAAATCTTTCTTGTCTATTATTGACCCATTTTCGAACAGCACTCTAAACTTTGGTGTCTACTAAAAAATGTTACCCGTTCAATATCTTCAACTTTAGGTTCAACCAGAAATCTGAAAGTCCCAAATCAGAACCGTACGAAGGGTGCGAAGAAACTGTAAATTTCAGACTCACTCTTCTCATTGTTTTGTTGCTGCAATGTGGCCTGACATCGTAGTGTAAGAAAAGAATCGTTCTTTTCGGCCTTACTCTACAGATACGATTCGTTAGTGATCGTAAAATTTTGTAATATCTCATTGAATTAATTGTTTCCCACTGGCAGTTATTTGGTATAAATGGCTTCCTTTGCATCCCAGAAAATGGTGACTTTATGCACTGATGGAACTCTTTTAAATTTTCGTACACGTAGGGAATTAGGACGGCTGTATTTTATTGACCGCCGCTTGTTTTCGGAGACCCAAGATTCGTTCCCGGTGATGTTCACGAAAAAATCATCTCCTTCACATCGATACTGATTAAGAAGTTCTTGACAAATGTCTTTTCTTTGTTCTTTCGTGACATCCGTTAATTGTCGCGGGATCCATCTGGCGCAATTTTTTCTGTTATTCAACGCGTGAACAATATATTGTACTCTTTCTTGACTAATACCTAATTGCTGAGCAATTTGTTTTTACCTAATCCAGCGATTTCCTGGAATCATTGCATTCACTTGCCTTTTATTCCTCTCAGGCGTCAGTGATACTGATCGTTCAAAATTATATCACGGTTCGTTGATTGATACGCATAGTCATGATAAACGACACTGTTACTCGATGATGCTTCACAGGAAAATTAAACTTTGCATACTAAGACGAGATACTCTAAATTACTGTTTGCAGGTTTGAACTTGTTTCCATTCACACTACCCTCACAATGGCGTTGTTTGGAGATCTTATATATCAATCCACCCTCGTGTGATAATCATATTTCAATATAAATTTGTTGTTTTAAAGTAATTTTCTTGGAATTATATTGCGAAGTTCTAAATGAAAATTAGACTTGAAAATAATTATTTTACATTTTATTAATTACGTTTATTCTTTCAGCATTAAATCATTGCCACCAATGGGTTTCGATAATCTCAATTCACTAGAAACGTTAAGTCTGCAAAATAACAAATTGATGCACATTCCTGAAGAAGTAATGGAACCAGTAACAGACACATTAAAAATAATCGATATTATGGGTAAATAGTTATTGTTTCTCATGATTTTTTTTTAATATACCTCTCGCATTTCTTCTTTTCCTGCTTCCTGTATTTCATTTCCTACTTGTTTTTTCTATTCTTCTTTATTAGTCTTGTTGTTCTTTTGTTCTTCTTGTACCTTCATCCCAATCCTTTTTTGTTTCTATTTCTTCTTCTTCTTAGTTTCTGTCCTTCCCTTTTCCTCCTTTTCTTTTGTCTTTTCATTTCCTTTTTCTTTTTCGTTTTCATCAATTCATTTCTTCGCTTTCACTTTTTAATATTTTTCACTTACATTTTTTCTTCTTCCTATTTTTACTCTTCTTCTCCTTCCACATCTTCTTTTTATCAAATACTTTCTTATTGCATCTCCTTTCTTTTCCATCTTTCTACTTATTCTTGCAATACATCTATAGCTTCTTTATTCCAACAATCTTTTCAATGCCTTCTTCACCGTCGCAGATATAAATTTCCTTCTGTTTTGTGTTTCTTTCTTTTGCATCCTTGTAGATAGAAAACGTCCTTTCTACATTGCAACTGGTTATAAGTGCATACTGGAAAGATTATTTTATATCAGCATATTTAGCAGTTAGATTTTGAGGCATTGTCCACATACACAATTGCCGCAATGTTATTAAATCTGGAATTCTATTAAAACTGCGTCTAGCTCTTGCTGAAGTCCACATCCGAAGTCACTTGGAATATTTTTCAAATTATTAATAGCCATATTTAATGTGGTTAATCCATCATTTAATTCGAGATTTTGATTTTCAAAATAATAATATAATAATAAAATGATTACTCTTGGCAAATTTCCAAAGTGTTCCTGAAGAAAGTACAACTGATTTTTATAATTTAGAATTTGTATTAGTTCCTTGCACTCCTAAATACGAGCATCGTCATTTAAGCATGTGACGAAACTATAGAATTGCTCTGCATTAAAACCAGTAGCTTCCAACAATGTTTCCCATCTAGTTATTACTGGAGTGGGAGGCAGTGACAAAGATGGAAGTTTTTCCCTGTAAAGAGCTACTCTCAATGGTGGTTTTCTGAAAACTTATTTAAAAGCGGATACAAGTCTATCAACTTCCGGAAAGGTGTCTCTGATATTTTCACAGATTCTGTGTAGAGCATGTGCTACACAAGTAATACGCAGTATATTAGAATATGTTTCCTCAGAGACAGCTTTCCGGAAGTTGATAGACTTGTATCCGCTTTTAAAAGATTTGTGATTGTAAAATTATGGTCAATACTTATTCCTTGTGCAAGCTTTCGGTGTTGGACTAAACCTACTTGCCGTTAATATATTTTTACCAATAGCAACCCAACTTTTATTGGGACTTTATCCTTCTGTTAGTTTGGCCACAAATTCTGTAGTTTCTTGTGATACAGGACGTATCGTGTGTACATAATTCTATTTCGTCAGTTGCCCTTATGTAATCAGAAAACGAATATTTTTTCAATAGACACTACTATCTGGCAGTTTTGAGTTGCCCACCACTTAGTAACTAAGAAAAACCTACAAGATTGGCAGCAAAGCTATATTTGAATTTGTCAATAACTTCATCCGTTACAACTCTATGACACCAGTAACTTTCCTTTCTCGGAAAGATATCTTTTAGTTTAATAAGCGACCTATTTTCAACTTGTTTGGGTTGATTCTATGAACATACTGTGATTACCAAACAAACAGAGGACAATAAAACCTCATGCATACATGCATTGTATATTTACAATGCCATTATTTCTATCAATAGGCATCTAAAATGAATAATATTAATGCAAACGCAGGTACATAAACAAATTATTAATAAATTGACATATATTTTATAAGATTTAATTTTCATGCGGGCATGTACATCTCCACGAAGTATGGCAAGGTTAATTGTACTATTAAATTTCATGTTTTTTTTACATGGCCATTATTATAAGCATTTTCCCCAAGTTGCAGTTGATAAATATAAAAAAAAATGTGCTACCATGCTGAATGAAATAGGTAATATACTTTGTACTCACTAAACCAGTTAAAACATGACCAGTTGCATAGTGAGGTTATATTATATTGGTAATATTATTGTAACAAGTGTTCATTCGAAAAGTCAATCTAGTAGCATGTGATTTACTGTGAACATTTTGAAGTATGTCGTAAATTAAAATTTACTACTTAACCTACGAAGTCGTATATTTTGACAGTTTCATACATACAAATAAATAACAAATAATAGGTATTTATTTAAAACTATAACAAATGTTTAAAATGTTGTCCTTCAAGATCAATACACATTAAAATCCTCCGTTCAAAATTTCTGATGATATTCTGCAACATTACTGGATTGTTATTAATTTCCATGCATTTCTGTTCGATTCTCTGTAGCATATCATTCAAATTCAATATAGGTGTTCGAAATATGTTATTTTTTAGATAAGGCCAAAAAAGAAGTCGCAAAGTGTTAAATCGCATGAACGTGCAGGCCAGGCAATTTCAGTATTTCGACTAATTATACGCTCATCAAAAAATTCTCTTAAATAATCCAAAGATTCTGCAGTACAGTGACAAGGTGCTCCGTCTTGTTGGAAATATGCATTTTCAATCTTGTTGGAAATATGCATTTTGAAGTTCATCATCATGCAACTGATTGACAAATGGTTATAAAATTTTCGTACGGTACCTTTGAGCATTTAACGTTCCCTGAAAAAATATTGGTCCAATGATTCGCCTTTGGCTTATCGCTGCCCAAACACCAATTTTCTCTGGATGTAGCGATTCTTCATTAATTACATGTAGATTTTCACTACTCCAAATTCTTGTATTTTGTGAATTTAGGTATCCCGTTTTATAAAACCATGCTTCATCAGTAAAGATGACTCTTTGCGAAAGTTCTCCATTATTGTTCATATTTACAAACCAATTACAAAACTGTAGTCTACGTGGGTAATATTTCTAACAATTCTTGTACTGCTGTGACACGGTATGGATAAAGTAGCATATCTTTTTTTAATAATTTGTGAGTTGTACCAATAGAAAGGTTTATTTGTTGACTCAAATGTCGAACAGATGTTTGTGGTTCTTTTTCCATTATTTCTTCAACACGACTGACAACTTGAGGTGTACGTTTCTTACCTGCTCCGCTGCCTGATTTTCTTAAGAGACTACCAGTTTAAGAAAAAAAGTTTTAAAGTTCTATCCAAAGCATTCTTAAATTGTATATAATCTATTACAAAATGTGGAAACTCAACTTGAAATTCTACCATGCAATCATGAACTGAATAAACCCATAAACCATGAATTTTATTGCCACTTCGGAAATAAGCCTGGACTAAAAAAAAATTATGTTTTAAAGTGAAAGCCATTTTAAAACTGAGAAGCAATTTATTTAAACCAGAATCGGCGCACGATTATTTTATGCACTAACTGATATTTGTGATTGACATTATCAAATGTCATTTGGATTTACGTTTACGGAACAACAAACACCTACTAATACATTTGCGTCTTATTCTATCAAAATTTCAAAGTAACCTAGATGGACTTTTCAAATGAACACTTGTTAATTATTTCAAATTTCTTGAAATATACTAATAAAAATAATGCTGTAATGAATAATATTCTATGTAAACTTACTTATTTCAGTTGAGTCAAGTCATACAACAGTTTTTCAATAAACGCAAATAAACTTCCAATAAATGGCAAAAACACGTGTAAAAAAATTTGTTTAGATAATGGGAACTAACTTTCCGCAATGTGACGTCACACAAATACAGCGTATTATTACAAAATTACATATTCTTTATATCTTTATTGGCGTTTTATTTGTCGCAGTATGTAAAGAATAATTCAACTTCGTTTTGCGCTCGCACTTTTCTTATGCGTCATTACAACAACACCATTAAGCGATTGCTGCGTTAATCTATTAAAACGTTGATAATTCTTTTCATAAATAAAATTTATTTTTCAGACAATCCACTGGTGTGCGATTGCGAACTCCAGTGGTACGGCAATTGGATAAACACACTGAAAGATGACGAAATAATGCACAAGAAGAGAACGGTGTGCACGATGAGCAAGGAACACAGAGAATACAACCTCGAGAAGCTGCCGTTAGAGAAGATGAATTGCGTCGTCAAAGTGTACGGCAATTCAATGCCAAGTCGCTCGAGATCACTTTCGTTGAGCGCTTCGAGCATGTGCGGGTTTTGGACGTTGGCGACCCTCTTATGTACAGTTTAGTTTCGGCCGTAATGGGGAATAAAAAAAACGTATTTTCTATATATTTTGGGTTCTGAACTTTTCGACAAAGATAAATGAATTTGTCATATATGTACGCTAGGTCAATTTTTATATATTTTAAAGATAATTGAAAAGGAAGTAGTGTATAAGAAACTAAAAGAAAGTAAGAGATATTGTAGATTTCCTAAATGATATTCTTATCTATTTCTCTGTACGTATAAATATTATAGTGAGTAGAGTGATTTAATTCATAAAAAGAGAATACTTTTAGTATCGATTTTATTGGAAAATGTAACTGCTTATAGTAAACGTTTTTACAGAATTTGTTACCATTTTCAAAAGTAAAAGTATCTGTTTTAAATGAGACTTTTTTCTCGCCCCATTTTGGAGAGACAGTATATATATATATATAATAACTTCGTGACCTTGGTATGACATGGTAAACCTAATCAGTAGGCGATTAAAGGTCTGTATATTACTTCAAAATATATGTATTTAAAAAACTCTACATGTTTCGGCGGTACGCCTTTATCAAGAGTATACAAAATATAAATGACAGAATATAAATTTATATTCTGTCAGAGTATACAAAATATAAATGACAGAATATAAATTTATATTCTGTCATTTATATTTTGTATACTCTTGATAAAGGCGTACCGCCGAAACTGTAGAGTTTTTTAAATACATATATTTTGAAGTAATATACAGACCTTTAATCGCCTACTGATTAGGTTTACTATATATATATATATATATATATATATATATATATATATATATATATATATATATATATATATAGATTACAAAACACATGATTTGCACTTAATTACTGCCTATATTGTTCTCTTCTTACAACTTCTAAAGCTTCACAGCAAGAAGCTCTCATTGACGACTCAAACCAGAAATACAAGAAAGGACCAGAGACATTTAACGAACGTATACACAAAGTAATCAGAGTCAATACTGTACAAGAAGTTGATTTGATGTCCAAGAGGAGGATCTGATCAGACAAATCATTTGGAATTTCCAAGGCTAAAGTGCAAAAGTTGGTAAAACAAGATTCATATTACATACAGATTAAAAGAGACATAATTCAGACAAGTATAAAGAAGTCAGACACACATAAAGAATCTAAGTATCAAAAGCTGATGGAGAATGAAGTACATCAAAACTATAACAATAATTCTGGAGAAGAGAGGATACCATACATTAAACAAAGAAATACGGAAAAACGAAGCATGTATGTATATGGATATCAGCCAAACACTTCGCTGCAGCTGCCACTATTGCTTAAAAGTTCTTTTATTTAAAAGTAGTCTTTGGAGACTACGCCTTTTTCTTCGCAGTAGGAATATCTTGTACTTTCATGGGAATTTAGATTCCTTTAGCATTATTTAATTTAACAAAATTTAAATGTTATAATTTCGTAATAAATAATCCACTATCAAAGCTTTATCGAAATATCTTCAGAGCTGTTACATACTTATAATAAAGAACTGATTCTACTCTTACTTGTCCTAAATATTGTAATTTACTTTGCCTTTTCTCTTTTGTTTAGGTTTCACCAAAATCATTGAGATATCTTCGTTTTTGCTATTATCTCAAATACTATACTTGATTTATTTTTTCATCTACACTATTTCAGTTATAATAGTTATTCAAAATACTTAAATATCTCCTTATTTATGTCGTTACTGTTTAACATTTCAAGTTTTTATCGGTTATAGGGTTTTGTGTATAATTCAGATTCAACATTATCTTGGACAACTTCGTCCACGGCAAAATTTAACTAATTACTTTTGGACAATAATAGGAAACGAATAAAGAAAAAATCAAATGAAACTTACGAATAAGTAAAACAGAAATGGGTATAAGTTAGAAAAAATTGTGTATATAATCAAGAAGCAGAAGTTATTGGAAAAATATTGTTTCTGAAATCAAAGAATTAAAACAAAAACTATTCAGGAGTAAATCTAAATAACAATTCAGCGAACCAAGACTCAATAAGTTGAAAAATAACGCAATATCTTACTAAATAGACAAATTTTAAATTGAAGCCTCAAAAAAAACATAAGAAGAGATAGTACAAAACATATAATAACCGAAGAGAGTAGAATTGCAGTGGATACAAATGATGATGATACATTTCGACTTGAATATAGGAACCTGCCTGTTGTAAGACAAGAAAGAAACGTATAAGTAACTATAGGAAGTTCTTATTCATTTCTCATTTAAGGTCGGACGGAGATGAAGGGGCTTAATTTTGAATTGTGACTCGTAACCTATAAACCAAGATTTGAAAAATAAAGAGACAGGTATTAAAAATTACCCAAAAAAAGGAAAGTAACCTACTGGATATTTGAAATATTGACAGGCACACTTGGAGATCAATCTAGAAGCAAAATTCATAATTGAATAAATAATTGTCCATATACTCGAATGTTGTTTTAAGAACTAATATCTCGGCAATTTCAAATATTTAGGGAAACATTTGGCAAAAATTCTAGAAGAAGAAAGCACTCAACATAAATAAAATATATCTATAGAAAAATTATAATTAACATCGAATATTATTCCAGGAAGAACTTCGTCTAATAGTTAAAAAGCAAATTCTCTTTTGCTGGTCTAAGATGAAAGAAATTTAAAGTTTTAACAATGATAGTAAGAGTTTCCAATAGAGTAAAAGCATTAATTTATAAGCAGAAGCATTTTGTAATAAAACTCAAGTTAAATCACTTTACACCACTATATTTTAAATATTTCTACATCTCTATAAATACCCAATATATTTCTATGTACATTTGTAATTTGACGTATATTATTTCAAAATATATTTATAGTCTATTAGGAATGTTAAGAAAGAAAAAAGAAATTTTTAAACTCTTGTATGCTCTTATTACACCTCCAATGCTTTCAATATATCTTCCCACAAACTGCATCCTTATACAAACCGTAAAAATTACAAGAGCAAAATTTGAAAAGTTACGTTACCAGGCCTATTCTTATCACTACACAAGGATGTAAGAAAGGTATTTAAGATATTAAAAATTTCATTTTTACAACTGTAGAAACAAAATATTGAATGAATTTAGTTCATTTTAACATTTCAAAATGAATTTTATTAAATGAAAAAATTATTTGGCAGAGGAAATTGTCAAAATCTTTTTCTAAAAAAAGTGACTGTGTCTCTTAAAATAAAATTCATTTTGACTATTTTCGTTTTGGTACATGCTTGTATTTTCTTTGTCTTTTATTTTTTCTACTTTACCAGGGTTATGTTAAAAAAATCAGAAAAAATTCTCTCGAAAACTAAACTATACATATCTAAGCCACACCTATATATACACATACATATGGAAAGGTTACATATTTGTTTAGATTTAACGTTCTTATCGCCTTCGAATGCGTTTTCAGTTTTAGGGGCTCTGGCGTATTCTTAAATTCAGTAGGCGATCGGTTCGTTAAACCAGTGACCTTTCTGATTCTATGAAGACATATCCATATATACATATATATAATCGCAACCTGAAACATATCAGCGCATTCCTTCCTGTAATCGATTCGGGTAAGATAGAATAAGAGGTTAAAATATAAACTTCACCAAGTCCTTAACAATTTAGAGAAGAAAACAAAACGCAATGAAAACTTTCAATGAAACAATGTAATGTCCCGTTTGATCTAGATGTTATTCGTTGTCTATTTCTCTCGATGTTCCAGATTAAAATGACAATTTAGATGTATTAAATGTTAGACTAAATGTTATTCATATTATTACTATTACATATTTCGTTTATTTACGATATTTTCAAGCTTTGACACATTCCTTTCGAAACATTCACACCGGGTACAAAGATTTCCTCGGGACATGGCCTATGATACATATCAAATATGGTGAAATACATGGGAATTTAAATATAAAAAAAAAGACAACCATATCAAACGTGCCGCGATAATTGTATAGGGAGTTCTATTAGATAAAATTAGTATTAAGATGTAAAATTCGAAATCTACCTTGACAAAGAGACAGGGGAATTTCTTTTTTAGCCGAATGCGACTAAAAAAAGGGGTTCTTTACAAGGCGATCTCGAATTTATTTTTGTGACTAAATTTTACATGCATATGCTATACACATTAACATTTAAATGGACACGTAGATAAGGTTAAAGGAAATTAGGATTAATTTTAGATGTAAAGACAAAAAAAGTATAAAAAATTTAAAAATATCGAAAAAAAAGGTAAATATAGTTATAAATATAATATATACATAAAAGTGTATTAAGTGAATATATCTATAATTATTAAAATGATAGTTTTATTATTAATATTAATAATAAAATAAAGTCGTTTGTTGCACATACTGGATAAAAGTAATTATTAAAATATTAAATAAGGGGGATATTGGTAGCTATATATGTACCTATTACACTTTAGTACTAGTTTTGTCATCGGAAACAATAGAGTTAAAATAAAAAGACAGTCGCAAGTTATATAAAATTAAACATTTTCAATTTGGGTAAGTTTATTCGTGTTTTTTAATTTTTTTTCTATTTTATCTTGTTTATTATTTAAAAGAAAAAGAATTATTCTAGATAAAAGGGAAACATAGAGAATAGAATAACCTAATTCAATGCAGACATAACAAACAAAGTAAGAAATTAAGAAATATCCGAAGGTATCGGAATAGAGTGAGCATTAGGGGTATGACTTTTTTGTAACATATATTGTGCATGGCCGTACATGATGAGAAATGGCAAAAATATAATAATTGCGTTTTTAGTTTTTCATTTTATTAAAAAAACATCCCGCACCGACCAAGATGAAAAATTGTGGATTTTACACTGGATGAAGAATACAACTCAATTGAAAAGGCCTAACATTTTTTGTTATGTAAAAATATGCTGTTTATTTAAGCGTTCTGTTTTAGTTTTTTATTTTCAAAACAAACTAAAAATCACAAAAATAGCTTGCAAAAAGTTTTATTTTTTAATTTTTTCATTAGATGCAATAAATTTTAAGTTTAAAGTGCGTTCAGTTTTACAATAATTAAAGATTTCTTGTGTTACTTTAATGGCTCGTTCTGCACAAATATTGGTTCGTTTTAAATTTCTAATAGGGGAATCTTCCTCCACCCAGTGTTTAAGAAAACATTTATGAGCATTTTTGAAGGGCTTTACAGATGTTTTCAAATTTTCAAAGTTATTGTGGCGAAAACGTTGATCTGAAAACCAGATATCGTACCATGCGCTGCATATAAATTTACAAATTGGTAAAAGTTCTGTCCTGTGTTCGGGTTTGAGTATAAAAGTTAAAAGTGCCAGTATGGCTCTGGAATTCCAGCGGGCATTACTGAGTGATGGTAATACACGGAATTTGATAAATGGAAACAAGTTATTTTTCTCAAAATATTTGAATGCTTGTCCCAATTCGTACAAATACTGCATGTCATCACGCCACTTGATATTGTGTATTTCCAATATTATATCGCTTTGTTTGAAGTTTTGTTTAAGATTTTCGTACTTTGTTATCAATTCTGTAAAAATATCATACGAAATATTTGGTGATGTAGATTTTTCAACAAGCATTTCATTCATGACATGCTTTAAAATCAAATCTAACACATGGTGTTGACAACCAATATATTGCGGAGGTGAAAAGGATTTTTCCTGAAACGACGTCTTCAGTAAATGAACAATTCCATTTTTTTTCCCTGTATTGACATTTGTAGTATCACAAATAATCATTTTAATGGAATTCCATAGTTGAAATTTGTTTAAAATGTTTTTGATGCCTGCAATATAATATTATAGTAAGCTATCTAGTTATTTATAACTTTTAATTTAATTAGCACCTTCAAATATTGTCAAACTTTTTCCATTATTAAGCTCCATGACCGCCAACCTGACTTCTTCAAGCTCGTTTGTCAACACCACTACCTGAACTTCTTTTTTACCATATTTCTTCCCATCAAAATGCATACACCATTTTTCTTCTTTTAATGTAGCCATATACTTTTCTTCCAAACGTTCTGCTGCTTTTATTGAGGCCTTATAAATACCAGATTGTGAGGGTGTTGGAATATCAATACCCGATTTCACCAATTCCTTACATATTTTTGCTGCATTTTTTGTGCTCACGTTGGAAGTCTGAACAATTTTCACTGCCGCCTTAGTTGAACAGGCCACGTTTTTAACACTTGGTTCAAATTTATCATCGTCTGATGATGCATAGAATTCTGTGTTTTCTTCCGATGATGCGTATAATTCTGTGTCTTCTTCTGATGATGCGTATAATTCTGTGTCTTCTTCTAGGGACATAATTGTTCTGTCAGATACATTTATGTCTGAGACCAAGGCGGTCGTGACTTTTCTTTTTAATATAGCAGCTTTTGATGGATGAATATTAATTTCCTTTGCTGTTGTGTATCCAACATCTCCTTTCGTGCTTGTTTGAACTGCGTACAACTTTTTATCTTCCATGCTTAGCCAAATGCCTTGTGGATCTGTTACATCAAATAATTCTCCAAACACTATTGTTGGGTTTCTATTTGGTCGCTTTAAATATTTACAGAAACGATCTAAAAGCTTTTCTACTTTTCTTTTTATTGAAGATTCAAGTATACATGGAAAATTTAATTTCGACCATAAATCAAGCAATTCCTTGGCTATAATCTGACACCTTATTTTTCTATTTTTTTCGGTTTTTGCCAATGCGTTGTACCGTCCTATTATCACCATCTGCTTTTGTATTCTGCACATTTCATTTAAATTTTTATCTATGTTAATTATTTCTCGTCTTTTAGTTGTACTTTTTTCAAAATGAGTCAAATTGTTTTTCCATACCGCCGAATTTTTCAAAACAGCACTTGCACTTTTTCGAGAACTCATTACTTTGATTGAATATATAAATATTTCTTAATAAATATAACCACACTTGTAGAAAGCACGCACCAAACTATGAGCTCAAACCAATAGTAGACAGCATCAGTTTGTTTACATTCGATTTCGGGGATTTACCGTACTTTGCAGTCACACAGCAACACAAAATACAAAACAAATCAGAGAACGTAAGCGAGAACGTACGCTTGTCTTTGAGAATTTACATGTAAACTTTCTACATGGACGGTGCGGGACTTTTTTCCAACAAAATGAAAAACTAAAAACGCAGTTATTATTTTCTTGGCTTTTTTCATCATGTATGGCCATGCAAATTTTTTTTTGTTAAAAAAATTGAAAAAGTCATACCCCTAGTGAGCATACTACAGTGACTCAGTGACACTGAAGCGAAGCAATTTATCTCACACATGTAGACAGCCTAGAACCATTATAAAAAAAACTCTGAACTCGTCTGTGGATGGATAAAAAAAACAAAATGACGATGTTACGAATGTAAAAAAGCACTCATACAAGCCAAAATAAGGACTGAGCATCGAACAATATTGCGAGAAGACACTTCGAACTAAAAATTAAAAACGTTCGAATTAAATACGCCAAATATCCGATGCATAATCCTTAGAAATGTTGATAATCATTACATTAAAATAATTCATGAAGTATGCTTAATATAAATCAGTAAACTAAACTTTATTGATAATATTTGGAAATAATATAAGTTTCAATCAAGGAAAGGAAAAGGAAACTGCTAATATCTTAAAAGTAACAATATATTATGTTCCCAAGTTAGTGTTTTGGACTACTGTGATATAGTTATCGCATTAGTTACACCATAAGTTAGTTAAATGCTCTTTAACATAAGATACTTTCATCCTTGTTACTTTTTGACAAGATTTATATTATTTCAAAAGAATTGTTATTATCTTCAAATTACTGAAGTCGGCATATATGTATCAACTTTACCTACCTCTTCTGCTTTACTCCACAGAGTCCTAAAATTTAAGTAACTTCTTACCAACTACAGATGGATGTTCCTAACTATATTTTTACATACACAAATTATCTATATATATTACTACCAAAAAGAATTGTACAAACTACACAGCAGTATATCAGAGCGCTGACTGTAGATTGGTAATAATGAATTACCAATGGAAATTTAAATGAAGGAAAATTTTTAGAAGTAGAATGTGACCGATAGGATAAAAATTGTCAAAAGCTTCATCGAAATAAACATTGTATAACAACAAATTCAATATCACATTATTTCAGGAGAAACGTTAGAATTATAGTAGGCATGAATCTGAATTGTAGGATGCAGAAGAATTACAAATCTATCTAGCAGCTGGAACAGATATGCATCAGCAAACCGATAAGAAACATAAAGAATACATACGAAAGCAAGTTAGAAGTGAGGATAGCAGAAGGATATCCTCAGTGGCGTATAGTAAGAAAAGAAATAGGAGAAGTCTATCGAAATAAGATATTTTCTTATAAAATAAACAAACAATCGCCAGAAGAATAGATGGATTAGATGTAGGCAGATACAAATATATATATTTGTCTTCATATTGACAGAAAAATCAATAATAAAAAGCGACTAGGGAACAATAGAAAAAGCTATCAATGCTATAATCAAAAATATAGATAAAATAAGATACGAATTTAAAGAAAAAGAGTTATATACGAAACAACTGTTAGTAATCGCCATACTAAAATATTGCTACAAATTCGTAGGTACCAAATAACCTTGTAAGCTGGCGGCCAAGAACATAAAATAGAACTGCAAAAGAGATGGCTTAACGACGTTGAAAGGCTAAAAAATACATTCGGTAATGGGGCATAAGAAGAGAGAAGGGACCTAGTTCTCTTGCGGAATGAAAGATTCTGAAGAAAAATAAAATTAATATGTTGCTTTTGAATTTTGGTTTATAAAACAAATATTAATGGAATGCTCTAATACGATGCTTAATAAGCCGATTCGAATAAATGGTATTTCTAGGTTATTAAATAATATAATTTAAACCGCTATAAATAAATTACTACCTTAAAGGCACTAAAAGCATATATTAAGCGGTAAATTACTACTAATCGTTCTTTTTAACACTAACATAAACTCGAGAAAATACCCAGATTGAAACATGTTAGTTTAAGCCTTGGCTTGTGCATGGTATATTTAGAATGAAATGCAGATTGTTAAATTACTATAAATGATGGAAAGTAAATGTATAAGTTTATAGAAGATTAGAAAAACATTAAGCAATATCACGTTCAATTCTAATTTTATATCTTCAACCCCGGAAACCGGAAATAAATTTAAAAAAAACAAGACATATCTGCAAAATATCTGCGATAATATAGGATTAGGTTGAGAAAGTCTAATTAAAGTATGTACATTAAACTATGAGAGAAAAGGTAAAAAAACTTATTGTTAGGTACAGAGGTAAAAACGACATATTTTAGAGAGAAAGAAAATGGAGTAACAAGAAAGAGGAATAAATGAGTGAGAAACGTTTTTTGGAATACTTATATTTAAAATATATTCTATATATAAGTGGTAATTGATAAATGGAAGTAATATTTTTGTGGCAGTGTTTTTGGCACGTCCACCACTAGGTGGCGCTAGCTAGACCATTTCGAGACATATCCGCCGTCACGATCGCCAAACTTCGCGCTTTCACGGGCACAAACGTGTTAACATCATAGATATTTTTCTATCAAATTGCTATCGCTCTTTTTTAAGAAAAATATACATATCAACGACTATATATGTATAAAAGTGTCAGGTCGTTATCGCGTGTTAGCGCGAAGTGCAGATCGACGGCCTTCTAGACGTTTTTTACAATTTTACCATGTTATTCAGATGTTTTATGTATACCTATGATTAAACTAAATGATACTCTACTATTACTATTACTACTACTTGTATAAGCACTATTGCATTAAAAAAGGGAGATTATTGGATTGATTGTGGATTTACGATATTTATATTTATATGTTAAAACCATTATCGTATAATTATTAATTTTTATTGATATTAAATACATATTAATATATGGCTGTTGTGTTTTGTGTTGTCATATAATAAACGTAATAATAATGATACAAGTAAATATGATATATTCAGAGTTAAAATGATATTCAATGTTTTTAAGACAAAATGTAATATTCTATATACATATATGTGAAAATAAAGAAAGTTTATGCTATATTCTGGATTTATTTACAACAATAATAGGTCTACATGTGTCAGATATTGAAAGCTCATAAGTAAAGCTGGGAATTATATGCACACATAGAAACTGTATTATATGCGCATATATCGTCCAAAATTCCATGAAAATATGCAGAATTTTTATTAAAATATGCAAAAGTTAATATGTAAAGTTTAAGTGTTAGTTACACAATTAAATTATTCTCAAAATATTAAATAATGTCAATATAAATTTAGAGATACCACAAGTATGTACTATATAAATATTCTATTCGAAATTTTAGAAAATACATGTGTAATAATAATAATAATAAGTAAGCTAAACAATGTAACTCTTTGTATTTATATTTGTTTTTGTTTAGTATTGGAAACATGTACAAATAAATGCTCAACTAAAAATGATCTTATGCGATCCGTCAATAATAGCTTGTACACTAAAAAACTTCGCTCAACGTCAAATGATATAATTGGCGGATAATTATATTTGCAGATAATTGATGGAGTCATCTGAATAGTTTTATCGTAGTTTCCTTGCAACACACTGGATATTCTACTAAGCTGAGTAAAGCCCTAGTTTTTCTCTACAACTTGTGTTAGTTTAATTTTGAACCGCTCTCCTATGGCAACTCTCACATTATAAATTTTATTTTTGAAACTTTGAATCAATTCTATCGATTTACTTAGTTCAACACCTTGAGTTTCAAGTTTTCGTAGTGTTTCACTAATGCAACCATAGTTTGCTTTGATAAAAGCAAGCTCATGCAACATTTCCGGCTTATTTAGTATATCCGATAACATCAATAATACCTTGTCACTTGGAACGGCATTCTGCAAATAAAACCTCATTAAACTATCGTCTATAAATGCTGTTATAATTAAGTTATTTGTTTTCTTTAATTCTTCTGTACAAACTAAAAAGGATTGACCGGCGCAATTTTCATTTAGAATGCCAATCAATAAGTTGGCAATATAGAGTCCGCAACTGTCTGTTGTATCGTCTACTACAAAATAAATATAATTTTTACCTATTGTTTCCTTAACTTTCGTTACATTTTCTCCAAACAATAGATTAATATACTTTTTCTTGTACAGGGTGGCCCAAAATGACCGAAGGGGTTTGAGTTCATTATAACTTAATTATAACATAATTATTAAATTTTTTAAATTTTAAATACAGTATATTAATGGAGAATATTTTTAATTTAATTATGAAAAATTATATCTCGCAAGTGGTGGCCATTTTCTGTTTCGCATATTCGTGCTCTTTCCAAAACATTTTCCATAACCTTTCGCAAAACTTCAGGTGTTGTTGATTTCGTCGCGTATATTATTTTTTAATTGCTGTATGGTTCGAGGCTTATTAATATAGACTTTTCCTTTCAAATAACCCGAAAGGAAACAGTCTGAAGCGGTTAAATCCGGTGAACGCGGAGGCCAATTAAAATCGCTTGTACGGGAAATCATTCGTTCACCAAAGATGTCGCGTAAAAGAGCCATTGTGTCCCTCGCAGTGTGCGCTGTGGCTCCATCCTGTTGGAACCATACTTGCGGTTGGTTTTCCACGGCTGGCCTTAAAAATTTTTCCTACATTGTCCGATATCTAACACCAGTGATACAAACGGCGACACAGTGTTCATTTTCAAAAAAATGTGGGCCAATTATCCTTTCCGACGAAATACCGCACCAAACGGGACACTTATTCTAATTCCCGCTGTTGAACTACTCTTGGATTTTCCGTAGCCCATATCCTGCAGTTTTGCCTATTAACGAACCCATTTAATTGGGAATGGGCTTCGTCGCTCATAATTAAATTATGAATAAAATCATGATTTTCTTCTGCTTTTTGACGAAAATAAATTGCATAATCAAGTCGTTGCTGGTAATCTGTCGGTTTCAATTGTGGAACAAGCTGAATTTTGTATGGAAACATTCTTATTGTATGCAAGTTGTGTCGAACGTCTCCTGGTTGATGTTTCTCCATCTTCCCGAATACTCTCCTGTACCCGTTCAATATTGTCATCCGTGTGCACCGTTCGTCGTCTGCCGGCACCAGGAAGGTTCCTTACTGCCCCTTGTTCTCGAAAATTTGCAACCAGACGGTTTATTGTTGACTCTGAGGGTCCAACCCGCACATTAAAATAACGACGATATGCACGCTGAGTCAAAACAATGGATTGTTGATTTGAGAAATAAAGTCAACGATTTTGGCACGTTGTTCAATTGTGTACTGTTCCATTTTAAATTCCCCAAGTCTTCTTTACAAAATACTGAAAACAAAAAAAAAATTATAAAAGAAAAGTTATAAGGAATTAAAACCCCTTCGGTCATTTTGGGCCAGCCGGTTGAGCGACTAGGAACTGACGGTTTCGTATACTTCTCTAAAAAAATTTTAAACGGTGAATTATCCAACTTGTAAAGTGGAATGTTTAGACTTAAGAAGGTGTTACACAATTCATAATGGAAACTATTCTGTTCTATATTTTTACTTGTTGAAGTAAATGATTGATTCAGAATAGCTTGTGGTGCATTTTTAAATCTTGTTTTATTTCTTTTATGCAAATCAGTTCCTATAGGCTGCGTTAATTGAAATTTTTTGTCGCATCGAATCAACAATAATTAATTTCAGGTATTAAAATATGAAACTAAACGAAAACAAATATAAATCTTACGATTTTACTGCAATACTTACAAAACACCCTGCCTATATCTACACAAAATTCAGGATAATCTTTTATCCAGATCGACATATGTGAGTATGATTTCGACATATAAAATTACGTGTACATATACTTTCGACAACTAAACTAAACTAAACTAAACCCAACTAACGATATGACTGACTTAGAGGTAAACCTCATTGCTCGATGATTCACTGGAAGTTCCCCGACTTGATAAACACAAACCTGGGAATTCCCGCTGTACGGAAATGCTTATGTGGACTATTAGTGTAATTTTAATATATTATATACCGGACACTTGATACCGAAATTACGATGGACCATATAAATAGCCTATAACATCGCTAAGTATAACGGCAGTTATTGAACAGCACGATTCATTCGGTTAACAGCACATCTATTTTTGTCATTGTCAATTATTTCAATTTTACAGCTAAATTTCTTTCGTCATGGGCGTAGATAGAAGCGGGAGGAGTTTTTATAATTTATTTTATTTAATAGTTTATATTTAGTAAGATAAATAAAGTACGGTGAGTTAGTTCCGTTTTTTCATTGTTTTAAATGTTAATTACATACTTCGTAAATTTTTGCAACAGATCCTATTTAATACCGTTTCATCGAAAATTTTCATATTTCATTAAATAAACTTAACAATCCCACCCTCAAAACATTTCTCCAAAAGTATACTGGTCGAAATGTTCCTGATGAATCCACTTTACGTAAATATGATGTTTCTAAGTGCTACACGAAAGCAGTAGAATGTATTAGAAGCCATCTTTCAAATGAGTATCTATGGATAAGTGGCGACGAAACTGTTGATATATTAGGACGCTGTGTAGTAAATGTTGTAGCTAGTGTACTACATCCAGCTATTCCATATAACGCATAATAGCAATAAAAATTGTAAATACAGTTGATGTGGAAAGAGTAGTTAAAACCATTTACGAGAATATGCACCAAATGTTTCATTCGGACGACAGGTACAAAGAGAAAATAAAAATACATACTTTTATTTGTCAGTAACAGTGCTGCATATATGTTAAAAACAGGCACACTATTAAAGGAAACATATCCTAATATGCTGCATATTACTTGTGTAGCACACTCTACAGAATCTGTGAATATATCAGAGATACCTTTCCGGAAGTTGATAGACTTGTAACCGTTTTTAAAAAAGTTGTCAGAAAACCACCATTGAGAGTAGCTCTTTACAGGGAAAACTTCCATCTTTGTCGCTGCCTTCCTCTCTAGTAATAACTAGATGGGGAACATGGTTGGAAGATACTAGTTTTTATGCGGAGAATTTCGATAGTTTACAAAATTTCGTTAGATGTTTAAATTACGATGCTCGAAGTAATACAAATTTCAAATTTAAAAAATCAGTTGTACTTTCTTCGAGAACACTTTGGAAATTTGCCAAAACTAATCACTTATTTTTAAAATCAAAATTTCAAATTAAATTATGGATTAACCACATTAGATGTGGCTATTATAATTTGAAAAATATTCCAAGTGACTTCGGATGTGGCCTTCTGCAAAAGTTTGACGCAGCTTTTAATAGATATCAAAATTTAATAACAATTGTGCCCCATTCACAATTGTTATTAAATTTGCCTCAAAATCTATCTGCCAAATACGTTGAAATAAAAGAATATTTGCAGTATGCACCTATAACCAGTTGGGATGTAGAAAGGACCTTTTCTATCTACAAAGACATATTTCATTCAAAGAGAACAAATTTTACAGAAGAGAACCTTGAGAAAGTATTTCTAGTTAATATTAATACTCCTTTACTCAACTCGAACTACAAAATGAACAAATAAAATGCATTTCGTATTTTATAGATCGCCACCCGTTTGTTTTCCAATTGTATAAATAAAATTAAAAACACTTTAAAAATACAAATTTTTAATACTACGCCTGTGGGCGAGGAGTCATCAGCTTCTGGTGTCCGGTCCCTCAATATCACAGCAATCAACGCATTTGTTATCTATAAAAGTAACAGCCCAGATGGAGAATTCGCCAAGACGCGTAGACTCTTTTAAAATAATTTATGTATGGAATTAGTGGAGGAAAATATGCGAAGGAGAACCGTTGGCAAGCACTTGCTAAAAAGTATGCGCTTTTTGGCCGTATGGCTTTCAGGCGTTGATGAGGAGATTGTACCTGAACCACAGCCAGGTAAAAGAGAGAATTTCAGGTATTGCAAAAGACGAAAGGCTCATTTTTCTTTTGCAAAATTTGTCAATCTCGGTTGTGCATAGAGCACATAATGGTATGCTGCAAAGATTGTTTGGAAAACATGGAGAAGATAGTTTAACTTCTTCCAGTTTGTGCTTAGAACTTTATTTTTTAGTTTTTATTTTTTTTTTATAACAATTTGTATATTTCAATAACTATTCTTATAAGGCAATGTTATTTTCATTTATTTAGGAATAAATTTTTCACAAGACACAAGAAAAATTTGTTTGGCATTGATTCCGTATTAGGTAATATATAAAAAGGGTTCGTAGAAATCATATTTACGCGAAATTAACTGAAATTTCATAGCATCTTGGTGCCCTTAAGAGACTATTGAAATGTTGGTCGCCATAGACCACACCCGATCGAAAGTGTTTCAGAAAACGCACCCGATAAACGCAGGGTTAATACGAATCGTTGATTGAACGCTCCGCTATAGGCCCTTAGCATCCCAACATAGTTGGGGAATCATAAAAAACACTTTAAAAATAAAATAGTAGATCTTGTAGTACACACCCTACAGTTGGTTACAACCGCGCACGGGTTGAGTAAATCTTTTCCTGGCGACAGGTTGAGGTATAATAACAGTAAAAATACTAATATAATAGTAAGCTTTGTTGCCCAACAGATAAATTCATTTTTAGGACAAAGATATTAAAAGAAAAAACAGATGTGTGTTAAATAATAATAAAATATAAAACATGAATGTATGAAATAAGAAATGAATACACTAGCATAGCAAAACAAAGAACTTAAACAAAAACCTGAACACAACCGGTAAAACTGCAAACGGCATTCGAACAACGGTACAGATAATTAACTCGAACCCTTAGCAAGTTAGTTCTAGCTCTTGATGTGTAAATAGGGGAGTTATATCTTGACACCAGGCTGGGCTAATGAAATATCAGGCAAGTCGACTGGATCATAAATTAACTTACACATAAATCTCGCAGCACGGACCTTTCGACGATGCTTGAAACACCCTAACTCTATATTGAAGGTGATTATAACCAAAATCTTTTCAAAATCTACAATCACATCTAAAGTAAAGATATTGTAAGAATCTCCTCTGAAACCGTTCAAGCGAGAAGTCATGCGCCGAGTAGTACAGACACCATATTACTGAAGTATAGTTTAATCTATTCAAAACAAAAGCTTGGCAGAGTGATTTTAGAGCATTTGGATCCTTAAATTGAATCGTTGATTTCATAATAAAGGCCAACATTATAGAAACAAATGAGATGATGGGGTTGTAATTATTTTCGGCGATTTATAAAGTTCCATTAAAAAATATATATATTATTTTTTTGTATTTCATTGTATCTCCACACCACTATGTTTTTGATGGCATGTAAAGAAATTCAGTTACAACCACACAACTTTTGTTTGAAACATTTTTTCATATATGCAATAATAACGATGACAAAGACTGGGCAATTTATAATGAATAACCCTGTACCTGAAAATATATGAGTGTTATAAACACACATGCCAAAACTTGTCAAATTTATTGTGTGACTAATAATAGTTCCACAATTAAATAAATTTATGATGCAATATGAAGATAAAAGTCAGTAAGCAATTAGGTAAACAGGATCCGCTCAATAATACACTGGATTAAGCTATCGATCACGCGTGTTAACGTAATATTAATAATTATTTTGTTCTAACGAAGTAATTCGCTTTTAAAGCTGTCAAAATAAAATTAAATGGAAATTATAGAATATTTAAATCCATTCAAATGTTTGTTTTCGCTGTAATACGTCATTTGAAAGAAGGCATTGATATCGTATACGAGGGGTATTGACGAAAAGCTGTGAAACATTTAAAGTCATTCAACAAATTACATAAAACGTATTAATAACAACAATTAATAAATGATATAATATAATGAAGAAAATTGAAGATATCAAGGAACAAGAAAGTTTATTGACAGGTGGTGCAATAGATACAATTCTATCTATCTATATATCTATCTATCTGTCTATCTTTCTATCTATCTATCTATCTATCTATCTATCTGTCTATCTATCTATCTTTTTTTTTTTTAATTTTACCGAGGAGGGGAAAATCTTAAATCAAGACACCCACACAGATGTTGATCGTGGGTAGTGTCGGGTTATACCGACTAACAACCCCTCCTCCAGTCGTCTTGCACACTTCGCACCGGAACCCGCTTGCGCATTACTTCGGTGCTGGCGTTGTCTATATATTCATCTTTAGTCTCCTATCTTTGGTCATGCTCCTTAGTCGCTATTATGCTTCGTATGGTTTTGGACACTAACAGCCATTGAACTTTGGATCCCATTAGGTTCTTCATCATACTGTCTTCGTCAAAAGTTTTTCCCGTTTCTGCAGTATACTCATTTCGAAAGTTCTCCCACTTTGGACACACAAAGAGTGTGTGCTGCGCATCATCAATACCTCCACAATAATCACACGCGTCAGTGGTCGCTCTTCTTCTGCTGTACAGATAGCTGCGGAAGCAGCCATGGCCAGACAGCGCCTGCGTAATAAAACAGTTTAAGTCCCCGTAAGGTCTTTGTATCCACTTCAGGATTTCCGGGATTAGCCTTCGTGTCCACGCTGCATTTTTGCCGTTCTTCCATGCTTCCTGCCATCTCCCAAGCAATTGTTCTCTGGCGGCGAGTTTTGAGGCTCCAGCATATCTCTCCTCCCTCTCCTTGACTAGCAGAGCTACCGGAGGGATGCCCGCAATAACACCGACCCCCTCCGCCGAAATTGTTCTATAAGCACTGGCTATTCTGATACTAGTCAGACGTTGGACACTTGTTAACTTTGCGGTCAGCTTCTGGTTTTTTGCAGCTCTGCCCCAAACCGGCGCTGCGTACAATATTGTTGAGTTTACAACACCTCCCAGCAATTTCCTCTTGGATGCCGTTGGTCTGCCAATGTTTGGCATCAAGCCTGATAGAGCCCCAATAGTTCGTTCAAGTTTAGTCACGACGTGCCTGACGTGAGCAGCAAAAGTACTCTTCGTGTCCAGCCACACACCCAGGTATTTTAAGTTCCAACTGTGTCGTCTTCAGCCACTCGACGATCCTTAATATTGCCGTATTGGCCACGTTCATTAAGTTTTCCTCTCCTTTTGCTGTGACAACTAAGGCGATGTCATCAGCAAAACCTACAGTTTTTGTTCCCTCCGGAAGCTCCGCCCTGAACAACCCGTCATAAAGAATATTTCATAAAGTAGGACCCAGGACCAAGCCCTGAGGGACTCCACTACTTATCTGCATTATTTGGGTTCTACCATCTGCCTCGAGTATAATCTCTCTTTTGTTTAGATAGGAGGCTATAGTGCTAATCAGGTTCTCCTTAATATGTCTGGCTCTTAGTTGCTGGAGTATTAGCTGCCACGAGGCGGTGTAGAATGCATTCCTGACGTCAAGGGTGATAACTGCGCACAGTCTTCTGTGTTTGTGCGAGAATCTATAGGCTTCATCCGCGATTTTGCAGACTTCACGTATGGCGTCTACGGCTTGCCAGCCCTCTCTAAATCCATACAGACGCTCTGACAGGTCTCCAGTACGTACCAGCTCGCCCTTTAATCTTGCCCTCCACATCCAGTAGACATATTGGCCTAAAAGAGTCTGGTCTGTCAATGGGCTTGTCCCCTTTCCTGATTAACACCAGTCGCGCTCTTTTCCATGCAGCTGGGAATGTAGCTCTACTCCCCAGTTCATTCATAACAGCCAGCAGATATTCAGGGCGGTCCTCAGCCACATGCTTCACTACCTCCACTGGTACATTCCCAGGTCCTGGAGATTTCTTGTTTTTAAGCCTTTTGCAAGCCGCTTGCAGTTCATCGGCTGTAAAATTGACAAAACTGCTGTCAGTGGTGCACTCAAAGGTCACCTGCCGATGGACAGGGAACAGGTGTCGCGAAATCTGATATGTCTTGGGCATTGTCAGATTAACCTTTGAAGGGTATCCTAGGGCATCCCCTTCATTGCTATTTTATAGCCGTCACCCCAAATGTCATTATCTATGCTGTCACATAGAGATTTCCACTTGTTCTTAGCTCTTAGCAGCTTTGATTTTGATTTTTAATTGGTGCATGCTTTCTTTGTAATCTTCCCACCGTTGTATGCAGTCTTGCGGTTGTTCTCTTCTCCTGCTTCTCGTGTACAGTCTTCTCCTTCTGACACATTCTCGGCGGGCTTCTGCAATCTCTTCGGAGCACCAATAAGCGGATTTCCCCCGTGTAGAGTACTTCCTCTTCGGCATGCTTTTCTACAGATTGTTGTTAATTGACTAGAGAAGTCTTCCCCCGCCGTAATAGATCTTTCATATTTGACTTCTTGTCCGCCGGCATTTTTAATATTGGCTCTCCCAGTATGGTTGCTGTGGTATCTATATGGTCCCCTACAACCTTATTAGGACACCATAAGCTATTGGCCCAGTCCCAGATAGCGATGTCCACCGCTTTCACAAATAGTTTCAGCGAAAGGAGACCTACGATAGCCTCCATCGAAGCGGTTCGCTTGCTGTTCATACCTCCCGTGATTTCCAACAGAGCCCGTCACTGGAGAGTCGTAAGGAGCCTCAACGATGTCAGCTCCATCTTATTCCACCAGACAACTGCCCTTTAAGTAATCATTGATCTTCTACTACTGTGTACAACCAATGTACCTCATTTGCTTTTAGTCCCCAGATCTTGCGAACAGCTCTTCTGTATGTCCAGAAGAGCTGCGTTGCTATATCTGCTACTTTGCCTAGGTATCTGCTCCAATTCAGTTTCGCACCAAGTGTTATGCCTAGATACTTTACTTCATTGGCTAATTCTAACTTTTGTCCGAACAGTCTTATGCTACTCAGATCATTTAGTTTTCTCAATTTCCTAAAAGCTACCAAATTTCCCCTGGGACATGATAACTATCATCGACGAACCCCTGCGTTCATATTCCCTGGTCATTTAATGTCCTGATGGAATTATCCGCTACATGACTCCATAGTAGCAGTAAGGGTACTCCTCCTTGAGGACACTTTTTGTTGTCATCACGGAGATCGTTATTAAATGGGCTTGTAATCTTACGCGGTCGTTGTCCATGATTGCTTCTAGGTGTTTCAATATAGCAATAGCAACAGTAGCCCTGAAGACGTCCAATGCAATAGCGGACGAAACGTTGGCCAAGAAAGAAGAAGTACCGAGGACGCGGTTCCAAACCGTGATCCCAGAAGCGGTCATGGAAATTGAATTCTTTTGCTTCCATGTCCTCCATATTCATATTCATATTCATCAGATTCCACTTCGTGCGATTATTTTTGATTTTTTTGTATTTGAGGAAGGAAACGGTGTTTCAATTGAAGAACGCGCAATATTCTCAACATTAATGCAATGGGCGATATACAAAATCATTTAATGCAGTTTTTGAACGTGCAAATATTAGTATTTCTGTTGAAGGAGAATATTTCGCGTAAATAAAACGATTTCTGTTGAGATCTTTTACAATTTCCTTTTTACTCGATTTCTCTTCATTTTTTTCGATTATTTTTGGGACAGAGAATGTTATAATACTCAATGTAGATTAAATTAAATATGTTTATACTAAAAATTTTAAAGAAACTTTATTGTTGTTGTTGTTGGGCGCTTTGAAATAAAATAATATGGATTTAGATATTAGTTTAAAAGAAATAAGTACTTCGAGTATTGTAACAACCTATTGTATTAATTTAGATAAAATGCACTGTCTAGCTAAATATAAATAAACATGTAATAAAATGAATAGGACGACTAAATAAAATGCTACTTACTTTACAACGGAAATCTTTCTCTGATTTACCTTCGATTGAGAAAATCTCAGGGCGATTCAGATTCACGAATGATGCAGTAAATATATAAATACCCCTTGAGAATTCGTTTCAAAATAACTTATTCCAGATCAAAATATAGGCAAAAAAATAATACATAAAAATAAACTAAACAAAGGCACCTTACATACTCTTGAGAGAATATCATAGTGAAACATATGCTGTTATAATGAAAAACGCAATTCCAATACGCGAAAAGATCAAGTATTTGTAAGTGCACCTGGACAAGAGATGGATATAGAGTACTGCAGTATAAATGTGGAGTACCGGAGTACAGATGGAAACCTGTGCCTTAGTTTTGCACTTGTTCTGAAGGCTGTGGTGATTGTTTTGGCTTTCGTGATGTTAACATTAGTCAATGAGCAGCGCTTCTACGATTCTTAATAACGAAATCTTAATAACCTTTGGCAAGGCTGTTATTTCGGTGAAAGTGATATCTCCAGTGGTACGTACTGATGATTCTATAGCAAGATGAAACACATGACTGCGTATCTGGAGAGATAGTTTAACACAAATATGAAATTATGTTCTCTGTTAATAATTTTTTATATTATTAAAAATGTTTTCGTTTTATTTTTATTTATTAGAGCCTTTTACTAATTGTCAAAGTTTATTTTAAATGAAAGACGGTATTTTAGCACTACATTTTATTGAAATAAATAGCATTCATATCACATTTTCCAGAACATTCTAAACATCCCACGTATATCATAATCTCTTCTTTCAAAATATGAAATAAAGAGCCGATTCTCTGAATTCACATGTAACTATATTGTATGTATTTAGATAAACATATTTGTACATCTATAAATTAGCAGGCATGCAAACAATTCTAATAAAATCTTCGATTGCTCTGTCAACTGCTATCTGCAGTTATTGTATCCAGCAATTGCTAATTACAAACCCAGAAACATATGGTGAAGTAATTATCAGATCGCAGAACTCCGTTGTTTTCTGTGTGCTTTGTCGTTTCGCGTTTGTATCAACGCCGATATTAGCGTATGTTCAAAGTTCTCGTGCGTACGTGTTTGGGCAAATGAATGTCGAAAAAAATAACACGGACGGACAAAAAGTTACGAAAAGGTAAGTTTGGCAAGAGAAAACTTGAAAAATTATGTCTTGGTAGCTTAAAGTATATTTAGTGAAAGAATATTTATTATTTAAATAAACAATTTAAATCTTTTTATAATGCATAAGTAATAAATCAAGAAAGAAATATTTACATATTACAAAAAGATAGAAAACCAAATAATGACTGACAACTGTAAAATATACAGTTGAATCCAATTGATTTCACACTGCATTCAAAAGTAAGTCCGTCATCGTCAAAACAAAGTTCGATTGACAGTATGACATTTCTAATCTTCAAAACAAAATCCGATTATTCAAAATAAAGCCCGTTATCATCAAAAGAAAATCCGGTTTCTTTCGGATTTTGTAATTTCAATCATTCCACTAGTTTGCTTGGCATTTTGGCTAAAGTATGAATTCCAATTGGTTAGATTTTAAAGGCGGTTGTGGGGGGTATGGGCTGGTTGCATGGCTACGTATTTTCGATAAAGGTGTTAATGAACATTTTCTTTTCTTCCACAACCACAAGTATTGTGTCTACATCATTTTTTGTGTCACCAACTTTCACAACTAGTATTTAGTCCTTGTCGCTTATGTAATTGAACGTCATTTTTGCCAATTCCTCACGTCTGCATGCTCCTACGATTCCTTATCAGCACCACTTTTTGACAATTTACAAATATATGTTTCTGAAGAAAACACTAGTGATATGTACCTTCACATATAAGAAATCCTCATCAGGAGCTTCCACCAAAAATCAGCTTACATCTTCCTTATTAAAGACCCTTTTGATTTATATCCTGTGATGTTTCTCTTCATGAATGAGTTTACTTTATTATATTTGGAATATCTATGTCTCTTTTCAATTTAAACGTGGCTTTCAACATTGAATGGTAGCTCCACTAGATTAATGGTTTACAAATTTTACTTTTTCCTCCGATGTACACTAGCACTACTTCTTCAGTTATTTCTCCCACTTTTTTCCTGTTAAGCCATGCTTCAAATTCCCGGACAACTTTTTAGTATCCTTCCCACGATACAGTAGGTAACAAATTGTCACAATATGTTTAGCGACCTCGCTAATATTATGTTTCCAGTCTAAATCACTTTCATCGTTCATTTTCAATCGAAATTCACGAAAAATTGTCAACACGAACATTATTTTTGCAAAATGGGTGTTGTTTGTTGTCTGGTTGCTAAGGTAATACACTTCATCTGTTCAGTAAAAGTGGAAACTTTACGATAAAAAAATTAAAAATTTACGATTGCTAAAAAAATGTAGGCGCCACGTACGGAAAGTGCTTTTACTGGCCTCGTAAGCTACCAGTAAGGAATTTGCTTATTCATCCAGTACACTCTTACTTTCCGGATTTGATACGTTAATAACTATTTACATATGTTTAAGTAGCAATTAAATTTAATAAATACAAATGTCCTACTTAATAACAGATTTATACAAGATTAATCTTCGATTACTTCGCGCTTTAAGGATCTAGTTGTATGATTAAAGTAATTTAAACAGTTTTCGTGGTTTATGTTTTCGACAGCATTTTTCAATAACTGCGTAAAGTTCTTCAAAGTTGTTGGGATCTTGTCCTCTTATTAAAGCTTTCCACTGAAAAACATTTTCAATCGGATTCAAAAATAGAGAATACGGTGGTATATATACATTGGTTCGTGTCCCAAAGCAACTATCTGATTTCTTGCATGTTCAGTAAGATGAAATGGAGCATTGCCCATGATTACGAAGGCGTATTCGTTATTATTGTCCGACAGCTTCTGAAGAAAATTTATTAAAAATTCGCAAAATTTGTCTGCATTGTATGCTGAATTCTTTTTATCAAATATGTATACCTCGGTGTTGCGGATTGCTGCGCAGATTGACATATTTATACTACGAATTTGCCTCTTTTGTTTACGCGCATTTATGCTAACAATAACTTTTCCCTTAGTCACTCTTAAATATATTTGGATACGACATTCATAATGTCTGTAAATTTTAACGCATAACAGTATCTTCTTTATATAGTATTTTCGCAATTTCGTTTTTATGAAGGTATTTGAAATTCTGGAGTGTTTAAATTCTGAATACTGGAAACAGAACACTTGCCTGCCTATGGTCGAACAGCTAACATTTTTTTCAAATACCTGCAAACATTTGGTGCGCAAAATTTTGGTTAATGTGTAGTTTTCATCCACTCAGTCACATATTTGTTCTTTTTCTTCAATCGCTAATTTTTTAGGACGATATTCTTTTTTAGTTTTTGTTAATTCTATATTCATTTTGGCATACCTTCACAATTTTTCGAACAGTATCGTATTTTACATGAAATGTTGTTCTTAAGTTTTTTATAATTTCACCTCTGTTATACGCTTCTATTACTAAACGTGAAGAATTACTGATTTTATTGTTAATATTTAGGGATAAAATGTGAAAGTAAAACACACACACTGTTACTATACAGCTACTCGTAATAGACTGCTTGTTTAATAGATGTATTGCAAATACAATAGCATACATTAATCGGTAGATGGCACCAGCCTAATATAAGTTAGATACAATTTAACACTCCCACTTATCTAATTAATATTAACTCTAATTAAACCTAGCTCACTACTAAATTTTGAATGTTTGAATAAACACAAACCTTTAGTCAGCACGTCTGCCACCATTTCATTGGTTGGTAAAAACTTTAATTCAACTAATTTATTCGAAATAACTTCTCGAATAAAATGGTAACGCACGTCTATGTGCTTTGTCCTCTTATGACATATAGGATTTAATGCTAGTTTTTGAGCGCTTTGATTGTCATTAAAACAGTAATAACCTGAGAAGAAGCCAAAAAATCATATAATACATTCTTAAAATAAATAGCCTCTCTCGAAGCTTCAGTGACAGCCATATATTCAGCTTCTGTGCTACTTAAAGCAACCGTCTTTTGTTTACTGCATTCCCATGAAACAGCAACACCTGCTTATTTAAAAATGAAGCCTGTATATGACCTTCTGTCATGACTATTACTAGCATAATCTGCATCAACAAAACCTGTCAAATCTAAATTATCCTTTTCATATTTTAGGCAAAACGATTTAGTACCTTGTAAATATCTGAGAATTCGTTTAGCAGCCTTCCAATGCTGGTCATTGTAGCAATTATTAAACTGACTTAAAAAATTTACTGCAAAAGTAATATCAGGTCTTGTTAACACTGACAAATACATTAAACTTCCTAATAGTTGTTGATAAGGCAGTTCTTTTTTACAAATGCTGAAATCTGCCTGATCAAATACAATATTTTTATCTATGGGCGCACCTACAGGTTTACAATCGCTCATGTCAAATCTTTTTAAAATCTGATTAATATACTCTTCCTGATCTAAGAAAATCTTATTTTTACATGGATCCTTTCTCACTCTCATGCCCAGGCATTGCTTGATTTCACCTAAATCTTTAATTTTAAATTTTGAAGCCAATTGCTCCTTCAAAAAAACTGTTTCCTGGCTAGAGTTAGAAAAGATAAAAAATCGTCAACATATAAAGCAATTATAGTTATGAAACCATCCTCCCGTCTAACAAATATACAAGGTTCGTAATCGCATTTTTTATACTTTAAACTTAATAGTAAAATTTCAACTTCCTTATACCAAACCCGTGAAGACTGTTTCAAGCCATAAATTGCTCTATTTAATTTTAAAACTTCTGTTTCTTGATTGCCACAGGCACCACCGTTGAAACCCTCCGGTATTTCCATGAATACAGTTTCCTCCAGTTTACCATTTAAAAAAGCTGTGACTACATCCAAATGATGCGTATTCAAATTAAGCTGCACAGATAATGCCAAAAGCAGCCTCAACGATGAATGTTTGACTACTGGGGAAAAAGTTTCACCGAAGTCTATACCTGGTCTCTGGCTAAAGCCCTTAGCAACCAATCTCGCTCTATAAGTAACACTGCCATCACTGTTGTATTTTCTTTTAAAAACCCACTTGCACTTCACTGGTAACTGACCTTCAGGAAGATCTACTAGGTCCCATGCATGATTTTCATTAAAACTTTTCATTTCTCTTGTCATGGCACTTATCCATTTCTGATGATCGGGTGATGAAAGTACTTCTTTCACTGAATCGGGGTCTCCCACTGAAACTGATATATCTTCTTGAATATTCTTACATTCTGGGGTAAAGTAAGTAACAAAATCTCTAAGAATCTTTGGTTTTCTTTCTCGTTGTGATCTTCTGACATCTTGTGTAATACCAATACTGTCTGTATCATCAGGTATATACATTTCATCAGATTGTTCACTTTCGGAAAGTGTTTGATCTGCTATATCCCACTCCGGACATAAATCTTCAACTACTGAATTTAGTTCTTGTTCTTGATTTGGTTCATTTTGTTCAATACATTCATTGTCTATCTTTTCTTCTATATAAAAGTTCATATCTTCATACCTTTTAGCTTCTTTTTCCATACATCTCTACTTGTACACATTTGACCCGTTTCAGGATTATACAACTTATAACCCTTTGTTGTTTCTGAAAATCCCACTAAAATTAGTTTTGCAGATTTTTTATCCAATTTTTTTCTTCTTTCATTAGGAATGTGTGTCATAGCTGTACTACCAAATATTTTAACATGACTCAAATCTGGTTTTTGATTAAAAAATATTTCATATGGCGTTTTTGAACTATTACACACTACTGATCTATTTCTCAAGTAACAAGCTGTGTTTACAGCTTTTGCCCAGAAGCGTTTTTCTAAACCTGCTTCGAATAATAAACACCTAGCTTTTTCGATAAGAGATCTGCTTAGCCTTTCAGCAAGTCCATTTTGTTCAGGGTAATAGGGGTTTGTAGTTTGATGAACTATACCCTGTTTTCTTAAATAATTTTCGAAATTTACACTTCCATATTCTCCGCCATTGTCCGTTCGTAATACTTTTATTTTTCTTCCAGTCTGTTTCTCAACTAAACACTGAAATTGCTTAAATTTATCAAATGTTTCATCTTTTGTTTTACAAAAATAAATAAATTACATACGACTACAGTCATCTAGGAATTGTACAAAATACTTGGAACCTCCTATAGATGTTGTCTCCATAGGTCCTGCTACGTCACTGTGCACTACATCTAATAAGCCAATTGCTCTTGTACCTGAATGTCCAAAAGGTTGTCGCGATTGCTTTCCTTCACAGCATACTTCACAACTATTCTTATCAATTTTCAACTGACCACTGTAGTTTACACCATTTACAAGACCATCCCTCATTTTGTTTAGGTAGTTCGAGTTGATGTGACCCAACCTTTTGTGCCAAGTTTCACCTGTAACCACTGCCTGTCCAGCAAACAAGTACTTTTCACTGGCATCGAGTCTATAAACACCATCCAATAGGAAAGCTTTAGCTACCAAAACTTTTTCAGCACTGTAGATTCTGCATTCAGCTTTGTCAAAATCAACAAAATTTCCATTTTTTAAAAGCTCACTCACAGATAATAAATTCGTAGTCAAACCTGGTACGTACTGCACATTTTTAATTTCTATTTCAATATTTATTCTACCAACTTTGGTGAGTATTTCAACTTCACCACAACTTTGCACTGGAATTTTTGTACTGTCAGGAATCATAATCTCGTTTAGAGTTGGTTCTCTCTGATTTTTCAGCCAATATTGCCTGCAAGTTAAGTGAACACTCGCTCCAGAGTCTAAATACCAATCTTGGTTGTTAAACTTTGAGCTAAGAAAAACAACATTGAAAGCACCTTTAATTTGACTTTCACCATTCTTGTTTGAATTATTATTTGCTTGAGGGCATTTTGACATGTAATGACCGGGTTTCTTGCATTTAAAGCAAATTATTTCTTTATGTTTGTTATTTCTTTGATATTTGTTAGTGTTTTTGTTGTTATGCCACTTCTGGTTTCCTGCCTTACCGACGAAAGCACCAGCTGTTGAAGTAGAATGGGTACCGCCCTCTAACTGCATATCGAGCAACTTCGTTTTTATTGAATCGCTGGTAATGTCGATTCCGCTATGTTCTATAGCCATCACCATTGATGCGAAACGATCCGGTAATCCCGCCAAAAGTAAACTTCCTACCAACATTGAATCAAGTTTTAACCCTGTCCTGTCGAGCTTCTGGGAAATCTCGATTACTTGATTAACGTATTCTTCCATGGATGAACAATTTTCTAACCTCATTGAAATTAAACTCCGAAGAAGACAAATCTTTCTAGTAAACCCTTTATTTTCATAAAAGTCCTTGAGCTTGTTCCAAACCTCTTTTGCCGTGGTAGCGTCCTTAACATGGACGTACAGAGAAGGATCGAGAGACAATACAATCTTCGCTTTGGCTTTTGCTATCTGTGCTGTATCTGTTTCTTCACCAGTTACACATTTGCTTAGGCCTTCAAGTACGAGAAAATTTTCTATGGCAAACGACCATTCCTCATAATTTTTACGACCTTGTAACTTTGAGATACCCGAAAGATGGTTGACGGCCATTTTGTTATTTCCAGTTCGCGTACCGTACACTATTCACAAAAGAATTTACGATTACGAGAGTCTAACTTTACGTAATAACAGTACCAACGCGTGTATAAGCAATTAAGCTTTCACAATAGAACGCCCTGGGCACATATCCTGTTAATATTTAGGGATAAAATGTGAAAGTAAAACACACACACTGTTACTATACAGCTACTCGTAATAGACTGCTTGTTTCATAGATGTATTGCAAATACAATAGCATACATTAATCGGTAGATGGCACCAGCCTAATATAAATTAGATACAATTTAACATTTATTGTATTTTTTAAATTACCAATGTCACAAAACTCTAATGAATAATAATAATAATAATGTGACTAACTAAACTGACAGCAACCGTCCTTTCATTTGTTCATAGCGAACTTTATTTTGAATAATAGAACTTTGTTTTGGCGATTATAACGTTGACAACTGAACTTTCTTTTGACGATATCGGAATTACTTATGAATAGAGCAGACCAATTTCCGTGCGCGCCATGAGCGCCGGTATGGGAGTGTAATTCGTAATATATTAGAATATGCGATAGAATAGGGACGCAACATGAGCTTGTTACCGATATAAGTATAGAAGTAGAGACATTTATTCTATCAGAAATAATTAAATATACATTTGGTTTTTTGCTATTAAAGGAATATGCATAAACACAGGAATAATAAGAATAGTACATATTCTAGCAGCTTTGTATGTACCTATAAATAAAATAATAATAATAAAAATAAATAAAATCGTATATTAAGTCCGGGAAATCCATAATAAACTTATTCACTTCGTCTGACAACGGTCGTTTTCTCGATTTATGTGTAGACGACATTTTATTGCGTATGCTTACACGTACATGCTGTCTAAGTAAGTACCAAACACATACTGAATGCTTTTTATTAGTTCTGTTGCAATACAATCATCCTCACATCGGCGCACATGGCGCGCACGGAAATTGGTCTGCTCTACTTATGAATACAGTGTAAAATCAATTGGTTTGGACTGTAATTTGAAATATTTCAAGTACTTTTTGGACATTAAATCCTAAAGATTAGAAATTCATAATAAATTGCAGAAAATAACCAGACTTCGGATAATCAATATTAAAATTTTTCATAAAAGCCACATACGAGGGTGGTTCGGAAGCTACGTGGCGTAACAAAGAAAACGCAAGTTTTTTTACAAAAAAACTTTTCATTTTTCAATATAGTCTCCTGCACGCTTAACACATTTATTCCAACGCAATTACTAATGCCTTCATTGTAGGTCGATGAATCCAAGTCCTCGAAATAGCTATTTACAGCAGCGATTTCCTCGGATTTAGACGAAAATCCCTTACCGCCGAGCCATTTTTTCAGGTTTGGAAAAAGATGATAATCGTTGGGAGCCAAATCTGGGGAATATGGCGAATGAGGCACTAATCCAAATCCCAATTCATGAATTTTTGCCATTGTAATTGCAGACTTGTAGGCAGGCGCGATATTCTTATGGAAAAATACTTTCTTCTTTGACAAATGAGGTCGTTTCTACTTGGTCTCGTTGATTAATTGTTGCAACAAATTGACATATTGTTCTCAATTTATTGTTTTCCCTTTTTCTAAGTAGTCGACCAAGATAATTCGATGAGAATCTCTAAAAACAATTGACATAAATTTCCTGCGGACAAAACCGCTTTTGCTTTCTTTGGTGGCGGACAAAACTTTTTTTTGTCTATTATCAGGATTGTTCTTTTGTTTCGGGAATGTAATGGCGGACCACGGTAATAAAACGGCGAAAACGTGGTAAAAGGTCGCGAGAAACACTCAAACGATTCAGTTTTTGCTCCGGCGTGAGAAACCGTGGCACCCAACACGTCGAATATTTTTTCATTTCCAATTCTTCAGTTAAAATTCTGTGAATAATGTCATTTGAGATACCCACAATGTTTACTATCTCGCGCTCTTTTGCTCGACGGTCATCCAAGACGATACGGTGGGCTTTTTCAATAATATCCGGAACAGTAATAATTTTTGGACGTCCACTACGGGATTCATCGTTTGTGCTCATACCACCACATTTAAATTTGGGAATCCAGTTATTAACCATTGAAAATGAAGGATCGGATTCTAATAGTGTTGAATCCAGCTCTGCTTTGATTTAGGCTGGTGTTAAGCCTTTCAAATGAAAGTACTTTATAACTGCTCTTAATTCAGTTTTTTGCATTATTTCAAAATCACATGAGACATTCACTTTGGCGTACTATCAAAAACAGACTAATTGACAGATCGCTCTGTACTGTCGTATTTAACCTATTAAAGGATGAGTCTACAGAAAGGTAAAGAAGATTCCTGCGAATTCGCACCATCTCTGTGTTAGGCCACGTAGATTCCGAACAATCCTCGTACACCAAAAAAAGTCTACGAGGGACCGTCCAATTTTGTAAAAAACTATGAAGAAAACCTTTAATACGCAAATAAACAGCTTCATTGTTTTTTGAAATATACACCATAAAATTCTATACACTTTTTCATTAATTCACACATATCGTTTGAAAATTTACGCCATTCTGAACTTAGACTACTTAAAATGCGTGACTCGAATGTAGTAATGGCCTCCTCTGAACAGAAAAAGCACGGCGACCCCACTTTTTTTATTGTTGGAAACGTAGTAACAATCACTCGGGGCCGAGTCAGGACTATTGGCTGGATGGGTCATTTGTTCGACGACTTTACTTCGGAAATAATCGACTGTATGGAGAGCAGCATTATCATGATGAAGCTTGTTTTGCACGTTTAAGGTTGCTTTTTCGAAATTCATCAATAACTTTGGGAAACAAATTGTTTTATATCATTTAGCATTTACAGTTCGACTATTCTCCAGAATAATTGCAACAACGTTACCAGATTTTGCTATGAAACAGACAATCATTTATTTAGAAATGCTTCGCGAGCGTACAACTTTTGTTGACTCAGCCTGTCCATTGTTGTTTTGTTTCCGGTTTATAAGAATATATCGATTCGTCACCTGTAATTATGTCATAGACATGTTTAGAAGATCCCTGATTGAATTTTTTCAGCATAGCTTTGTTCCATTTTACGCCTTTTCGACCTGTACAATAATTATGAAGTATCCAACGAGAGCACAGTTTGCTCACGGTTAAATGTGTATCCAAACTTGAATACATCGAGGTCCTAGAAATGTGCAAGCATGCCTGAATCTCATCGAGGCATCGATATTTTCCGCAATTTTTCTGCTTGATCCTGCAGCGAAGTACGATCACACCTGAATTCTTGAACCAGCGATTCATCGTCGTCATTGATAGTGCTTCATCACCAAATACAGGAATTAAATATTGAGTTAAACCACAACAAAAATCGCAATAAATCATAACGCGAACATTTTCACGAGTTAACTCCATTTACAATATAATTAGCAAATTTTGAAACTGTACTCTGCACAAACTAACTGATATTTTGATAATCGGACAACAATGTCATATTTTTGACACATTACAGTACCATGCCTATAAAATCTTTTCTGATTAGTGATGGCCATGCTTTTAATTAAATTAAAACTTAGTTTAAAAACGAATTATATAAAGAATTCAATGTGACCGTTAAAATGCCTTGGTGACAAGTCAGGTAGATCTCGAAGGGTCTATCGGCTAGCGAGAACCAAAAAGAAAGACTTTCTCTTTGCAAACGAATTGTACACAGAAATATGGCTAAGAATTTGTATTTTAATATTTTAAATTTAGGACCTCGTTCAGCTGCAGAACTTCAAACTGCTCTTAGAAAAGAGTTGGAGAGCATTCCCCAAGAATTGTTTTATAATTTCGTTCACTCCATGCCAGTACAATGTCAAGCCATGTTTGTCATTCGAAGAGATAATACGCCTTACTAATTTTCATTTTTTATAACAATTACCAAAATTATACATTTGTTAATCCTGTATTTTATTGTACTTATTCCTACACAAAAATGTTTATTTTCCCAAAATGCTAATAAAAATTCAAATGAAACTAAACGACAATGTTTATTTTTGCCTATACTCAGTCTAATACGCCATTCAAGTATTCTTATCATTCAAACGATATTTATCTTAATATTTACAACCTTTTCAATCCAAATAATAAATAACCGCTAATTATTTTGAGCCGTATACATTATATACAGTTATTGCATAATACTTAACCTCCATTTCTCACGGAGTAAAGGACAGGAGCCCTTTATTAAAAAGCCGCACTAACATGCATGCATTCGGAACACGTTTCATAGATATGCAACATCGTACAGTGACATCTGTTGATAAGAGCAGAATATGGCAGTCCTTTTAAAGGTGTCCACTAATGGGTCAAGAAAAAAAATTTCAATCATTTACTTTCTCCCGTTATATTTACTATTTGAGACATAATGTTCATAAGTTTGCTAATAAAGCTTTCTTCTGTTTGCAGTGAATTCCATGATCTACAAAAATGTTTTACCAAAGAGAGAATTCTGGTATTTATTATATGTCTGGCGTCTCTTTTACTAATGCTAACCTTAATTGCATGTTATAAAACTAGTATACCAACTTGTGAAACGAATTATAAAGTTTCCCCAAACACTGACCACAAGAGAAGTACAAATATATCTTTATATTCATCTTATTGTACTTGCAATGAAAAGGATAATATTGAATGTCTTGAAGTACCAAGTCTAGATGTTCTGGAAAATGAAATAGATGATCTCGCGGTAAGCATAGATGAATAATGTATTATGTTAATAGAATTAAGTACTTGATATCAACTTGGTATAAAACTCTTCCAATTTATTCGAAGTTTTCGATTTCTTAATTAATTCTTCATCAAGTCTGTTGTAAACATTAAATATAGATTTTCTTCAACTTATTTTCATTTATTTATTACTTTTAACACTTTTTTTCACTTTTATAGATATGCGCGTTGGAGTTTTCGTTCATCTAATGGGTTCATGGTATTCTTTTTTAATCAAATATGTTGCGACCAAAATGTCGTAAATGTCTAGTTGGCATAACTCGATTATTAAAAGTGCAGGGTTACATGAATGAACAGTGCACAGTAATTGTCAAAACTTATTTTAAATACGGGGAAAGTTTCGCAGAAACAATGATAGGGAAAACGCACCCAGTCGTTTGACGGTTAAGCGATTGATTTAAAACTTGAAGAAACTACTTACAAAGTTTAAAAAATTGCTCCATGCAGGATTGCAATGAAAATACGACCATTTATAGCCTCCCTGTTTGTCGTAAAAGGCATACTGCTATAACGTTTTAAGAATAATGAAAGTTATTTTAATTTTATTGATTAAAACTTTTTATTAAACTTACTTTAATTGCACCAAATAAAAAATAGAAACAGTTTTTGATACAAAACAAATAGTGAAAATAAACGTATGCAAAATATGAGAATAGACCAAGAACCAAACAATTTAATTAACGAGTTAACACTCATATTTTGACAGTGATATTATGACATTTAATATAATAGTTAAAGTAGACAGAAACAAGAAACATCCCTAACCGCAATATGTTCACCCTTCTAGAACTCGCGCTGTGAGCAAAATACTCACATAAAGAAGAAAAAAATTATATCTATATTATCTATTATTGTATGTTTTAGGCGAAGCTACTGCCCCCTCTAGCTTCTCTTTGTAACCTTCTTTTGTCACCCAAGGTCATTAGTCTTTGTCTGAGAGTCGCAAGAGGCGGTTTGCTAACCCGAGTAGTCAAGGATGAGTGTTTTTCTCATCAAGCGAGTGCTCGAGTAGTTTGCTGAAATTTTATAAAAATTGCTGAAATGCTGTTTCTATTTTTTAGGATAACCTCACGATGAAGATTGTTGGTTCAACTAGCTCTCAGTGAAAATGCTTTTTGGACGGCGCCTGAACCTGGGGCAGAAGAGATTTTACCGTTGTAATATGACGGGGGTAGAATAGATAATCTAGAAAGTGATGCAGAATCCGATTGATTCGGAGTAGTCTGCAGATGATTCAGACTCTGAAATTGATGGTGATCGGTGTTGTGCTTATAGAAGTTGTTATTGAAAAGAACTAAACTACACCGGCCATCATCAATTTCAGAGTCTGATTCATCTGCAGACTGCTCCGAATCAGTTGCGTGAACACTGCGTTCGAATTCTGCATCAATTTCTAGATCATCTAATCTACCCTCGTCATCTTGCAACGGTGAAATCTCTTCTGTCCCAGGTTCAGGTGCCGTCCAAAAAGCATTTTCACCGATAGCCAGTTGCACCACCAATTTTCCTGGTGATGTTATCCTAAAAAATAGGAACAGCATTTCAGAATAAATAAATTTCAATAATTTATCAATTATAATAATTAATTAATTTATTTATTTATTTATTTATTGACAACAAGTAATGCCAAAGTAGGAAGGAGGCGTGTGAATATTAGACCGGACACATCGGGCTGAAATGACGCCATTACGACGGACGATATAAATAATCTACAACATCTGTACGTACATCACGCAGTTATTGAATAGCACTATTCATTCGGTTAACCGCACACAAAAAATAGATGCGCAGTTAACCGAATGAATAGCTCTATTCAAAAACTGGGTGACCACGTCAAAAGAAAAATTTCTTTTACTATTGAGAGCTTTAAGATTTGATTATTTGAACACCCGGAATGAGAGAAAGGCTGATAACACAGGTCTACAGTGATTTGGATGTTTGAAAGCTGTTTGCTAATTTGTACATGTTTGGGGGCCCTTATTCCAAAAAACGCCATATTTTTGCTCTATCACGTAAATTTTTTTTATAGCGCTCTATATCTTAAAAATGTTAATTTATTAATATACATAGGTACCTATGACAAGAATATGTTTGTTCCATGTTAGGCATGATTTTTAAATGAATTGATTTTTATGAAATTAAATGTGATTTGGCAACACTGGTTAATATTAGATTTCTCAGCAAAGCAACAAAGTCGGCGCAGAAGCGTCAATACAACGTTGAAACCTGCTTATGTGCTGTTTGGTTGTGTTAGTCGTCGTGCTACTGTGTCCGCGCGCTTGTTGTCTTCGTTGTTGCGTATTTTAAGTCTTCTAGAACGTATAAATATGGAAAGAAGACATTGTGTGAACAATCCGAATAACTTTTGTTATATATGTGGTAGTTATGTCGTAGTAAAGCAGGGGCAAACTATAACTTCCTTTGTGAAAAATGTATACCACGCTTATTTTTTGTTGTAATATGAGTTTGAAAGTGCATTTCCTGTTTTCACACTTGAACTATTTTCCTGAAAATCTTGGAGCAGTTAGCGAAGAACAGGGAGAGAGGTTTCACCAAGACATTAAGGAAATGGAACGGCGATACCAAGGCAGATGGAGCATAACGATGATGGCGGACTACTGCTGGATGTTAAAACGGGATATGCCCTTAAAAACATACAACCGAATGTCCGGACAACGCAGCTTTCTGGCAAAAAGACAAAGATTTCACTTAAAAAAGACTGAGTAAAGTATTTTTTTCCACTTTTTTAACTTGTATTCCACCTTTTTACTCAATAAACAAATAATTTTTTTTAGAAATATCGTTTTTTTCATTTAATATTTGCAAAAAAAAAACCTTACGTGATACAAATAAATGAATAGAATTTTTGAAATCAGCCTACCAAAATTATATAAAATCAGATTTCAAAATAAAAACATCTGTCAAAAAGTTTAATTTTGTAGACCTGTGTAATTTGACACTAACTCCAGAAGTGTTTGAATACTTCAATAGTAGATATTAAAACAATTACCAAGTTAGGGAATATGTAACCATTGACGAGATGTTCGAGGCATTTAGGGAAAGATGTAAATTTCATCAGTTTATTGGTAATAAGCCCGAAAAATACGGCTCAAAATTTATTGTATGGCGGATGCGAGAGTCATTTACGCCCACTATATGGCGATCTATCCTAGCAAGCAACCTGATGGTCTATACAAATATAACAACTCTGCATTATCTGTAGCTCAGCTCATTCTAGGTACAGGGCGAAATATTACTATGGACAATTATTTTTACCTCTCTTCCATTAGCAATCGAACTGCTAGCAAACAGAACGACTATGTTTGGCACTATAAGAAGAAGAAGAAATGCCAACTTCCAAAACAATTTTTAGTGATGCGATGAAGAGAAAGATATTGTGTCATATAAACAAAAAAACTAACCAAGACAATGTTTTCTACTCTTCATAATGACGACAAAGTAGACGAGACAACAAACGAGCTGGTAAAACCAGAAATTATTACTTTTTACAATCTTATAAAAGAGCAGTTAACGTGGTCGATCAAATGAAATCAAATTTCTCTGTTTCCCGAGTAAGCTGCAGATGGCCACTAAATGTATTTTTCTCACTTTTGAATATTGGAGGAATTAATTGCCAAATAATATATGGCCTTAATACAGGTATAATTGAAAAGAGATCATTTCTCAAGAGCTTAGCTCTGAACCTCATCAAACCACACCTGTTGAACAGTGCACAATTAACCATAATACCTCTAATAATACTGGAAAGAAATCAAATGAAAAGAATTCTGGTTATAATATCCAGTCACAGTTTTGTGCCTATAGTCCTAGAAGAAAAGACAAAAAAATCAAAAGGAAGTTGTAGAAAATGCAAGAAAACAGTTTGTAATGAACACTCTTCAGTTGTATGTCTTTCTTGTGCGGAAGAACTTTTTAATCAACAGTTTGTATAAATAATTTTTATAATGATTAATGCTTTTAAAATAAACTTGAAATTGATTAGTATTTGTTTAAAAAAGAACTTCATCGCAGTAGTCACTGAGTAACTGGTACTTGCAAATTATTATAAACCACTTGCCTTTTATTTATAACTATTTTTCTAATGTCATTTCAACATTTGTCATTTGTCAGCATATAAGATATGTGACTTGTTACGTGTGCGTAACGTTCATTTATTTTGTTGTAAATTAGCATTCTCTTTATTTTGCTCCGTTTCCAGCGAACCTACCTGTATATGTATCGATCGTCGTTTATTTGTGTAATATATTTGGTTTCTTTCAAGTATTTTTTTTCTCTTACTCCGGTTCTTGTTTTTTGGAAGTGCGATACTCTCTCTCCGTACGCAGAAGTAAGTTCTTGACTATCTTTTTTTTTTTTAAGAACAGTCACATCTGCACAGTCACATCTTAAAAAGAAAAAAAAAGAACAGTCACATCTGCACAAGATAGTCAAGAACTTACGTCTGCGTACGGGGAGAGAGTATCGTACTTCCAAAAAACAAGAACCCGAGTAAGAGAAAAAAAATACTTGAAAGAAACCAAATATATTACACAAATAAACGACGATCGATACATTTACAGGTACGTCCGCTGGAAACGGAGCAAAATAAAATAAAGAGAATGCTAATTTACAACAAAATAAATGAGCGTTACGGACACGTAACAGACAAGCAATATAATTTTTTCTTACTAATATTTTTTTTTACTTAATAAACAATACTACTAAATAATGTACACATTGCAAGAAAATATTTTTATTGTTGAAGCATATTTCCGAAGTGCACAATTTCTTAACGGAGAATGGCAATATTCCTACTCGGAATGTAAGCGACAGTTTCACTTCCAGTTTCCTAATAGAGTTGTGGATAACATCGCTTTACATCATCACATTCGTCTAATCGTGGAGAAGATTCGGGCTACAAGATCTATGTTAAAGGCAAAAGTTCTGGTAGACCACGTACCTAGCAAAATATTGTTGAACACGTAGAAAACCTTGTTGGAGAAAACCCAGAGTTGTGGATAATATCGATTTACATCATCACATTCGCCAAGTCGTGGAGAAGTTTCGGGCTAGAGGATTTGTATTAAAAGGCAAAAGTTCTGGTAGACCACCTACACGGCAAAATATTGTTGAACACGTAGAAAACCTTGTTAGAGAAAACCCACATACACCAGTTCGTCGTTTATCAGTAAACGTTTTCTAGTACTGTTCATAGAATTTTGAAATGTCGTTTACATATTGCTATGAATTGCGATTTTGAAATTTGCTTATTCACAATTCACAACCAATCTGTCCAGCTTGGATATTCAGTCGGTTTATTTTCAAAATGGGACTGCTTTTCTCTCAGGGTTCCAATCGGAAAAGTGGAAACACAATTTAATTAACAAAATATTTAGGCGCCACTTAAAATTTATTTGAGAAAAATAGTAATAATGTCTTTGAGTTACTTATAAGCACAAAAGAAAAAGGTCAAATTTAAAAAATACACACAATAAACTTTAAATGAATCTTTAATACAAAAATTAAAAAAATCTTTATAAAGTATAAAGATTAATATTGCCTCATTTAACAATATTATTAAGGTAAAAATATCGCATGGAAGTGACCGCAGCATACGATCAAAACCCTTAGTGACTTCTGATCAAAATTAAAATTAATAAATTACAAAGATGCTTTTTAATTTCTCCCACAAGAAACAAAATCAAAATAAACAAAATTGACAGCTCGAAACAAACTCTAACGCATGTGCAACCACATGTAAAAATGCCCTTGATATCCCAAGCGTACTAAAATTTTACAGTTACATAAATTTTTTATACTAGAAATTTTAAAAAACCTTCTTTGTCATTTATATCAAATAACTAAAAATAAATTTCAAAACGATAAAAATAATACAATAGAAAAATACAGTATTTAACTCTCTTAAATATAATAAGATATCTTTTAATAATATATTACTTACGTAAAAAATATATTCATATAATCGAGACACGGTGTGTAAGAAAGTGTTAATAATCAATTACGAGATTCACAAACTCGTAAATAAATCGGTAATGATATACTCAAGCACAATAACACAATTAAATCAAAAAAACAAAAACCGAAATTACTAAAACAAAGATAAAGATTTATTTTTAAATAAGCACACCTTTCTGCCTACAATGCACACTTGTGTCTGGTTTGGATACAGCTAGCACGCACGCTTCGGCTAAAAAATACAGTTATAAAAATCGTCCACATCAATGCAAACGGCTTGCTCCAACTGCGCTAGTCAAATACAAATATTCAAAATAATAATTCAGTCATAAATAATTAAACTTTTCAAAATATTTGTGGGGAAAAGTTCATAGCAATATGTATCCATACAAAGTATCGATTGTTAAACAGATCTTACCTAGAGATCATGCTAGTAGGCTTAATTATAGCAACCTCTTTCAAAAAAATTTAAATAATGACGAAATTATTGACTTACTGATGAAGCATGGTTTTATTTGAGCGGGTTGGTAAATAAACAAAATTACAGAACATGGTACATAAACAATCCCAACCATCACATTGAAGTTCGTTTACATCCTGTTAAAGTTGGAGTATGGTTAGCTGTATCTCGTCATGGAAAAATAAGACCAATATTTCTTCACAATAATATTAATAACCAACGATATCGAGAACAGTTATCAACACCATTTTTAACTCAAGTGGAACGAGGCCAATTCAATGGGAGTTACTTCCAGTAAGATGGGGCTACTGCATATACAGCTCTTGAAAATTTAGCGCTTTTAGAATAATGCTTACCTCATCAAGTTATAAACAGGGGTGTTTGGCCAGCAAGGTAACCAGATCTTACTCCGTTAGATTTGTCTATTTTTGAATTGCAAAAAAAGTAAAGTAAAGGGTTTTCCAATAGTAACGCTCGATGTTTGGCAACTGCGCATGACGTAGTCAATAGTCACACAGATGCTATCTTTGACAGCCGTATTCAGTTAGTCTCTGCATTTTATTATGGAGCGTTAAACGACTGAGGAACGCGTCGAAATTGTTAAAAATTATTATCAAAACCAATGTTCTATTCGGCAAACGTTTTGCGCACTCCGTGCAATTTATGGTGTCAACGATCGTCCTGCAGAATCCACAATTCGCCGTTTAATAAACAAATTCGAAACAACTGGGTCTGTGGTAGATCAGAAAGTGCATGTACGTCAACGAAACGCAAGATCCCTTGAAAATATTGCTGCAGTTCGGGAAAGTGTGCATGAGAATTCGCAACAGTCCATTCCGCGTCGGGCTCAAGTACTTGGCCTGTCTTCGACGACAACTTGGCGAATCCTGCATAAGGACTTAGCGCTTCACCCTTATAAAGTGCAATTAACCCAAGAACTAAAGTCTAACGATCATAGACAGTGACACTATTGCATGAGAAATTTAATGGTTTTCTTATATCGCGAAATGGTGACGTTAATTGGCCGCCCAGATCCTGCGACCTAACGCCAGTGGATTTTTTTCTCTGGGGCTTTCTAAAATCCAAAGTCTATACTGACAAACCGCGGACGGTTGCCGCATTAAAGGCCAACATTAGGCGCGTTATCGCTGAAATTGAGCCACTTTTATGTGATAAAGTCATCACAAATTGGGGATCCAGGATTCAACAAACCAGGCAAAGCCGCGGAGGACATTTACCTGATATAATTTTTAAAACATAATGTTAACACATGTACTTTATAATACAAATAAAAATAGATCACTATCATTCTCACAATTTGTTTTATTGCGTTACAAAAAACGAGCGCTTCTAATGGAAAACCCTTTATATTATAACTTAAATAACTTGATGAATACAATTACAATTTATATACGTTAATAACACCAAATGTATTGCAGAATATTTTTGACGTTAAATTGCATTATACATTCAACAGAATGGTGACCATTTTGAACACTTATATAAATTATATAAATTATAATAATTAAAATTTCTAAAAATTAGTTATTTACCTTGGTTGTTTGATTAATATCCCATCTTTAAAGTTTTCTTATAACATAAATTAATAATCTAATTGTATAGATGTGTGCAAAAAAAATGGGACAACTAAACTATTACTGTATGAAGCGGATATTCATTATTAGATAACGACCGATCAAGGTAATTTGTAATCGAGTCAATCTTGAATACGAAATAGTATGTATTTACTTGAACTGGACTTACATTACAAACGTCAAGTAAAATGTCAGTTGACAGCTAAAATAACAACAGTTAATGTAAACTATGCAACTGAGGACGAATGTATTTACGACATACAATTTCGGTTTCAAGGTTGACTCGATTACAAATTATCTTGATCGCTCTTTATTTGCTTAATTACAGTAATGTCAAAGTGCTTGTCAAAAATGTGGAAGCGTTAGAAACGTCAGAAATCTATTAATAATCTCGCCCAAATGCCAGGTCAATTAAATACGGATTATTACCGGTTTTGAGAATGGTTGGTCAATTGGAACAATTGCTCGAAATTTATATTTAAACAAAAATACCGTATTTAAAGTTAAAAAACGTTGTGAGGATAGCGGCACAATGACACGAAAAATTGGTTCAGATCGACCATCAGCTAGCGGTATAGTGGATGACAATCTACTTTTGAATTATATCAAAAATCATCCTTTCGATTCACTAAGATGTGCCATCGCTCACTTCCTGCATCCCGCTCGACTGCGAGTCGAAGAATAAGCAATTCAGAATTAAAAAATTATAACGCGAGAACCAAATTCTTGCTTAATAGGCAACAAAAGCAATCGAGATTACTGTTTGCATTAAATAATATTAACAATGATGTAAACTACTATTGGAGCAGGGTAATATTTAGTGACGAAAAAACTTACCAACCAATCCATTTACAATGGTCATTTTCGTATATAGTAACGTATGATCAAAAAGTATTTGGATCGCTATTGCCGTGGAATTTACGAGATATCTATGAAATTATTTATTTCAATTAGTTTTGACATTTACTTGACAACTTTCAAGTCACCTGGTTATAATTCATGTTATAAAATATACATAAAATGCTACTAATTATCATAACCTAAAATCTATTTTATTTGTGACTTATGTCAGGCGCGGCTCGTGATGACGTATTTTGGTTTGCAGTACAATGATACAAGTGCCTCGTGTGTTTTCGGTGTTTACTAAGCAAACGTTACAGTTAGTACACGAGAATACACGAAGCACTCGGATCATTGTACTGCAAACCAAAATACGTCATCACGAGCCGCGCCTGACTTATGTGTACTTCAAAGTAAAGAAGTACAGAAGTAAATAATTCTATAGATGGTTTTTACACTTCATGGCTGTCGCGATCCAAAGACTTTTCGATCAAACTATATTTTCACGATAAGAACGCAGTTGCGTCATCAATATGCGTCACACAACCTTGACAAATCTATTGTTTACATCTTGCAAGTAACTTTCATTTGATTTATAGGTTATAATACATTTATAACCTTAAATTTTTTTACAGATGTCATTTAGGTTATACCTTAAACTGTTTAGAATGATAATATTGTAACAAGCGTTCAATTAGAATTTACGTCTTTGGCAGTAATGGATTTGTAATCGCATGTCTGTGCCTAAATGATTAATATAACATATTAAGTGTAACCTATTAAGTGACACACAGAAAATAATAAGTGTTCATTTGAAAAGTCAATTAGCATGTGATTTACTGAGAACATTTTGAAGTATGTGGTTAATTAAAATTTACTACTTAACCTACGAAATCGTATATTTTGACAGTTTCATACATACAGATAAGTAACAAATAATAGGTATTTATTGAAAACTATAACAAATGTTGAAAATTTTGTCCTTCAAGATCAATGCACTTTAATATCCTCCGTTCAAAGCAATTTATTTAAACCAGAATCGACGCACGATTATTTTATGCACTAACTGATATTTGTGATTGACATTATCAAATGTCATTTGGATTTACGTTTACGGAACAACAAACACAAACTAATATATATGCGTCTTATTCTATCAAAATTTCAAAGTAACCTAGATTGACTTTTCAAATGAACACACATTAGGTAATGTATGTTTTGACTTAAGTCAAACTTCTGTCAAGGAAGTAGTAATTCATGACATTTATAAATTAGTAACGACATGCATTTTACAATACATAGCTACCCCGGACGTAAAGGCTAATTGAACTCTCGTTATATTTGTCTCTCTATATTCAGAAAAATACGTACTTTATGTTAATTAATAATGGAAATTGTATTAGTACTTTTATTTTGCAAAATTAATAAATATAATATCAATGTTTTAGAATAAAAAACGGAAAGAATGGAAATAGTTTATTACTATCAGTATTAATAATCATGATATTATATAACAGTACATACGTTATATTAAACAATAGAATATAAAGGTTTTATATTTATTAGTTTTCTCACATTACACTCATGAGCTTCTCTCACTCAGGTAATAATTCATGCTGCATTCTATGTTGGTCAGTAATGTGCATCTAAAGCATGTAAATATGGTGTAATATAAAATCAAATAGATATTAAAATCAAAACACTATATTGGCTCTTAATTTCACTAATATTTTCACTGAAACAAAAGAATTCATAAATAAAGCTATGATAAAATGGTAAAAGTGCAATCGTAACATTCCTATGTTCCTATTCCTATGCTACGAATTTTCAATATCAACCGGAATAGTTAGTTCTTTAGCCCTAAATACATTAAGGAAGTATACCTTTTTCTAATTTTATTTTTATTCTTGTTTACAGGAAAAAGAATTATTTCATATGAGTAAACGTCAAATAGTTTCCGATTTGCTCTAATTTATCAACAAAATTCAAAGATACAAAAAGGGTTAATCGCTTGAGCTTAAAACATCATCTTCCTCTTCTTCCAAACTAATTATGAAAGGTGCGATATCATTTTGGTCAAATCTCACTTCCCTATCCCACAATTTTCCAATCTCAGCTTCAGTGTGTGTCACACTATTAGCCCATGCATTAGCATTTACTTGATTTAGTACTTCTTGCCACAACCTTTTACAGCCTTCATTAGTCCTACCCTATTTACCTATATTAAAGAGTAATACCCTTTTCTAATTCCCCAAATTAATTCTATAGGGTTAAAAATACAGTGATATGGAGGCAGTCGAAGAATTGTGCTCTTCTATTGCTCTTCTAATTCATCGGCTTCATAAATAGGCGACGGCTTATACCTTCAAATAAAACTTATTAATTATTTGAACTAAATTCAGTAATTATTTTATGTACTAACAGTCTAACCAACTCCAGTAACTGTATTTTTAATGCTGTCTTGTCGAAGTTGATTTTATTGTTAGTTAACCATTCCTGAATTTGGTATTTTATGGAAGATGAAGTAGGAGATTTATTTATTATTGTCGTATGATAGCTCGCATTATCCATTATAATAACTGAAGGGCTTTCTAGATTAAGCAGCTGATTTTCAAGCCATTCTAGAAAGTTTTCTCGATACATATCCCCATGGTAATCTATGCTTTTACTATTTGTTGCAAGGATTAATTCTGTTCCAGGAACGAACATTATAGAAATGAAAATATATGAAAAGTCATGTCTGTCCAGGATACTGTGTGTTGACAAGCTCCAATAAGAGCGACATGTATCCACACATCCCGGGATACGTCTGAATTTTCACGAATTTTTCATTATAAAATTGACTTAGTTTGTAGAAACAATATTTCTTGGTTTCTTAGTAAATATTTAGTGTCCCACATCAATAAAAAGTAAGTTGCTTGACATAATATTTCATAAAAACAATATATAGCAAGCGCCAATTAAGTTGGCGCGAGGAGGGGATGCGCAGAAGCCGATTTTAAAAACGTCCACCCCCACTACTCAAATAATTGTCAGAATACATTTGTCATTGACGTTTGACGGAACATAATGTCCTTGCTAAGGGATCATAAAGTGATACACGCTCAGAGGTTAGAATTATCTGACATTTGATGTAAAACCAAATACAAATCTCCCCACTACTTCTAATCCTGCGCGAACTTACCCCTCCTCGCGCCAACTTAATTGGCGTTTGCTATACCTGTACAAAAGATTTTTAATAATGTTTTTAGTTTGTATAACATTTTCTGTTTTAAATAATTAAAAATGCGTTTCAGCTAAAAATATTTAATTTTCTAATATTTTTTAAAGGAAATAGGTAGCGTGAGTCACACATTTTGACGCATGTTCTAGAGAATTACATTTTGTTTGGGGATTTTTCTTGTTTCTGTCTGTTTAAGATGTCAAGCCACAGTCGCAACCAATTCGGCTAATGGCTACCTTCAAAATATGAAATACACTAAAATTTATGACGGCCAATTCAAATTAGAAAATATCACACCATAGTTTTGCATTATTTCCAAACTGCTTCTTTAAATTTAATTCGATGTAATTTGAAAAGTTGACAATCTTCATCTCTTTTTGTAGGAATGTGTCGCTAAACGTTTGATAATCAACGATCCGAAGATAAAAACTATTCCGGCTTTCTTTTTGCAAAACTCTTTGATACAATTTAAGGAGCTAGACATAATAGGCAACAGTTACTTAGTCGACATAGAAGAAGACGCCTTCAATACGGAAACTTTCAGAAGTTTAACACGATTAACTTTTGAGAGAAGCTTTATTGAGCAATTAAGAAAGCGATCTTTCTTTGGATTGGGTGGTCTTGAAACGTTTGAATACAGAATGTACAGCAAAACTCACGTCATTTTCGAAGAGAATTTTTTCGAATATATGCCTGAATTGGAAGTATTGCAGTTCAACGGTATTAACCTAACCACGGAAAGTTTTCAAAACACCACTGCAAGCAATACATATTTATATAACCTAAAGAACGTAGATTTCAGCTCCGATAGAATACAAACATTAGACGAAGACGTTTTTAAAAGTTTCGTCAACGTCAAGCTGTTTCACTTGCACTTTTCTGAAGTGACGTACATACACGTTAATACCTTCCGAGGAATGAACTGTCTTGAAACTTTATATTTAAAAAACAACCGTTTGACTACGTTACCGGATGGTGTTTTTAATATCAATTTGGGTACATTGCGTGTTTACTTAGAAGAAAATTTCTGGCAGTGCTATTGCAACTTGAAATGGTTGCAGACACTTGTTTTGGAAACTGAAACAATTGCAGATGGTTTACTGTTGCGGTGTACCAGTCATAAAAGTGTAAAATTCGAAGAAGTCGTATTTTGTGAAGAAACCACCACAATTGAACCAACGACGACAACAGTAACAACTAGTACTACGGAGAGTAGTACAACGGAAATGCTAACAAGTGCGCTTATATTGTCTACACTGGACGACACAGATCATTCAGAAGAATACAGAAAGATTCTTTGCAGAGACTGGGCAGCTTCACCAATAAACATGACCAGATCGGACTCGGCAGATGTGGTGCATACCCAGTACCTATATACAAAATACGAAAACTTTGTTTTCCTTTTTTTCGATCCAGATGAAGATCCTGTATGGCTACAGGTGGAGATCACAGGAAATGTTACAGGTTTTCATTTTCTTTTTTTCGATAGCTTCAATACGGACGACACAGAATGTATAACCAACATGAGTAATACCATAATTTTAAATACGTTACAAAGATCTCACACCTATACCTATTGTATGATTTACCGAGATGAAACAACTGTAGCACCTAAGGACTGCTTCGGATTCGAAGTTCGAGTATCATATGATGACAGAGCATGGATTACCAACAGATTATCGAAGATAATTACAGTTTTTTCCATCATTACCATAATCTTCGCAATCATTTTGGGTGCTTTGCTAATGTATATTTGCGTGAGAAAACATCCAGTACTTATAAAAGGTAATAAACGAGTCATAATTATTGGCAAAAAGAAACCAGAAGAGCCAATGACACCAAAAGAATATGAGAAACCGGTTTACACGCCTCCGTCGTTGGATTCCATGTTGTCCAGTGCCACCCAGTCGCAATACGGCTACACCAAAATCAAGAGAAGACGCTACAAGTCGCCAATGTTAAGGAGCGTTTCTGAAAGTAGTGAATTTAATAATGAAATAAGTTACATAAGTCCTGTGGGACCTTCGAGTTATCAGTTGAATACTTGGAGAGTTAATTCGAGAATTGGTCAGCCTGACATTGATACATTCGAGGAATCTATTTACCATCAAGCGTATCCGCCACCATTACCACCACCTAATCACATAAAATACCTTCCAAGGGAGGAAAATTTATATACGACACTTTAGTAAATATAATTACTGAAACGAATACAAAAGTGAATTTAAACCTTATTTGTAAACTCGAGGTGAAACAGCATTCTGGATCCTTGCCTGCATTGATGTTACGCTACTACTTATGACATGTCTACAGTACTTTCTTAACCATAATGACATGATTTCAATCTACAAATAATGAAAAAATACGGCAAATAGTAGTACAATCTTCTTCCGAGTTTGGCGATGTGGTCGCTGTAATCATTATTCTATCGCTGCTTATGCTGGACAGCTTCTTTAGAATCTCCTAATGATCTGATAGTAAATGCTGAAGAATACAGCAGTAAAATTAACGGAAACTCAATTATTACAAGTACTATATGGCGAAACCTGGAAGATAATAGTATTATTAATGAAGAAGATTGTGTAAACCAACAGAATTTAAATACTGTAAAATTTGAAATTGTAAAATCAATTTATGAAAGCATATTTTATTTATTTCTTGTATTATTATAAAATCTTTATCTATAAGATCCAATATTGATAATACACCATATGCACATCAATTTAATGGTCTTTTTCTTGCACCTTAAATTTTTCATTTCAGTGTTAGAGTCCACGTTGGTTAATACGAGGACCACGCTGGATGAAATACAAGAAAACTACAAGTCGTGTTTGAAAATTAATTTGTTCATGTTCGTAGTACTCCCCACCAGTATCAATGCACTTTGTAATGGAACCTTCCACAAATGAAAAACTTCTTTTGAAATACTATTAAAAAATTAATGAGTTATTTCGCCAATCTCGTTTACCGACTCGAAACGTCGACCACGTAAGCTCTTTTTCAAGTGGAAGAACAACCAGAAGACACATTGTTAAATCACGCGAATAAAGTGGGTGTTTGATAGGTTTTACATTATCGTTACGTAAAAAAATCACGAGTCAGTTGTGCAGTGTGTGAAGATTCCTAGTGTTATCCTAGTTATCCTAGTGTAACAGTAATCCGCGCATTTTGATTAAAAAACAGCTGATAAACATTTTGTGATGTACAGCTAGCCATAACTGTACGTTATCCTTCAAGTTTAATTTCTTTTACTAAACCTGTACTTCGAAAGAAAACTGCGTACATTGCTTTCTTCATAGACCTCTGCTTTTTTGACATCGCTAGGGTTGATGCGTCTTCATGGACACATACACGACTCTCCTGGTGAGTGGGAACATCACTTGTTACTATTTTAGAAATAATGCGATGCCTCCCGTAATTAAAAAATGATAACGTTTCCCGAGCGATCCTTACACGCTCTACCTTTTGGAAGTCACTGAGTTTATGTGGCACCCAACGCGTAACAATTTTTTTCCATATGATGTGAAATTATATTAACTGTTACGGATCCAATGCGAGGTGTTGTCTGAATCGTTTCAAAAGTGCATCGCGAATCTTCTTTCATTATCTTTTTTATTTTTCAAGGTTTTCAGCAGTTACTGAACAACATGGCCTTCCCGAAATTCGACCTTTTTTTAAATTCTCGAAGCCAACGAAACGCAGTTACTTTGGATGTAGCTACATTACAAAATGCAAATTCTAAACGTTTTTCGTTTAAACCAACTTTGAAGTCGTTGTAAATCATTAGGCGAAAAATGTTTCCGCGACAACTCCATACTTCCACTCACAATTGTGTGTACCACGTATACTATGTGACAGATGCGATTGAACTGGCTCTCACAGACGACTAACTAAAGCACTTCAATAATTCCAGCTTGCCCCTCGTATAAGATAATATTAAGTAAATAAATAAAAATACTTGAAATATGTTTCAATAAATTTTATTGCTGATATATGTTTGAGTTTACATACCATTATCACTGCTATACTGGCAATTAATGTCTTAACGGGAGTATTGGAAATGGTGGTATTAATTACTTTTTGCGTATTTATTATTGGTGTGTGTGTGTAAACTCTGTTTACGTATTGGTTACATTCTCTTCTCGCAAACAGAGTTTACACAGACTCACACACACCAATAATAGACAAAGTCATCAAAATTTAATTATCACCACCATATATAAAACCTCTTTAGGACACTAATTGTTAGTGTAGCCTTGACAATGAGATGAAAATGCGGAATATATGCTAACAATAAAAACTAGTTAAATATATTTCGAGTGTTTTTATTTATTTTTTGCAATTAGCGTTGCTAAGAGAACTATTAAATCATTAAAGGTAAAAGAAAATTCACACTTTGTTATTTGTTTCACTGCAATTTTATTTACAAAATACGCTTGGACAAATTTGTTACGAACTTCACAGTTCATTCTCGACTGAACAAGAAAAGTTTACTTAAAATACGAATAGATAATTTGAGTAAGGTGGGAGTAACACTGTGAAACATATACGTGAGTTATGTATTATGGGGGTTTTCCTAGTAATTAACGAGAAACAGCCTTAATAATAGGGGAGATTACGAACTCTGTTTGTTCATTTACTATATTTAATGATTTGTTTATTGCTTTAGATATTTCCATTATTTCTAAAAAGTCTAATCGTTTACTTTTATTTGCAGAGTGTAAAATTTCAAAATTATTTAATGATACCATGTGTTGTTCATTTATACAATGCTCGGATATACCTGAACATTTCTTGGAATATAAAATTGCTTTCCTATGTTCTTCTATTCGTGTGCGAAAACATCTTCCAGTTTGACCTATGTAGAAAGCATCACAGTCTAAACAATTTAATTTATACACGCCACATTTATCTGCTTTTTGAATTATATCCTTATTATTTGTCCAAAGTTTACCTAAATTTAATTTATTTACTATTATAGTTTTTATGCCTAGATTAACTAATCTATTATTAATTTTATTCGTGGTCTTTCCTATGTAATTTATTAAACGATAATTACTTGGTTCTAATTGGGGGGCTGCATAAAAGAATTTATTAATCTGTTTATGTTTTTTCTTTGAAATTAATCTATTAATAATATCAGGACTGTATCCGTTGTTCACGGCTAGACATTTCAAGACTGCAACTTCTTTATCAAAATTTGGTTTTGAAAGGGGAACGGATAATAATCTATGTATGAAACTGTTGAAAGAGGAAAACTTAATGCTAGCGGGTTGTTTGCTATCTGCAGATATGAGGGTGTCAGTATATGTGTGTTTTCTGTAAATACTATAAGTACTATAATACTATAGTACGCTGACAGGCGACAGTAAAATAGAATTACGAACATAAACAGATTAATAAATTCTTTTATGCAGCCCCCCAATTAGAACCAAGTAATTATCGTTTAATAAATTACATAGGAAAGACCACGAATAAAATTAATAATAGATTAGTTAATCTAGGCATAAAAACTACAATAGTAAATAAATTAAATTTAGGTAAACTTTGGACAAATAATAAGGATATAATTCAAAAAGCAGATAAATGTGGCGTGTATAAATTAAATTGTTTAGACTGTGATGCTTTTTACATAGGTCAAACTGGAAGATGTTTTCGCACACGAATAGAAGAACATAGGAAAGCAATTTTATATTCCAAGAAATGTTCAGGTATATCCGAGCATTGTATAAATGAACAACACAAGGTATCATTAAATAATTTTGAAATTTTACACTCTGCAAATAAAAGTAAACGATTAGACTTTTTAGAAATAATGAAAATATCTAAAGCAATAAACAAATCATTAAATATAGTAAATGAACAAACAGAGTTCGTAATCTCCCCTATTATTAAGGCTGTTTCTCGTTAATTACTAGGAAAACCCCCATAATACATAACTCACGTATATGTTTCACAGTGTTACTCCCACCTTACTCAAATTATCTATTCGTATTTTAAGTAAACTTTTCTTGTTCAGTTGAGAATGAACTGTGAAGTTCGAAACAAATTTGTCCAAGCGTATTTTGTAAATAAAATTGCAGTGAAACAAATAACCAAGTGTGAATTTTCTTTTACCTTTATCATTTAATATGTTTCACCAAGTGCCTAGCGATACCTCAATCAATTATATTATTAAAACATTCTAACACACTAAAATAAGTGCTTTAATTATTAAAGCATGGAAGATTTATCGGATTCAGTTGGTCATACTACGTCTATAAGTCAGTAGTCATAGTGATAATTTAAGGTTATGATTAAACTGACAATTAATAAACATTTTGTTATACGGTAATTATATTTACTATACGTTAGCAAATATGCTATTATGAACAGAAGCTAACGTTCTTTAATTTTGGAATTTTGAACTGCTCCTTGGAAATGTGCAGTTATTATATATATATATATATATATATATATATATATATATATATATATATATATATATATTGATCCAGGGCACTCTTTTGTCCTAGGGTTGGGAAAATGGCCCTAAAGGCGGATGAACTAACGAATTAGTCAACGGCAGAAGGATGCAGAAAGCAAGAGGAAACTACTGCATTAAAGATCTACGGATATCCTTAGTACAAATCATCATGGCAATGTTCAAAACCAAATTATCCGAAGTAATAAGTTCCCCAATCGGGTCTCCGGGGGAAACAGTGATGAACAAGACTGTGACAAGAAACAAGTTAACAAACAAGTTAAAGATTGGGACATGGAACGTGAGATATGTATGAAGCTGGAAAGATGCATAACGTTGTACACGAAATGCAAAGACTGAAACTCAACATCCTAGGAATCAGTGAAACAAGATGGCCTGGTCATGGTCAAATCCCAGCAAATGGAGGCATGCTGTACTTCTCTGGCAACGATGATAATTATCACAGACATGGTGTGGCAATCGCTGTCTCAAGAGATATTGTGGCGTCTGTTACTAGCTTTGTCCCTATCTCAGACCGTATCATACTCTTACAACTACAGACCAACTCAAGAAAACTAAACATTATACAAATATATGCCCCTACCGCAGACAAACCTGCAGAAGAAAACGAGCTGTTTTACGAACTAATCAGACAAACGCTTGATTCACTAAAACCAAGAGATATCAATATAATTCTTGGAGACTTTAATTCAAAGGTCGGAAAAGGGAGATGTGACAAGTATATAGGTGAATATGGGTTGGGGACAAGAAATGAGAGGGGCGATAGGCTGGTACAGTTTTGCCAAGAGGAAGAGATGATAATAACCAATACCTTTTACAAGCTTCCAAACCGACGACTCTACACATGGAAATCCCCACAAGACAGTGACCAGAACCCGATGAGAAATCAAATAGACTACGTTTTGATAAACGCAAGATATAGAAACAACATCAAATCAGTTAAGACCTACCCGGGCGCTGACGTCTCCTCGGACCACAACCCCCTGGTGGCCCAGATGCACCTCAAACTTAAAAGAATCCCAAAGAAGAGAGAAACTCGGATAAATACAAAACACCTAAAAAATCAAGAAATACAGCATGAGTTGCAAACAAGAATAAACAAAAATCTGGAAACACTCGAAAGCAAGAAAGAATACCAAAACTGCAGAAACATAAACGAAAATGGTACAGAATTAAATCAGCCTTGTTGGAACCCTCATTAGACATTCTAAAGACAGAGAAACCCACAGGAAAGAAGAATGGATTACTGGTGAAATTCTTAATCTTACGGAAAAGAGAAGAAGCTATAAGGGAAAAAACGAACAACAATATAAAGAAACACAACGAATACTTCGCACAAAAATCGGAAAAGCAAAAGAAGGTTATTATAAACAAAAATGTGAAGAAATTGAGGAGCTACAAGCCAAATACGCTAACTTTAACATGCACAAAAAGATTAAAGAACTCGTCGGCACCAGCAAACAAAAGCAACTTAATATATTATATAACAACGGGAAAATAGTCACAGAAATAGAACAAAAACTAGAAATATGGAAGAACTACATTACAGAGCAGTTCGAAGATGAGAGACGGCATACGACTCTTGAAAATACGGAAGGGGAGTTGGGCCCGGACATAATTAAGGATGAAGTAACATATGCACTAGGTATGCTCAAGAACGGAAAAGCTGAAGGTCCGGACCAACTGCCAGCGGAAATTCTTAAACTGATAGAGGCGGACCGGACTCATGTTTTGGTAGAAGTAATTAATACCATATATAGAACAGGAATAATACCAAATGAGTGGTTGCTATCAACTCTTATAACCCTTCCGAAAAAGAAAAATGCCAGGCATTGCTCTGACTACCGCACAATAAGCCTGATGGCTCACACATTGAAAGTCCTGTTGAAGGTGGTCCATAATAGAATATTCAGGAAATTGGATGTAGATATCAGCGATAGTCATTTTGGATTCCGTAAGGGCCTGCGAACAAGGGAAGCACTATTTGCACTAAATGTCCTATCACAAAGATGCCTAGACGTAAACAAGGACATATACGCCTTCTTTATAGATTACAATAAAGCATTTGATAAAGTTAGACATGATCAACTCATAGAAACATTGGTCAAGAGAAGGATAGACCTCAGAGATATAAGATTAATCTTAAACCTATCTTCTTCTTCTTCAGGTGCCATCTCCTCTCAGAAGGTTGGCTATCATCACGGCTATTCTCATTTTTGATGCTGCTGCTCTGAATAGTTCAATGGAGCTGCATTTATACCACTGTCTCAAATTATTTAACCAAGAAATACGTCTTCTTCCTATATTTCTTCTTCCCTGTATCTTACCCTGAATAATTATCTGTAGCAGAGCATATCTTTCCCCTCTCAACACGTGGCCCAGATATTGTAGTTTTTTTATCTTTATTGTGTTCAATATTTCCTTCTCTTTCCCAATTCTTTTAAGTACTTCACTATTCGAAACACTATCTATCCATCTTATCTTCAGGATCCTCCTATATGCCCACATTTCAAATGCCTCTAGACGCTTGTTAGTGTCTTGCTTTAGCGTCCAGGCTTCCATCCCGTACAGCAGCACCGGGAACACGTAACATTTCAATACCCTGATCTTGAGACGCAGACTAAGGTCATTGCCACACAATACTTTCCTCATCTTGTTGAATATATTCCTGGCTTGGCCGATTCTCGTTCGAATTTCTTCTGTATATTCATTTGTGTCGGTAACAGTTGTTCCCAAATATTTGTATTTCTTTACTCTCTCTATTGGCTGTTCTCCAATCCATAAGCCTTCTTGATGTCGGTTAGACTTTGTAATAATCATGAATTTAGTTTTTCTAACATTTAGTGTGAGGCCACTTTCTTCGCCATTTATTACAACCTGGTCCATTAATCTTTGTAAGTCTTCCAGTGATTCTGCGATAATAATGGTGTCATCCGCATATCTAATGTTATTAATAATTCTTCCGTTAACTTTTATTCCTATTGTTGTTTCTGCTAACGCTTTCTGAATGATGTTCTCAGAGTATAAATTGAACAACAACGGGGACAACACACATCCTTGTCTCACACCGCGCTTTATCCTTATATCTTCCGATACCTCTTCACCCAGCCTGACATTCGCTGTCTGGTTATAATACAAATAAGCTATTATCCGAATATCCTTGTTGTCTATGTCTTTAGCTTTGAGAAGCCGAATCAAGTCATCATGGCGAACCCTGTCAAATGCCTTGTTGTAGTCCAAAAAGCAGATGTACAAAGGTTGATTAACGTCCATGCATCTCTGAGCCTATACTATGGCCAAAAAGCAGCTGTACGAATAGAAGACACGACATAAGAGGAAATAGAAATACGAAGAGGTGTTCGTCAGGGGTGTATACTGTCGCCTATCCTCTTTAATCTGTACTCGGAGGACATAGTAAATAGAGCACTTGATGATCGGGACATGGGCATTAAGATTAACGGCATAACAATAAATAATCTGAGGTACGCTGACGATACAGTTATTTTAGCTGGAACACACGAGGACCTACAGACGCTAATTAACAGAATGGTCACAGTAAGCGAAGAGTATGGACTAACGCTGAACATAAGCAAAACAAAATATATGCTGATAACAAAAACAACTAAAGATAATCGTAAGAGAAGATGAAGACTGGAAACTAAGAACACATTTTTGTGTCTGTTAGATACATGTGACACAAAAGTCATATCCTTGCGATCGGCAAACATACTAGATTGGATCGGTCTTTTTGGATTGATATCTATTGGGAGTTCTCTTTTATTTTTTCTAATAGTGCCAAGATATGTGAGCTTAAAATAGGCCGTTATATTTTCTACTAATTCCATGGAGGTTAACCAATTGTCGCCAGTTACATTTCTGTTGGTTTCTTTTATAGGTTCACAAAGTCTATGTACAATAGCAGATGCTGAATTACTTACAGCGTATGGACCTGGTGGTTGAATACCCACATAGACTTCTAAATTACATGTGTAAAAAGTTTTTGCATCTGCAAGTGCAAAAATTTTTATCCCATATTTATTTCAGTTTGTACTGTTTAAAGCTACATCTTCCTCTAAAACCTTCTAATTTTTCGTCTACCGTGAGACATTCAAACAGTGTGTATGCAGTTTATATTAAATTGATCAAATATATCCGTACTGGAGCCAATTTGTCAATTTGTTTTCTGTCAGTACGTGTGTCTAGATCGTCAAATCGTAAGTGTTGCAGTAAAAATTGGAACCTATTTTGGCACATAACAAGACGAAACTGTTCTACTCCTGTGCCGGTTGTGCTCCAAAGACCATTAACATTCAGACGAATTGCCTTTAGCACACCTGCTAAATACACTGATTTGTTTTCAGAAACATCAGTGCATTTAGCATCTCTCTTGCGACTGCAATTTTCTTGCGATTTCTGCATATGTTTGTTAGTACATTCTACTACACTATGTAACATCTGTACGATAAAAAAAATGTCTCCATAAATCGATACCTTTTGTCACACCTTTCAAAGGGCGTTTCACACCCGGTAAATTCGTAATGAGATTTTCACCACGAGTTCTTATATTCTTTGGCACATGCTTTTGCCAGGAAGTAGAGTTGTCTTTGCCAATGAAATTTGTTGAGGAGTTGTCCGTTGGAAATTTCTTGTTCACTTTCTGAGTCTAACTCTAGTATCTCCACATTATCCTCTTCGACTTCGCCTTCTTCTTCATCATCGTCATAAACAATTTCAGCTCTTTCTACATCCAATTCAAGTAAGCATTCCTCCATCAACTGACGTAATCGTTCTTGTTCGCGTTCATGGAAATCCATACTTCAAAGAGTTTTGTTTGTATTAAAAAAATAAACCACTATAAAAATTATTTACTTACCTTTAGCTAAAGACCAAGTTAAATATTATAAATATATATAAAATAAACACTGTGAAGCGTATTACAGCACTTATTGTACTAGACACTGTAAGGTTATGAAGCCTATTATGTCTTTAAAGGGTACATGCGCGGAAAATCTGCGCATATGCCTATTAAGCAAAATATTACAATTATTAATTTGGTGCGGACTGACAGCCCGCCCGCGAGGAGCGGAAGGTTAAAACTGAATTTGTTTTTTCTGACGAACTGTGCATCAATATTACTAAAAAGTTCTAATATAGCTTCTCTAAGGTCATGTAATGTGCCATATGCCTTTTTATACACACTATCTTTTACCATTCCCCATAAATAATAGTCTAAAACGGAGAGATCGGGGAATCGGAGTGACCAGGCAACCGGCACATTTCTTCCTATCCATGTGCTCGAGAATATATGATTTAGATTATTTCTTACCGTCAGCTGATTATGTGGAGGGGCCCCATGGTGTTGCAACCATTCGATCATACCACGTGTTTGTAGGGGTAATTCATCCAACGTATTATCAAAATCGTTATGTAGAAACTGAAGATAAGGATCACAGGTTAATGCGCCATAACGAATGTGGGGACCAAGAATTGTTGAACCAATGACACCATACCAAACATTAAATTGAAACCTAATTTTAAATTTTATAGTATTGTTAGGGCGCTCCAACTAGCCTGGAAATAATCAACACGAGCCACAAGTGTCCATCTTTTATCAATTTGGCGCAACCACTTGCTCAAATACTCAAATACAATACACCTTAACCCCATCTAGTGTTCGACTAACAACAGTAACCAAACGGCGTGCAAAGTCTTTCTGATTGCGGTGAAAACGTATCAAAAGTCGCAAGAAACACTCAAACGATTCAGTTTTTGTTCCAATGTGAGTAACCGAGGCACCCAACGCGCCAAATATTTTTTCATTTCCAATTCTGCAGTTAAAATTCTACACACTGTCATTTAAGCACTTTATCACTGCTCTCAACTCAGTTTTTTCCATTATTACAAAATCACACGAGACGTTCACTTTGGCGTACTGTCAAGAAAAGACTAATTGACTGATCACTCTATACTGTCACATTTAACCTACTAAACTGTTGAACATTTATTTCTACAAAATGGCAAAGAAGATTTCTGCGAATTCGGTCCATCTCTGCGTTAGGCCACTTAGTTTCTGAACAGGCTTCGTTGATATAATAAGTTGACAAATAAACCAAATAAAGCGTTGTATTATTACCGATCACAATTATCATTAACAACGCCCTCTTTTAGAAGTTCCGCGATCCAACGGAAGCTAAATAATTTAAAAAAATTTTATTAAAAAAAAACAGTTTAAATAATTTGTTACTGTGCCATAAATATTTATAAAAAAACACATAGGTACGATTACACAGGTGATACATTTAATTACGAATTATGTACAACTGCTAAGTAAATTGGACAATCTACCTTATGATTGTCCAATTTACCAATTTCTTTTGGACAGACCTGTATACAAAATTGAAATTAATTTTGGTAATTTTAGTAAACGGGAAGAACAAATAATTTATAACCTTGCGCTGTCAAAGCATAAATCGAGATTAAAAGGAACACAAAGAAGTTGTTGATTGACGAAGAAGTTAGTTATTAAAACTTCATTATATCGTCAAAAATAAATAATAATTTTATCGTTTCAAGTATTTATTTTAAACTACTAAAATATTGTTTCGTCTACCTGATAAGCCATTGTATGGCGAAACAATATTATAGTGGTTTATAATAAATATTTGAAAGGATAAAATTATTAATTATTTCTTAACGAAGAAACAGGTGTCGCGAAAATAAACTGTTGAACATTCAAACACGCGTTCGTAATTACAGCACACAGACACATCATTCAAAAACACCAAGATAATATTAATTACACATTGCCAATAGATAGTGAGATCATCTCGTCGCATAAATGCGTCCTATAAGTGCAGTGCCAAAATTTTTACATTGTTTTTTTTCGACCGCTACGAGTTATTTTACAGTGGTTTAGAATTTTAAATACCTAAACGGAGTGGGGTTCGTCTAATTGATTCTAAAGCGCTTGACGGTCTGCCAGGAACTGAAAGCGGTTATAAAATCACTTAGGAGTCATGTATGTGCAAAATACATCGAGAACTTACACAGACATGTGCAAATTAATATCAAAGTCGTAGGTATTGTTATGTTTGGTGTCATGAACAGGACCGGGTTGAGGACGTTTATTCTTTCTCCTTTAAATATTTATTTCTTGCGTATGCATTATTAATATTGCCAATTTATATCGAGTTAGAAATCTGATCAATTGCGGTAGTAATCGATTTGTATTAATAATATTAATTTCGCATTTACATTTTTGCTCGAAATTTGTATACAAACACTTGTATAGATCTCTATTCGCCTATTGCGATAGTTACTACATAGGCCAAACTAAACAGTATTTATACAAAAGAATACAATCTCACAAATACTCTAAAACAGACGAAACTGCTTTATCTATACACAAACTACAACGCGATCACCATTTCGATTTTGAAAACACACAGATAATTGATAAAGAACAACACACAATGAAAAGGGAAATTAAAGAAATGATTAGTATTAAACAGGAAAAAAATTCAATTAACAACAGAAGTGATATAAAAAATTTAAGCAGTATATACTATAACTTAATTATGTAACGATCTGCAATTTACCATCATAATATATGTTGCTGTTATATAATTATATATCTTAAGTTATTTAAATATCTATACATTTGCTTATTATGCTGACACTTCCGTGTTTTGATTCCTGTCTGGTTGTCCGAGTAGGTTTTCGTGGTTTTCCTTCTCGTTTAAGGCGAATGCCGACAGCTTTACATCTTAAGACGCTCCACGGGCGCAAACATAATAATAACTCATGTATTGCGTTTCCTTGTGTTTTGTTGTCTATCTATTTTAGAATACTAAGGCATGATTTATTATTATTCAATTGGAATGTATCTTTGAATAAATTTATCCATAGCAATTCAAATGTATGACATTAATATACTGTCATTTATATTTTATATTCCTTGAGAAAGGCATCATTTGCCGAAACATGTTGGATTGGCTTAAATATATATATTTTGAAGTAAAACCAGACCTTAAATCGCCAACAAATTGAATTTACTATATATATATAGTAGATTTAGTTTGTCGGCGATTTAAAGTTTATTTTATTTTAATATTATATATTTAAAATAATTCAATCTTACATATTTCGGAAATTACTGTCTTTTTAAAGAATCTTAATTTTATAATTTAAAATTCTTTTGAAAATGCAGTAGTTGCCGAAACATATAAGATTTTATTATTTTAAATATATACATATTAAAGTAAAACAAACCTTAAATCGCCGACTAACTAAATCTACTATAATATACAAAGGTTAAGAAATAATTATCTATATATACACAGGGGGTTCCACAAAAATTTCCAAAAGCTGTAACGTCTTTATTTATTATCTGATCTATACATCAAATTAAGCGGTTTCGGAAGGACTGGATATAGCAATGCGAATTATCTTCTTGTTACATATAATTTACCAGAAACGTTATTCAATTTTTTTTTCCATTTCAAATAAAAACTGTTTTTTTTTTGTTTTTTACAAAAGAAAATTTTCTATAGACCCCAGTAACATAATAAAAACACATACTTGGATAAAGAAAAATGCAAGAAAATCAGAGGTTTTTGAAAATTTGTGTCACTCACAGTGGGCCATGACTTGGTGCAGGCACTGACAACGTCTAGATATTAATCATTCTCTGTCACTGTCAGTTTGCGTGAATCTTATAGCATTATTCAAAAATACTATTAACAGTAATAATAAATAACTAATTGTTCGTAAGTTTTCTTTATTTTACTTATTATTAATACCAATAAAATACGAATTTTGAATATTTAACAGACATGATTCAAGTTTATTTTGAATATGGTAAAATACTATGTCACGCTATTAGAATTTATCACGAACATTTCCCTGATAGGGAATTACAGCATCATAAGAAGTTGGCGAAATTGGAAGCTAATTTGAGGATGTTTAGATCTTTTAAAATGCCAAAGAACGGACCGTACGGATCGTAGATTAAAATTTAAGTTTAGCCGTTTTGTTGATCATACAAGAAAATTCCAGGACCTCCGTTAGAGAGATTGCTAGCAATGTTGAATCCTCCAGTACAACCTTACATACTATTTTGAAAAATACAAACTGAGACCGTACACACCTCAAACGATCCATTATTTGCTGGGATACGATAATCTGCGGAGAATGCAATTTTGTAATTTTTATTTAAATAAATTACGGGAAGATACACTATTTTATTCTAAAATTTTGTGGTCGGACTAGTTCATCGTTGCCAATAGTTTAATAGGAACAACCATAGGTATTGAGCGACGAAAATCCTAGATTTGTTGTTGAAAATAATATCCAGAGAAGATTTACTTTAAATGTATGGTGTGGAATTTTAGACAGTAGAATAATTGGACCATACTTTATTGATAGTAACCTGAAAACGTAGTTATTCTACCAAATAGAATCATTAATGGTTGCCAACAAATACTGCCCAACAACATATTAATTGCAATTATTTCTATACAAAAGAGGTGTATAGAAATAGAATTTTATTGTATTTATTTTTTTTATTTAGTAAATTTTTCATTCCTTCTTCCTTATTAAAGTTTTTCTATTTTGCTGAGAATTACAGCAAATAAATATATATCTATGTATCAGTACCCGTTGTCAGTAAGTAACTGCCTACACCAACTTATGGCACACTATGACAAAAAGTTCCAATAGACTCCGATTCTCTGGCATTTTTCTTTATCCAAGTATGTGTTTTTATTACGTTACTGGAATCTGTAGAAAATTTTCTTTTATACTACACTCAGTTGCAAAAAACGCGACGCCTATAATTTTTTTGAAAATCGTCTATGTTTGTTTGCTATTTTGGCTTTTAGTTTACACTTTTCATTTTTTATTGACAAAGGACTTCCTCCTAGACTACTCAAAAAACAATATGATATTTATTCTAGATAACACAAACAAATAAAAAGTGTATGTATACTTAGCAAAATTTATGTTAACAACAATACATTTGAGAGGTATTTTATGTTGCCTACTCTAGACCTAATTACTGCTTGCATATGACGTGACATACCACGAATTGCATTCTGGGGAATATCCTCTTGTTCTTCTTGAAGAGCTACATGAAGCTCGTTTATTGTGGTTGGTGTTATTGCACGAGATCTAACACGTTTACCTAACATGCCCCAAACATGTTCTATAGGATTTTCATTCGAAGAACATTCTGGTCAGTTGATTTTTCGAATGACAACTATTTATTGACACATCTCGTTGAATGCGCTCCCGCATTACCCTGCATCAGGACATAGTTATCACCACCAAATGAAGCAAGCGAAACTACTTGATATGCCAAAACTTCCTAAATATACCGTTGTGCCGTCAGTGAGCCCTCACCGATGAACACTAATTCTGTAGTGGCTTCCATTAATATGCCTGCCCACACCATTACGGATTCTCTGTTATGACTAAGTCTGGGGCTGAAAACACACTCTGCAAGCCGTGTCCCCCGTTCGTCTCCATACTCCTTTCCGCCCGACTGGTGAATAGAGAGAGAACTTAGACTAATCGATAAACTGTAAATTACTCTATTGCTCAATATTCCAGTTGATACGTTTACGAGCAAATTGTAATCTCGCTACCCGGCGACGTGGGAGTAACATAGGTCCAGTTCCTGACCTGAAAGCTTTCAATCCAACTCCATGTAATATTCGGCAAACTGTCCACTTACTTATATTTTTACCACGAACCTCCAGAAGTTGATTTTTGATCTGTACTGAGGTTAAATGACGATCCTATAGAGAATTAAGAAAAAGAAATCTGTCGTCTTGAGCGGTAGTTTCCCGTTTTCTACCACTACCTCGCCTTCATGTGTTGGCACCAGTCTCCCCAAAACGTTGTAGCACTCTTTGAATAGTAGAACGACTAATGTTGAGTACCCGGGCTGCATACCGTTGGCTTCGACCATCTTCCACGACAGCTACTGTTTCAGCACAATCTTCAGCACTGAGAACCATAATTAACAACAATCTTTAGCACTTAGAACTACAATTAACAATTAACTAGTCTGTCACATTGACACCAAATTGCCTAGCAACCGAAAAATCCGTAAAAAATAGTAAAATACAAGCACTCTAATTGAATGACTGGAACGTGGAACGATTGAATATGAATATTAATTGTTCATTTACCTAACATACAAACAAACAGGTGATTTTCAAAAACATTATAGGTGGCCCGTTTGTTGCATCTGAGTGTAAAAACAAAAAAAAAACAGTTCAATTGAAAAGAAAAGATTGATACCCGCTTCTGGTAAATTATATCTGACAAAAAGATAATTCGTATTGCTGTATGTAGTCTTTCCGAAACCGTTTAACTTGATGTATAGACCATTAATAAAGACCTGTAACGTTTGGAAATTTTTGGAAAGTTTTGTGGAACACCCGGTATATAATACAAGCGGAAAAATAATGAGAAAGAAAAGAATATATATTTAGTCTTTTTTATATTATGGCATTGAAAGAAATATCTTCATATAATAACTTCGCAAAGCGGTACATGGTGGTGAAGACCATGCAGCAAGTTGGTCCTAGGAAAAGGTAAGCAAATGTAGGAGAAGAATGAAAGGATATACGATGAATGTGAAAGTTGATAGAGGAAAGTAAATGGGAGGAATAAATGGTATCACAAACAATCTTTCAGACAAATCTCGCTTCGAGGGAACTCCGATGATGACCTAAAAAATGTAAACCATGCCTTCTCATTACCACATAATAGTCAATATTACGCTCGGAATAGACACTATCTATTTTGAATGACAAATAATTTAGAAAACGACGTTCTATCTATTCGATGGATAACAGAAGATAAATATAATGAGGTGACCTAACAGGAGAAGCATGCTTTAATTTGTTAAGAACAAAACTATAATATATAGTTTTGAACAGAGTGGTAGAATTAAAGAGTTTGCAAATTCGCAAAATAAAGCCAAGTGTTTTTGAGGCAGCCAATATGTGTCACAAAAGTTAAACGAGAAGAATCCTAGCTTACATGTAGAGAACCATTGAGAGGGAACATATAAATTCCTTTGTAAATGTACACGTCATTCCAAGTTCTGATGGATAAATATATTTTTAGATCATCCGCATAGACAAGTAGTCGCTAAGACAAAGACGGTAATAGATTACTTAAGAACAAAATACATAGGAGAGGACCTAAGTGTGAACCTTGCGGGACTTCATATTTAGAAGAGAACTCAAAAAATGTATAGCTATTATAAAAAAACATCATTAGGAAGAAGATATACATAATTATAGCAATGATGAAGCTATTGAATTAATGTGTAAATCGGCTAAATATTTTACAATTAGTATTAGTAACAAACTAAACGCATAAATAAATGAACGGAATTTACAGAAATATAGAAAAAAAAAATAACCAAAGTTCTTCTATTAGACAAATAAGTACGAACACCGCTAATAAAATAAAATCATACTAATAAATAAAGTGGGAATATTTAAACAGCGAACACAACAATAATAACATAAAATTTGTTGTTAATTACGATTTATTCATATTGTATTGCGGTACTTATTGTATAACTTCCGTATGTCTCATGATGTATGCGTTTTTGACATCGAAACGCCTGATATACGTCGGTAACTGCATAGACTGCAGACACATCCGTACCAGTTTTGCTCACCGCCTATGCAAGCTCTATAAATATCCTCCCTTTACTAATAAATAATTATAATTAGCGAAAACACAATTTAATATCTTAAGAGTAAGAAAATAAAACAAAAGACTCTATGCAAAAATTTGTTATTCTTAGTACCTACGCATATTATGAAGGTGAACCACACGAATTACTAATTTTCTGGAAAAGAAGCAGTAGATGTGTGAACAGTTGCTCTTGTGTATGTGCGATCTGGGCAAAAGCAACAAAACCCTGTAACATTTCTTGAAACAAAATACCGACCAATAGCTAACCAAGATACTTGAAAAGGGATAAAACCGACCGACAAAACTAGCCCATTAATCTAGATAAACTGCTAACAAATATTATGTAGTTTTCACCCACATGTAAATGCATTGTATGTTGTTTACAAAATTTTTGAGAAAATGGGAATTATAAGATAAATTGAAGTCACCTGCGGAATGCTAATGAAAAGCTGTTTTCTCATTTATGTTTTGTTCATTGATAAAAAGACGAAATAAAGGAAAATAAACGAAAACAATTATAACAGGTGCTCAAAATGAGCGCCATTGCTTTCAATTCAATGAGTCAATGATTCAATTGACAATTCAGAGTTCACGAATTTATGTTTTTCTATGTTTGCCATATTTTTACATAAATTTTGTCTTTTAATTTAAGAAAATAGTCGATGACTTCACTATAATTACATAATTACATTATAAAACAACATTTGAGTTCCATAAGATTAGAATGCAAGTAGTCCAATTCAATAATATATATACAGAGTGTTATGAAACAATGTTTAAAAACCTTAAGGACATGTAGTACGCTGGCTGCTGTCGCGGCTCGTTTTCTAAACTGAACTCGTGCGGCCAAATAGTGCCTTATGAAACTTGTGTTTTAATATACTATTTTTAATAATATTTTTTGTTTTTTTACATACATTAAATAATCAACGATAACACATGCCATGGTTTTCTTTGCTGATGGAAGTGGTCTTAACATCACATAAAATATTTTACACGCACAAGCTGTGATAAAATATTTTATGTAAGATTAATATGAAGTTTCGTGCAATCTGCTCCGATTACAATAGTGGCCGTATTCAGATGCTGAAATGAGCGATATGGTGTATGGTCGTGCCAATGAAAATGCTTTAAAGAACATAGCAGAAAATTTTTCCAATCGTCAACTACCTTCGCATATAATGTTTCAGACGGTGTTTCAACGTCTAAGAGAAACTGGTTCGTGTCAGAAAAGGTCTTATGATATTGAACGGCAAAGACCAGCATGGACATCGAAGGCAGGAAAACTAATTTTGAATATTGTTGAAGAAAATCCCGAAACAAGTATTAGAAAAATATCGGCTCAAGTGGGCAAAAGTGGGTATCTTTTTTGGAGAACTCTTCATCTCAGGAAGAGTTCTCCAAACTGCTATACTCTTACCATATTCAACTGGTTAAAGCCCTTACTGCTCCGGATTTTCAAACGAGAAGGACATTTTGTGCACGGCTAAACTTTGTTGCAAGCATCTTTTTTACAGATGAATACGATTGGAATATTTAATTTCCACAATAATCACTTTTGGCCTGATGAGAATTCTCAAACTATAGCGAAGTCCAGACATCAGCAGAGTTTCAATTTTAACATCTGGTTAGGCATGATAGGGGACCAATTCTTAGGACCGGTAGTTATACCACAATGGTTATCAGGAGCAATATACCTAAATATTTGAGGAAATACTTAGCCAGAACGCAATCTATGGTTTATGCGAAATGAAGCTCGTTGTTAGGGAACATCTGAATAATAGGTTTCCTGGGCGATGGAAAGGGCGGGTGGGGTCGATCTTCAAGATTTGCGTCAACGAATAGAATGGAAGTTGCCAGATAATTTGAGAAAATTCCGTTTCTTTTTACGAGCTTCCTTTGAATGAAGATTTAGATGCTGTCTCTAAATGGAACAGCGTTTTGAACATATTATTAAGTTGTAATCACTTAACCACTAAAGAAAATTTATTCTACAATTCCAATAAAACCGATATTATTTCGTAAACACTTGATTTGCGGACAAACCTTATTTTCGACCGTACTACAAGATCTCAAGATTTTTAGACGTAGTTTCATAACGCCCTGTATATACGTTGCGAAATAACATTCTAATTTAAATATTTTAAATAGCCGAAATTCTAAGATTTATCAAATGATATATATTAATTGTACGGAGAGAAATAGATTATTATATATATATATATATATATACATATATATATACATATATATATATATATATATACATATATATATATATACATATATATCTATATGGTAGATTAATTAGTTGACGATTATGGTCTAGTTTTACTTCAAAATGTATATATTTAAAACACTCTTACATGTTTCGGCATATGATGCTTTCTTCAAAGAATTAAAATTATAAATGACAGTATATTAATGTCATACTTATACATCTGTAGTTGTCATGGATAAAATTATTCAAAGATACATTCCAGTTTAATAATAATAAATCATGCCTTAGCATTCTAAAAATAGTTAAACAATAAAAACGGGGAATGGCAAGCCATGAATTATTATTATGTCTACGCTCGTGGAGTGGCTTAAGATGTTAAGCTGTTCGCATTCACTGTAAACAAGAAGGAAAACCACGAAAACCTACTGGGACGGTCTAAACACGGAACTGTCAGCATGACAAGCAAATGTACAGGTATTTAAATAACATAAGATATATATTTATATAACAGCAACATATATTATGATGGTAAATTACTGTCATTTATATTTTTAATTCTTTGAAAAAGGCATCATATGCCGAAACATGTAAGATTGTTTTAAATATATACATTTTGAAGTAAAACCAGACCTTAAATCGCCAACTAATTGAATCTACCATAACATACAAAGGTCACGAAATAATTATCTTTATATATATATATATATATATATATATATATATATATATAGACAATTATTTCTTGACCTTTGTATATTACAGTAGATTTAGATAGTCGTCGATTTAAGGTCGATTTTACTTTAATATGTATATATCTAAAACAATATCTTACATGTTTAGGCTACCCGAGTAGGTTTTCGTGATTTTCCTTCTCGTTCTGTGCGAATGCCGACAGCTGAACATCTTAAATCGCTCCACGGTCGCAGACATAATAACAACTCATGGCTTGCCATTGCTCCCTGTAATTGTCGTCAAGCTGTTGGGGAATGCTAAGGCATGAATTATTATTATTAAACTGGAATGAATTTTTGAATAATGTAATTTTTATCCATGAGAACGTCACATATATAAATATAAATACGACATTAATATGCTCTCATTTATAATTTAATATTCTTTGAGAAAGGCATTATTTGCCGAAACACGGAGATTATTTTAAATATATACATATTAAAGTAAAATAGACCTTAAGTCGCCTACTATCTAAATCTACTGTACACACACACACACACACAAATATATATAATATTGTAATGAATAATTGAAGACTTATTTATAACGACAATAATTATTAAAAGAATTGGTACTTACTCGCTTCCGTGTAAGCTAATACAAAGTAGCATGAGCGCTCTTAAAAGCAGGGTCCCTTGTAGCTTCAGCAGATTTCCCTGATAATTGATGTTGATTAATTTGTCGAGAAATAAAAGACTTATGTTTATTATTAAGAAGGTTTTAATATATATAGTTAATTTGCTTTTAAATATAATAAATGATTTCTTTTTGCATATACTTTTAATAACGAATTATGCGCATATTATTGTGCAGGTAACATATGACAGGTATACTAGGTTTCCCAGAGAATATTTCAATGTACTTATATCAGTTTATAGGCAAAGTACTTTAGTTAATTAAAGTGTTTGATAAATATATAATTATAAAATTGTGATTGATTCTAACATTGAATATGTGATCTGGTAAGTAGATATTTGATTTGATATTTTCAAGTTAAATGATTTAAAAACGGTGATTTTTAAATAGATATTGTATTTGGTCCTTCACGCTGTGAATATATATTTCTCTGGATCGGATTTTAGTATGAGGGATTGACAGGAATGTGATCAGGATCGCTTCTAAAGTGTATTAAATTGGAATACGGATACTATTCAGGCCTTTGATATGTTCGCGGAGATTCTATTCTTTATACGGGATTTGGATGTCCGGTGGGACGGAAAGCGTCGATTAAATTGCGATAAATTATTTCAACACTATTTCTTGAAGAATGCCGTTTAATATCCTGTTCTTCTTTAATTTTTAATTTAGCGGATATCGAAATACGTGCTTGATTAATTATATAGACATATTCGCTGTTTATATAAGGGTCAACCAAAAGTATTTATATACGGTTTGTTCAAATTATTTGTACGGTTTTTTTTATAATCAAAATTTGTTCTAGAATTATTATTTAATCGCGGTATTTAATATGAATGAATGACTTGTTTGTCATTTATTATGTGTGTACTATTTTCAATTAAAAATAAACATGCAATTTTGTATCACTCTGTATAGTTTATTTGTAAAAATAACTACTAGTTATTATCTGATACTTATTTAGATTATTTAGATTATAAAGAGTACTAATGGCACTAAGACAGACCCTTGTGGAAGTCGTTTATTTATTAAATTTTCGTTTGAATTAATTATAAAATTCAACGATTACCGGTATCACACAATATTAACAAAAAGAATTTGATACTGCCCTGCATAACAAAATAAATCATCTGCTGAATTGTTGAAAAATACAGAGGACTTATTAATTATAGTGTTATACAAATACATAGAGCGAGCGGTGTCGTTTTAGAAGACCGCTCGTTTTGCAAACCGCTAGAAAAGAGATTAAATAATGAGATGTATTTATAATTAAAATTTGCCATTAATATGTGATATGATAAAAGTGACGAAGAAAAAAAAGGAACGTTACCGCCCCACTAAATATTTCAACCATTGCCATTTATAAAAGACCAATTTCGAAATTAGTTCATTTTCAGTTTTCGTGTTAGTTGGTGTTCCTTAGTTTTACACAAAATGGTAAGTAAATAAAATTATGTAAAATTAATTATTAAAAAAAAAGGACTTATAATATGAAACACACTTCAATGACTAGTTTTAAATACTTTTAATGTTAGGGCATAATACTTCAGAAATAAAATAATACAAAATTAATGGACTCTTTAATTAATACATTTTTTGAATAAAATTTGTTATTTCGATCGCCATATGAATCAAATTATTTTTCGTGTCTTGACTTGCAAGCGAAAACTCAATAAACAATAATATGCCAGTGCATTTCATGAATGTATTAATAATATTTAATCAGCTGATGTGGCCTTTACTTGACGAAAGTCCACTGCAAAATTAAATACGATTCACAATTGTCTAATTTTCACGAATATTTGTGAAAATCACAAAATTTTTGTCGTTTGTCGTATTTAATAATTTTTATGCAATTTCATTAAAGATTAACATTTCGCCATCTAAAATATAATAAATAAAACATCTTAAGTGTGTTTTATTTATTAGTGATATGGATTTACATCAAGCAAAGGTCGAAACAATTAAAGAATCTAAAATATAGGCTGGTTGTTTCTCAGTTCGTTAGCTATATGCAATGTTCCAAGAAATTAACGCACCATGTAGTAAAGGAATAAATTTTTATCTTATTTGCTGATAATTTGTTAATTTGTAAGAACTTGGTATTTGACGTTTAGTTGTCAAACTTGTGTTGACATTTGGTGTTGTTTTTGGTGATAGTTACATCAAATTAATTCCATTCAATAATCATTTAATGTTCTGTCAGTTTTAACGTATGTATATATCGTGTTTTATCTTGGTAAAGTTATATTATTGTTCTTGTTTTGCCTTTTCGCCACTATGTAACGTGAATTTCGAAATTTTGAGAGAGGAATGTGCGCAAGCCATGGTGTTGTTAAAGGAAGGCTGGGGTTATCGCCGAATAGGAGAAAGGTTCGGTGTGCCTCATACGTCAGTATCCCAAATGATACAAAAGTATAGGGACAGTAGTAATTATATCTGACGACCTGGGCAAGGTAGACATCGCGCTACAACCCGTGTCCACGATTGTTTTTTGAGACTTTCTGCTCTAATACAACGATTCAATGCAAGCAGGTGCTTGCAATCTCAACTACAGGGAGTTCATGGTACTCGAATTAATGTAGAAACAGTTCTTAAACATCTAAGAGAAGCTAATTTGGTATGTTGTGTGCCAGCCCGAGGTTCAGATTTGTCCATAGAACATCGGAGACTTCGCTTAAACTTTGATAGAAATCATGTTAAATGGTTGCAGGATGACTGGCAACGAGTTTTCATTACAGACGAATCCAGATTTTGTCTTTACAACTGTGATAGACGTGTTCGTGTTTACAGATTATCAAATGAACATTATGCTCAATGCAACATTCTTAATACCACATTATTTGGTGGAGGTTCTGTAATAGTGTAGGGAGGCATTGCTTTGGCAGTTCGTGCGGACTTACTAGTGTATCCTTCAAGATCATGCTGTGCCATTTCCGCCTTATACAGGAGCAGTTTTTTATTTAAAGCAAGATAATGCACTACCCCACAGTACTCGCATAGTTCAAAATTATCTTGAGGAGATTAGAATCGACACCATGGATTGACAAGGAAGAATTCCAGACCTTAATCCAGTAGAGCATGTCCACATGGCAGACGTCTGCAAGATTATCCGAACCCAGCCAACAACTTTGAAGAGGTAGGGTACCGCCTTGTGTAAATATGGAATGGATTGGAGCAGAATGACATAGGCTCGCTCATTTTGAGTATGAATCCTTGATGCCAAGCCATCATTAGAAGCAGAGGTGAAGATAGTCGATACTGAGGCCATTTCATTTAAAAATGTTAATTAATGTTTTACGAAATTTTCCATTTTTAATTGTTTTCACTGTGTATTAATTTGTAAAGGCTAATTTATTAAAAAGTTTATTTATTAAAGTTTGTTAATTATCAAAGAATCGAATATACATCTGCATCTAGTCATATACTATAGTTTTATAAAGGATTCCCTCGTGGTGTGTTAATTTCTTGGAGGAGTGTAGTTATAGGAAGTTATTAATATATTGATATCATAATCATATAAAATAATCTGATCAGAAAACTGATACTGTATGGCAGATAATTAAAACAGAGCAGAAATAGAATAAGGCCCAGTATAAAACCCTGCGTTACACCTACATTACCATTACCATGAGTGAATTGGACATTCCGTTTCGTAGCTGTTCCACGACCTGCCTTCTATCTACTATTTATTCTATTTTCTTCTTCTTCTGATTCTTTTGTGTTAAAGGCCAGTAAATCCAGGCACTTGAACACAATGTTTTTTGTGCCATCACCAATAAATCTGTCAATTCCACTCTGTTAGTCTTGTGTCCTCGATAAAAGCGACGATCCTCCTCAGGGGAAATTTGTGTACCTCATGGATCTAATAGATGTTTTCCGAAATGTTTCAGTCTGAGTCTCTTTAGTTCTTCAGAAGTACATAAAGGCTAATTTCTTACTGTTTTTCACACCTCTTACTCCAGGGCTCGCTAATCAAACCCCTGTCGTATAGATGATTAGTTAATGTTCAGTTGTTAAGCACATCATCCAACTTTTCTAGGAGTGTCTTAGTATGGAAGTGACCTTCCATTCCATGATCTACACTTCTTTTGATGTTTTCTAAAGTACATAAAATAATACAAGATTAATCAACTTTAATTGACGATTATTATGTTATTTTGATTGTCAGAAAACTGTTATAATTAATGCTGTTTGCAAAATTACAAATTCTTTTAATAAGTATTATGTTATTTGGATATGATCCACCAAATAGATTATCTTATTTGTCAGAAAACCGTTGTAATTAATGATATTTGCGTAATTTTTCGTTAATAGACGACGAACACGTCGAATATGCTGCGTTAAATTCACGTATCACCCTTTAACCTTGTAAAGACTAAAGAATTGGATTTCCCCATCGGACATCAAATAAATTTTCTCTATAAGCTTAACCCTCACAGCTTTATGTATTTACTTGTTTTACCTATCAGAGCTTCTTGCATTGTCTCTTTAGAGATTCTTCCTTTCTTGGTTACTGTAAAATACTGGTACAGTAAATTTCATTTAGGTCGTTAATCTTAGAAAAGTCGTCTTTCTACAAGGCATTCAGATATGGCAAACAACTAAAAAAAAAGATTGTGATGATATTAAGATTGTCATATTACTATCCGCTCGATCCAAGCAATTCTGGATATTAGTAATAAAAGGAATAACACCACTCTATCACTTTACTTGACTAGTATAATATACAGATTCTCCTTAAAATGAAGACACAAATCTATGATAAATGGAAAGATGTAATTATGTAGAACATGAATCTAAAATATTGTGTGAACTACGACGAAAACTCCGAAATTAAAAACACCAAGAAAATTGTATTACGTGACGCTTATGAATTCAAAATATTTAGAATGTGCTCCACACATACGCTACAGCGTATGGTTTACATATGTAACAGCTGGATGAGATGGACAATAACAAAACTATTCTTTGTGTTATTGTCGGTCAACTTTTAGATATCGTCTTTTATAATATATTCGATCGCACAATGGCGTCGCAAACATTTTTTAAATATCTTTGTCATTTTCTTTGTCGCTTATGAGAGGAAATTTTGAAAAAATATTTTGGTTTTATATTGTATATACATAATTACATCTATCCATTTTTCATACGTTGTCTTTTTATTTCAAGGACACCTGGGATAGTATATCTTAACACTCGTTAAAAAGACATCATATTTATTCATAGAAAATCACTCTTGTACATTTTGTTCATGGAATTTGGACAAAAGTTCTAATCTACGAGAGCGATTCAAATGAATCCTAGTACTTATGCCAGGCTGCTCTTCGACGACATTCAAAACGTCCTCCTCGAGAATGACGATGTTTGCAGGTCTAACCGCTCCTCCATATTGCCCAGGCCTCGGTCGACTATTGCTATTTTCCCTACCACGTTGCATCACACGTAAAAAGGACTCACGTGGCGGATGATATCTATCTGAAAACCTTTCTGCATAGAGACCAGACGCAAGCACAGAATTTTGCCGTGACTCCCCATATTCCAGTACCATGTCCACAAGTTCTTCGTCAGAGGAATTGTGCACCATAATTTTTATAAACTTTAAGTGTAATGACACAATTTAAATGTCACAATGACACAAGCGCACTTAAGCAACAGTTGTCAAAATTGAAACTGTTTAGCACCATCGTAATTTCACGTAATTTCCATGTATTTTTGATTTGAAACTAAATTTCACAGATATCTAGGAAACTAAAAAACTTTTACTACAAGTTTTTCACCTATTAGTCATTATTTGTCACGCGGAATAAATCTCCATGTTTATGCGAATAGGTTGAGAATCACCCTGTATTTAAATATATCTAGTACTAGCGAAAGTTAGAGGATTGCATTTTCTTTTTACTCTTTCTGTCCTAAAGTATCAAATTCGCTAAACTATTTATTTAATCTATTTTTAGACGGATGAATTAAATAAAGATCAAATAAATTGTAAGTACCTACTCAAATAGATTAATTCATAAAAAAGAACAGTAAGATCATATATATTTTTCGATATTCTTCAGTATTAAAGAAAGCATTTGATACATTCGATGTGGAAAAAAAAGGAAGCATCGGCACTACCATGGTGGGCACTATCTTAGGCATGTTAGGTATACAAATAACAGAAAAAATATTGGGTGAAATTATTGCCGAAGTAGACGCTGATGGTAAGTAACACTTCTTTCAAACTGCAAATCCTCAAGCGATTATTTTCGTCTACAGGATCTGGTGAATTGGAATTTGAAGAGTTCATAACATTGGCTTCACGATTCATGGTTGAAGAAGATGCAGAGGCGATGCAAGCAGAACTCAAGGAAGCCTTCCGTCTCTACGACAGGGAAGGTATTTAAATTCATTGCCGAAAATTTTTGTTTAAAGATTTGCAAAAAATTACTTTTAGGTAATGGTTACATAACCACGGAGGTACTAAGAGAAATTCTGAAGGAACTAGATGACAAAATCACTGCCGAAGAACTGGATATGATGATTCAAGAAATAGATTCCGACGGTTCTGGAACCGTTGATTTTGACGGTAAATTATATATTTTAATTCACGGCTATTATGATCTTATATTAAGTACCCGATTGAAAATCTAAATCAAGAAAATTAAAGAATGCAATCGGAAAAGTTTTTCCTTGGAGACTGTGGTTAAGTAAAAACTCAAAAAGGTATATAACCCCTTACTACAATTACTAATCGTATCATAAATACGTATTTCGACACCTAAGTTGTCATTAGTAAGTAAAAACCACTAATCGAAGTGTAGCACATTTGAAATCAGGTATACTAAATTAATTGCGATGATTTTAATTTGAAATATATACCAAACGAATCGATTAATAATAACCCGGTTTAAAGAACACATATCACATATTAAATTCAATAGACCAGAAAAATCTAACGTGGCCAACCATTGTTTAAATACATTACACAATATGTCGATTAAAGAGTTAAATCTTGTCAAAGCCATCAATAATCCCCGCGATATGGATGCATAGGAAAGCATTCTTACCGCTAAAAACAAACACAACACGATGAATGGAGACAACGGTCCGATCCTTTATAGTTGTCTCTTTTCATTCCTAGAAAAGAGGTAGAAAGATCGAAGGCGTCCGAAGAGAGAACAAACACATGTGGTTGACGTTTGCTTAAGACAGGTAATTTTGTCGTAGTTTTTAGTTGATATGTTTTTACTTTAAAGTCAGTGTATACGTGGACGCCGTGTAAAGTTGGTGCGTTTTCATATGTGTTTAGCTTTACTGTGCCCTATGTGCGACACTTTGATTAGTGGTTTTTATCTACCGATCATGACAATTTAGTTGTCGAAATACGTATTTAGGATACGATTAGTAATTGTGGTAAGGGGTTATATACCTTTTTTTGAATGTAATTAGATTTAATGAAGAGTGCTATTTAAATGTTCGATGCGGTCTGACAAAACTATAAAAGACCAATATTATTAACTGTTTCTGCAGTAGACTCTTGGTGAAACATTAAGAATATTATGAAGGGCGACATTTTTATTTTCCAACTTTAATTAGGTTTAGCATGAATAATGTTGTCTGTGTGCGTGGGTTTCAAATATATACTCAATGCTAACTTATCCTTTTTTGTTTTTCTATAGTTAGATCCAAGGGGTTTAATTTTTTATTTTGTTCTGTGTCTGTGGTGAAATGTATTATATCGACGCTTAAGAAACAATACCTCTTATCTCCATTTTTACTGAAAATGAGTTTATTACTTCAAACCAATAAACACTCTTATATTGATCTGTTCCCAATAGCTCATATGTGCAAGATTCATGCAAACCTTAGAATACGACGTGATAAAATAGTTCGTATCACCAGAATCAACACAATTACTCGTTTCTCCATAACCTTTAGAAAATTTGGAGATACGTGGTATTCTAGCGGTAAAAGGGTGCACGTGGAGGGGATATACGAGTTATTTCTTGTCAGTCTGGATCAAATCGTTGTGTAAATCGGCACGTTTGGGCTTGTGGTTTCTTGAATTTTTCTCGAAAGTGACGAAAATGGATGAAGAAAACGATGACAATAATATGTTTGATGATGACGAGATCATGGAGGCCTTTAGAACTAATGAATATGGTGTGAGATTGAATCGTGGTAATATTTACTGACAATATCAAATCATTACTTACAAATTAGGTACGTACCTACTTTTTTCTAGAAAAAACACGTTACGTTGGAGAAACAGTTGAACACAATTCAACAGTCAGTCAGTCAAACTCAATATCTGATGAAGTTATGGACACCAGCAGTACAAATAAGTATAGGGTTATTTAGCAAGGTATTGTCACTTTCTTTCTGCTTACGTTTCAAAGTGCTAACCAAACTGTTATTTGCTTTTAGATCAATCAGACGAGAGCCCAAAGTGCGATGATTGAACAAAAAATCAAGCTATTATTCTAAAAATGGATAAAGAGTTTTGGGATGACATAGATCTAATGGTAACAAAGATAGGCAAAGTCAGTAAAGATGAGTTTGGGCAGAACGAACAAGAAGAAATAATGTATTGTCATGAAAGCAATCAAGTAGATGGCTGTGATGAGAACCTTAATAATACAGCCCAGGGTAACAATAATGAAGAATTATTTATTGATAGTGATCCGGAGGATTCACCGCCACTGTCCAGATTCGTGAAACAGCTCACCCCTGACCATAACAACAGTAAAATATAAATTATATCTGATATTCAATTGTCATCACCGAATGTCGAGTATATTATCCAAGAAGAAGAAAAGTCCAAACCCAAAAGAAATAAAAAAGCTGAGTCGAAAAATTGGAAAATAAACAATAACAGAAAATTGAGAATGAAAGGAATGCAATATCTAGGATATAGAAGACCTAGAGATACAAACAAAGTTTTTCAGGATAAAATAAGAAGTCCAAGAAAAAAGAAGGGCATTTGTAACTCAGAAATGTGTAAAAAGTCTGGTAAAAGGTTCTGCCTCGAAATAAATGAAGAAGAAAGATTTGCACAATATGAAAGGTTTTGGAATGATATGGATGGGAGCAAAGAAAAGTTTTTGTTTCTTCCTTAGTTGACTGTCACATTGCTACAAGAAAAAGAACGGAAGAAAATAATTCAAGAAGAAGTTCAACTTTGGTTTACCATTTGAAAAGTTGTGGAATCAGAAAACAAGTCTGCAAGAAAACATTCTTAAATACATTTGATTTGGGCGAATGGTCAGTTAGGAACTGGGTGACTGAAAAAAAAGGATGCTGGCATTCACATGAGTAGAGAGAACAGAAATGAAGAGCGGAGTGAAATCTTGAGAAAAACTAAAAAGAAAGAACAAAAGGATAATCTAGTTACCTACTTGGAATCAATACCAAAATTACCATCTCACTATTGCCGGAAACAAACTGATAAATTGTATTTGGAACCAATGTTCACTACAATGACACAATTCTTCAATCACTATGTAGAGTACTGTAGAGACAGACAAATTTCACATTTAAGTAGGCAAGTGTTTGATACAGTTGTATCAGAAAAAAACATCTCCATATTCCACCCCAAAGAAAGATGCATGTGACATCTGCATAAAATACAATATAGGAAATCTGAAAGAAGAAGAATACAGAAAACATATTGATCGAAAAGAACAAGCAAGATGTGAAAAAAATGAAGATAAGAAGAGAGCTGAGAAAGATGAGTGCATTGTACTTACTGCAGATGTACAGGCTGTTAAATTGGCACCATTTTTTAATGCCAGTGCCTTATAAAAAGCTTTCAAATAAGCTTTGCCTCTAGTAGGCCATTCCTTTAAAAACGTATGATTATTAATAATTTAAATTTGCATTAGTTGTCAATTAGACAGATGCATAGTTGACAAAAATTGCTTTGTAATTTAAAATTGATTTAACATGGTTTTTACTATACAACACAAATCATTCATGCTAGAATCTTATTTTCGAAACGGACGTAAAATTGACGGACAATGGCAGTATTTGTCATTTCAATCAAATATCTCATCTCATAACCAACAAAATTCCTATTAACATTAGTAACAAGCTAAGACATAATCATAGTTTCCAAGGGCTACTTTGAGGTAAAATTTATTTGAATTCTTTGTACTATAAAACTAAGTTATGCGTTCATAACTACACAGTATTTGATTTAACTTCACATGATGCTACCTGCTACTGGTGGAATGAATCGCAAGGTGAGCTTGTAGCCTCTGTTTTTACTAGCTGCCTCATTGATTACATTGGCAAACACAAATATTCTGGAAAGCCACTTGTGATCTGACAGATGGTTGCACATACCAGAATCGAAACTCTGTGATTTCAAGTGCCCTACTCATGTTCTCAATTACTAACAACATTATAATAGAGCAAAAGTATTTAGAGCATGGACACACTCAGATGGAGTGCGACTCCATACACGCAGTGATTGAAAATAAACTAAAAAAACAGAGTAATGCATCTTCCTTCAGATTATGTTGCTGTTACAAGAGAAGCACGACAAAATCCACGACCTTATGATGTGAAGTACCTCTCATTTGATTTTTTCTCAGATTATACCAGCAATAAACTCGTATCATCAATCAGGCCAGGTTTACTCAGAGTCAATGAAATACGATGTTTAAAATATTTACCAGAAGGTAAAATTATGTACAATTATGTTCCGACGACTACAAGGAATTGCCCCAACGAATAAGAAAACCAGAAAACCTTAATTCGAACATCGTTTCGCCAAAATTATATAAGAATCCGATAAAAATTAAATTCACCAAATGGCAACATCTTCAACAACTGAAAGAAGTTTTACCAAGAGAATGTCATCATTTTTATGACAGCCTTCCACATCAGTGATTCATCTAAGTCAGGAGTTATGAATTATTTTCTACAAACTAGGAATTCATTTGTAGCCTTTTGTCTGTATCGTTTTAATAAACGAATTTACGTAATAAATCTTTATTGGAATCATTTTTTTTTATCTTAATACCTCGTATCATTATAATAATTATAACAGTAAAAAAATAATACCATGTATCTCCATTTTATAAATGAAAAATGAAGCCGAAGGTTGCAATTGTAGTTGAAAAATCATTATTAAATCTCAAATACGTAAAAACAAACCACTAGTAATTTGAATTTGAATATTTATTATATGTTAAAAGGTTTTTTGTGTCTCCTGTAAAATTGTCATTTTGGAGATAAGAGGTATTGTTTCTTAAGCGTCGATATGTATTATTTGTTTATATTGTCTGTATTCTTGCGTTTGTCTATCGGCCGCCCTTTTATAGTTTTATAGAAAGACTGCTTAATGCACCCTTAAACGAGGATAATTTCAATAAAGAGCTATCCATAATCAAAACTATTGCAAGAAACAACGGATATAATGAAAATATTAGAGATAACATGCTAATAAAGAAACGGAAAAGAATGAGAACATATGTTTACCCTAAAATAGAAGAAAAAAAGCTAACAATGTCTGGCACTACATTAATTATATACCGCCAATCACTAATAAAATGAATAAAATTTTCAAACAAGCTGAAATTAAGACAGTTACGGTCAATAAATATCATCTGGGTACTGCGATTATTAACAATAAAGATTAAACAGAAAAGCTGGATAAATCAGGTGTATAGCAAATAAATTGTAGTGATTGCGCAGCCATATATATTGGACAGAGTTGTCGGAAGCTGGAAACGAGACTAAAAGAATATAAAAGATCTATTTTATATAGCATAAAAATAGAGGTTTCTCAGAAGATTGCATAGACAATGACCACTTTTTCGAGATGTGTGAGTGTAAATTGCTACGTAATCTAAACAAAAGCAAGAAACTGGCATTAAATCTAGAGGTCAAAGGAGCCTTAAATGAAGAAAAGAATGTAATTAATACATATACGGACATAATAAATACACCATAATAGATGAGTATATTCAAATAAGGACATTAACTTGGTAATTAAGCTATTCCATTGTAACTAGCACTTAGGTATATATTCACATTTGTTTAGTCTTCTTGTCTCTTTGACAATGGTAAGTTGTCTTACCGAAACATACGTTAGAGAAATCTAATAAAGTAGTGAAACAGTTAATGTCAAGTGATTTCATTTATTTTAAGGACCAATATGTAATATGTATATTATGTAGATCATGCATGTTAAACTCAAACGCTAAGATGAACCAAAATCAAAATATTTAAGTTTAGGTTGGTCGCAAAAAGAGCAGCAGTATTCATAAAAACGTAGGTTTATGTCGAAAAGTATACAACCAAAAATGGACAAAACAATTTAGTGTTTTCTTTTTGACACTTGCATCTTTTCTCTGCTACTGTCTTTCTTATTTTTGGGGAAATATTGTTCCCGGTAACTGTTTTCCTTCCATATGTGTAAAAAAGCTGCTCGCGCCGATAAGTACTTACATCAAAATATAACGATGCATTGCTATAACTTCTTTCACAACTAACATAAGTTTTGAGAAAAAGTTTTGACGAGGAATGTTATTACCAAAAATGGTCCAAACTGGCTAGAAAAGATGCTCGTTTGTTAGTTACTATTGTGACATGTTTTGATTTGTCAGATATAGTTTTGAAAGATGTCATACAGGATTGAAATACGAAAGTCTTTATGTAATTTAGTTAGACGAGTACATGAACGCGAGATTGTTAACATGTTTCGAAACCAAAATATTGTACTGTCAACCATTTAGCGCACAATTAAGGAATGTGAAGAAGGTATGCCATGCATTAATTTACCAAAAAGTGGACGATCTCCAGTTTTGGCCCCACATAAAGTAAACAGACTCATTCAATCTGCTCAAGAGGGAGTTGGGGCGTCTACGCGCACTTTGGGTCGTAGAATTTCGCATAGGACTGTTGGCAGAATTTTGACTAAAAATGGATTAGAATATCGAAAAAGAAGGAAGTGTCCCAAATGCTTCGCAACCCAGCTAAAGAGATTCCCCAGATGCTGCCGAACATTAAGGCGCCAACATTTTATTGGGAACAGAGTTATTATTTTAGACGATGAGAAATATATCACATTATCCAATTCAGAAATAAAGGGTAACTATGGTTTTTACGCGTCTAATATTGAAAATTATCCTGACAACGTAAAATTCGAACCAAAAGCGAAATTTACCGAGAAGATTATAGTCTGGTGCGCTATTTCTCAAGCAGGTATTTTAAGACATTACGTTGGGAGAGATAGAGGTGAAGGTGTGGATGCAAACGTCTATATTCGCAAATGTCTATATGAATTTATAAATTTCATTAATGCTTATCATCCAAATGATGATGTAATATTCGAGCCCGATCTGGCTTCATGCCATTATGCTAGAATCACTCAGAACTGGTTAACTGAACATAACGTGAATTATGTGCCTAAGGAAGACAATTCCCCTAGCGTACCCTAGGCGCGCTCCATTGGCGAATTTTGGGCACTACTGAGCAGGAAAGTTTATGACAAAGGTTGAGAAGCCCAAAAGGAAGCACAGTTACGGGCCAGAATATTCCAGAAGATCCGAGAAGTGAATATAAACGTCGTCCAGAGAATGATGGGAAGAATTCTACCAAAATTGCGCGCCATTTAGGACCATGGGCCCTTATCAGCTTTGTGAATTTAGTTTTCGTATTACCCAATAATGTATATAATAATTTCCACTAATAAAATTTTTCTACTAATTGATTTTTACCTTTGATTTATTTCTCTAAGCTTATGTTCCATACGTTATAATTTTATAACAAAGAATATAATATGAAAGCCTCATCGTCATCGCTAATGTAAGTACTTATCCTCAAGTAGGCTTTGTTTTAGCTTTTGACGTTTATTACAAATTAATTACTGAATTGTCAGTGTTCGACGTACCCATCTAAGAAATGAGAATGAAGGAAAGATATGCTGTTCGGTTGGGCAAAACTCTAACTGAAAGTTTTGAAATGATTAAAAGTGCATACCCAGATGATAGTTTATCACTGTGTAGAGTGTTTGAGTGGCATAAGAACTTCAAAGATGGTTGTGAATCAGTGGAAGATGAACCTCGACGCGGGCGACCGCCAACTGCAAGGATTGATTACAAAATTGCAAACATTAACGACTCGATCTAAAGTGATCGTCGGATTGGCATTTATTGAATTTCTATTAATTTGTCTTAGGGTTCCACCCAAAAAATTAATCATGAAAATTTATGGTACCGAAAGGTCGCGGAAAAATGGATTCCAATAGTGATGACTGATGAACAAAAAACCAATTTGTCGGCAGTGGAAAGGCAACTGCAACATTATCCACCGTTTTTAAACAATGTAGTTACATGTGACAGAGTTGCTTTTATCATTACGATTCTGAGTTAAAATATGCAATGGAAGCACAAGACAGTCCAAGATATATTGGTATCCACAAAAAAAAACGTCATAATAAAAACACCGTATGTATGGGCATAAATGTTTTGATATAAAAATATCAACATTTACTATTTTTATGAATAGGAGCTTGTGTTAGACGTATCGTCTAACCAATGTTTAGGAATTTCATCGATTTTTTTTGCAAGGCAATGAATTTGAATTACAGCCGTATGTTGGTAAATATAGAATAAACAAAGATATGAGTCGACCTTAAATACATTTTGGCCCTAAAAATTTGGAAATTTTGGATAAATTACAAATAAATTTCTTTTTTGATTTCCAGTTAGATATTTATACGTATTCTTCAGATTCACATCGAATTGTCGATATTCAGCGGTAATCCTGTATATTATACAGATATTCATCTGATGATTTGTATCTTCGACAACTGTACTTTTATTCAACGTGCATTAATCAATACAAACATCACCTGACTAAGATATATCATGTATATATAGCACCCGATATAAAATTAACAATTACGAGATCCCAGAAACCATAAAAGAAATGTATTGGAGAGGACCCAAATGGTATAACCATATTCCGAAGGAAATAAAACACAGCAACTATATTGGGCTGATTAAAAATAAACTTAAGTTATAAATACTAAGATCTTCTCCAAGTGAAATACATAAATATATTAATGCCAAACACTATTAACCTATTAAATTTTCATAATAATAATTGGACACTAGGAAATTAATTGTCAGAAATAAAATAAATGCTTTTTATTCGGTTGAAGTTTCTCTACATTCATATGCCTCTTGCCTACTAAATTTATAAATAATATGTAAATATAATAGAAAAACATTCTATGCTATACGGTGTCACAACAAATTTCTGGATTATTTAAATTTTGTTGCCCACGAACAAGGCTGCACTCTTGTGGGTTCAATGTGTGACGGCGTAATGATATATAATTAGAGCTGAGGATGTTTGCGGTATAACCATGGTTACATGATATAACCATGGTTATACCGCAAACATCCTCAGCTCTATATATAATGTTTTAAACTTGATAAAATAGGAATAATAAAAGACAAAGAACCAGTCGCTAAATGAAGCAAATTTATTGCACTACTAAGATACATAATTACTTTTTAAACATAATCAGCATTTAATGCAACACATTTCTCCAAAGGCTGAATCCGTTCCTTCATTTCATCCATGAAAACTGGTTTACTACTGATTCAATTGCGAACAGTAGCCAAACTTCAATGTCTGATAAAAAAATGTTGCTTTTTCAATCCCTCCTTTAACTTTGCGAACAGCTAGAAATCTCAGGGTGCTAAATCAGGACTGTTTGGAGGATACGAAACAACCGTGAATTTCAGGCTCTTTTTCACTGTCTTTATCGTTGCTGTAATGCGATCTGGTGTAAGAAAAAATTCAATCGTTCCGCCCTCACTACGGATACGATTTTTTAGTGATAGTAAAGTTTCTCGGTATCTTATTGAATTAATCGTTGATTCCTTCGGCAGATATTCGGTATAAATGCCCTGTTTTCGTCCTAGAAAATGGTGAGCGCTGATGGAACTCCTTTGGATTTTCGTGCACGTGGAGAATCCGGACGACGATATTTAATTGACTGCCGCTTATTTTCGGGATCAATTGACAAACCCAAGATTCGTCTCTAGCGGTGATGTTCATCAGAAAATCATCTCCGTCACGTCGACACTAGTTAACAACTTCTTGTCAAGTCTTTCTTTGGAGACTGTGATTAAGTAAAAACTCAAAACAGGTATAAAACCTTTTACCACAAATTAATAATCGTATCCTAAATACGTTTTTCGACAATTAAGTTGTCATCATCAGTAGGTAAAACCACTAATCAAACTGTCGAACTTTGGACACAGTAAAGCTAACGTTGTAAAGTTGCGCGCGTTTCGATGTGTTAGTTTTACTGTGCCCCATATTCGACACATTGATTAGTGGTTTTATCTACTGATGACGACAACTTAGTTGGCGAAATACGTACTTAGGATACGATTATTAATTTGTGGTAAGGGGTTTTTTACCGTTTTTGAACTTCTTGATAAATGCTTTTTCTTTATTCTTTCACGACATTCGTTAATTGTTGCGGGACTTATCTGGCGCTAATCTTTCTATAATTCAACGCCTGAACAATGTACTGGACTCCATTTTTTTCATAATCCGACAATTTCCTTGAATCAGAACAATCACTTGCCTTTGATTCTTTCCATGCGTCATTAATGCTGGCCAACGTAATCGCTTTTCGACAAACACCTGCATGACAGAGCTTTCCACCTCACTCCACCGGCGAACATTCTTCACATCCATCCAATCGTTGACGCAAACCGCTTTCAAAGGCCTGTAAATTTCGATGGATGCCAACCTTCCAACTTACAAATTCTATCACGCATAATAACAGGTGTAATGAAAGTTTTCGGACTATTTCGAATGAAAATTTTACACCTTCGGAAAACTTTACTATTTAGAATTTTTCACATAACATTTAACAAGATTTGTACTTTCTAAACTTAACGTCATAAAACACTTAACGGTCCTAAGTAATTGTTCAATGCGACGCAGTTTTGCCCGAACGCCTTACATAAGTCGTTGGCAGTACTCTATTGGAATATCACGAAGTTTAGTTCGGATCCTGTTCCTTAATTGATCTTCATTTTGTGCTTCCCAACCGTTTTCGTAGATCTTCTGAGATTATAAAGCCGATAAGGTTTCAATAGGCCTATTATGCGCAGAGGCACTAACTGTATATTTTGCGCTTCCAACCGTTGTCTTGTCTCTCTGGCGTAATGACTTGAAGATAAGTCAGGCCAAAACGTATCATCATTTGGATGATATTCGTTGATGAAATTAACTAATTTTGGCAAGCTACGTTGAATGTAAAGATTGGCGGTTACTGCTTCTCCTCTCGCATATGTAAGGTCGAGAAATACCTTCCTCAGAAACAGCGCACCAGAGTAGGATTTTTCTGTGAATTATGCATTTGCTTTATATTTTACTTCATCAGGTTTCTCATCCACATTTCTTGTGTAAAAACAGTATTACCCGGAGTTTCCGTATTACTAAGTGGAAAATACTTTTCATCATCCATAATGAATATTTTATTTCCAGCAAAATGCTCTTGTCATCTAGGAATTCTTACAAGTTGAGGTGCCGTGTAGTTTGGACACTTTTGTCTTTTTCTATATTTTAAGTTTTTTTTTTATTTCTCTTGTATTGGTAGTGTTAGAAACATGAAATATGAAAACGGTGAACTAATTTACGGGTAGACGCTCCAATATGGTATTCAGCAAACTGAAGAAGTTTTTCTTGATTTCTGACTGCAGCGAGCGTAGTCGGCCACTTTTCGGTAGGTTCCGACAGGGTATACCCTCCTCGCACTCACTCATTGTTTAATATACGGTACTTCGAGAAATATTTTCGTTCTCCAAAAGGTGTAAAATTTGTCGTTTAGGCATTTTGCCAACTAATTTATAAATATGCTTTCGTAGCTATAATTTGGAAGCCATATTGCTACAATTGAGAAGAAAAATGTGAAATAAATATACAATGTAACCATGGTAACACATGCCCATAGCTTACTCTTCAAAACTGTGTTTATGTATTCGAAGAAAACGTTTTAAAATAGTCCGAAAACTTTCGTTACACCCGTTACGAATTCCAGAAATCGAACTCATGATAGACACTATTTCTCAACGACGGTACACATGAAAATGACACTTTGCATGCTAAAGCCCGTTTTAGACGATGTCTATCTTGCCAGAAAGTTTACCAGAAAATTTACTTGTAAGTTAGACACCAAATTTCCTAAGACATCTTGAAAATTTATGTTTTACACTTGTGTCATATTATTTGTTCAAATTACAAAGAAATCCACGCAACAGTAATATTTTTCGATGCGCAAAACGTGATGCGCCATCTATTGTATTTATTTTTATACACTTGCTCGACATTTCCGCACAAACATACCTTTACGTGCCGCAATAATAGTTATTTCATCTTATGTCACATTCTTTGATTTCTCGGACTCATTTTGGTTCGGAAAATGAAACTTTACAGCCTCAAAATACTTTACCGGACTGCAATTTTTACAAGATTTATTCAGATTTATACAAACGAAAATACATTAAATATTAATGTTAATATGTGCAGTATAATTAAAATTCCCTTCAATGTTAATTGGAAAAGGAACAATTTTGTTTTGAATTGAAGAAGTCGCTTTTATCTCTCTTTTTTTCCTGTTGCACCACGATGAGTTTTGTGACATTTAAATAATAATTCCAAGTTTATTCAAACAAAATTACTCACACTATGAAACAAAACGTACTATATACGTCCGGTAAAAGATTTTACTTCAAAACAGTCGGGAAGCGACTTATTGCTTACCTACTTCACTTTCCCAGCTATAGCCGGAAAAGTGTTTTCCCAGCTAGCAAGTGTCAGTTCATTAGTCACAAATATGACATCATTGTCATGTTGGCATTAAAACATGTTTTTAAGAATAAATTGGAATCAAACTCTGTATTTATTTAGTAAAGAAACAATAATAAACCTATTTACAGTTCTGGTGGGGTGCATTCAAGTTCACTGTCGGACATATTTCTTAGTATACACGTATAAAGATTTTTTATTATTAAAAATGCCGTACTATATTTTGTAACTGGCAAAATAATTACCTAACTGTCAGATTCAACAAACTTATTACATTGCCTAGCAACGATTTTACAAGTATCTTCCTTAAAATAGTTTATCAAATTATCCTAAAAATAAATACCGATACTCATGTATTATTATTATTATTATTATTTAAAATAAAACTTATATAGAATTACTAATAGTAGATTGTGAGTAAAATCGTATACATACCTCGGGAGAACTCATTCCAGCCTCGCGTCTGCAGCTTACCTCGGTGCTTTGCACCTCGGTAAGCTACCTTGACGCTCGGCTGTAATAGAGCACTTCCCCGCTCGGTATGTAATATACTATTCCACAGTACTAGTTTCGAAATTCTTGACTCGGCTCGTTTGTCGCCTCGTCCAGAAACATCTCACTCGTAAGTGTAAAACTTCTTTGCCGGAGTTATAATGTAACTTTATATGGTTTACGTGTCTGTAAAGTAGGATAATTATTAGTCTTAGAAATTTGATATAACTTACGCTAGCGATGACATCCACTAATATTGTATTAGGAGCTGTTGCAACAACATTAGCAACCACAATAATATCGCAAGTTATTAAAAAAAACGCAGCAAGCGGAGACGCGATGTATGGATGAAGCCTTGGATCGGCAGAAGATTACAGAATGAAGGGATTTTAAACATGTAAACACCGAATTGTTAGTAGAAGATCCCCTAATGAACAAACATTTTTTACGTATCACAAATGAACAATTTGAAGAATTACTTTTTACTAATAATAAACAAATTACGCTTGTAAACATTGTTGCCTTGCTTCTCACGTCGTACAAACAAGGATATTTTTGTACTTCGTCAATCACCGTCGACACTTGCTCCTGACTCCACGACATTTTTAGAAATTCAAAATCAATAATTTTTAACAAAATAAATACCAACTGACACAAGGGTTATGTTTGGCAGTCAAGCGGCATCAAAATATGGCGACCTACTTGCATAGACATCTCGTGCGCCTTTTAGACATGGATTTAATAGAACTTTTTCTATTAAGTTTTAGTCAGCAAATTTGGAGGTAAATTAGACGTCAAATGTCTGTTATACACGGTGTCTATTGTTGAAACGCATGTTATCTGGTAAATTTTCTGGCAAAGTAGACATCATCTAAAACGGGCTTAAGACGAGATTCTCAAAATTACTGTTTGCAGGTCAAAACTAACTTCTATTCCCACTACTCACACAATGGTGTTATTGGAGGCCTTATATCGCGAGTTTTTTATTTCACTGACTATAAAATATGAATACACCTATGTTTAGTTTTAAAATAAATACGTCAATGCATGGGAACGTTATGCAACCAACAATGCGAATGTCATCACTTGTCGTATTAAGGCATTTTAGTTGTCAGTGTCAACAAAGTGTGAATAGCTATTAATGGTATAAGTGAATAAAGACACATTTTATCTACGAAAAAATTGTTTAGCGCACGAGGTGCAAGCCGAGTGCGAAAATGTTTTTGAGTGGATAAAATTTGCTTATTCACGTGTATCATACAAGATTTTTTCCAATTTTGCAAAAGTTTCAAAAAAATTTATTGATTAGGTAATTTATTTACATGAATATTGATTGTAATATTAATAATTTGATGAATTCTTAAACCAGGAAAGTTGACTTTGTTTCCGTCAGAGTCAAGTACAGTGCAAGCTAAGTTGACTCTACTTTCGTCAGGGTCAAGTGCAGTGGAAGTTCCAGGCCTTTCATTTGAATTTACATCTGTCAAAATTTTTTTGGATGTGGACATTTTTTGAGCAATTGATTCGTCGATATACTGTTCTGCTACTGTTGTCAATAGCAGTGTGAATAAAGTGTTGATAGAAACATTTTATTCACTGTTTTGATTAATTTTATTCACCTTTATGATTAAAATGTTGTTTTAATAATGAAATTCAATATGTGTAATGATTATTTTATTAAGTAAAATTGGAAAAAGCAATTTATTTAGCATTTACCTTACATAAACAATATTAAAATGAATTCTATGGTAAATTGAAAAAAAGTTTGTTTTTATTTATAATTTTTTAACTTTTTCATAAATATTCGAAATATCCACCTTCACATTCCATACAATATGCTAGTCGATTATAAAATTCCTGCAAAGTCTGTTAAAAAATCCGGTTTGGTTCGTAATTCATCGCAGGCTGTACTTATGTGTGCTTTTAAATCTTCAAAAATTACATTATCATTAATTTTCGTCGATAAATCTGGCGAACGGGTCGGCCAAACTATCGGACCAAACCTCAATATCCATCGATCAGGAAGACTTGAATTTAGAAAATTTGTAATTGCTGCAGTTGAATGAATTGGGGCTCATCCATTTGAAACCAGGAACCTTCAATGGCTAAATTTTCAAATCCAGGAACAATACGTGCGCGAAGCAAAAGACGCTTCATCAGTGAAAAGTATTTTCTTCAACATATTATGATTTTCATTTAATAAATTAAATAGTGTTTCGCAAAAATAAACACGTCTTATTCTATCTTCATGAAATAATTGTTGGTAATAAAAAAACTTGTAAGATTTTTATTTGTACTGTTTGAGAATTTTAAATACAGACGTCTTCGAAATATTAAATTGTTGTGCTATTTTACTTAATTGTGATATGAGGCATTCTTCAATGTAATACCACATTTAATTTTAGGTCTCCTGAATGAATGTGGGGGTTTTAATTTCTTTTTGTGTGTATTTATTATGCAGCCATCAGAATCAAATTTCCTAGTAATCGCCTTAATTTTTCCGATAGTATGTATGGCCTGTAAAGATATTTGATAGAAAAGAGATCTCGCATTTTCCATAAACTGTTTCCAGCTTTATACTAGTTCAAAATTTCTATTTTTTCATGTTGTATATATGTACCGGGTGTATTATGAAAAACCTTTCGTGCTGTAACTTTTTTATTTTTTATCCGAATGTAATAAATTATACGTCGAACTAAATCGTTTTAAAAACACTGTAACGTGATCCGCTTTGAATTTTTTTTTACACTTTGTTTTTGACAGACAGCTGCAAACTGTGTTTTTTTAAATTGCACTATACTTTTTTTTTCCTTATTCAAATATATTACTTTTTCTGAATATGAAACTGTAAACAACTATATCCTTGTATGAAAAAAAATCGAGAAATTGAAGGCTTTTTTTAAGTTCGATTTATTCTGGTTTTTCCGAACACAGAGATTTCTTAAATGCATTTTAAATATGTACTCTATTTCATTTTATTACCAGCAAATGTGTGTACCTTTTAAAATCACTTACATTCAATACTATATAGCCCATAAAGGATTACAAACCAATGTTATCAGTGAGCGGTGGGTCAACAACAACATTTACAGTGTTTATTTTAAAAATTTAAAAATCAAGCAGTCATATTGAACGATAAAAGTGCATTCCAAATTTTCGAAGAGCGCTGTGACATCTGTCAGTCACACATTCATTATAACATTTTCAACGATTTATTTCTAAATTTTGTTATTGAAATGGATAATGGCGAATGTGTGGATGCGATTCAAGCATATTTTGAATGCGGAACAAATTCTGCTGCTGCTTTGCGACTTTATGGAAATCGTTTTCCTAACAGACTGCGTCCAAGTGCCGATAAGTTTGGAAGGCTCGTGCGAAATTTACGAAATTTTGGATCATTCAGAAAACCGAAAATAAACGCACGTGTAATTCAAGATCAAAATTTAGAATTAAGTGTCTTGCTCTATGTGGAAGAAAACCCTAATACGTCTACGCGAGAAATTGCTCACTACATGCAGCTATCACATTCTAAAGTTCAGTACATTCTGAAGAAGCACAAGTTCTCTCCTTATAAACCACGGAAGGTGCATGCTCTCGGTGAAAACGACCCTCAACGAAGGGTTCAATTCTGCACGGTTTTCAGGAATAAACTAAGGGAAGATCCAATTTTTTATAGTCGTGTGTTGTGGTCAGATGAATGCACTTTTGGGAAAAATGGTGTATTCAACAGAAATAATCATCGCCATTGGAGCACTGAAAATAACCATGTTGTGATGCAACACAATTTTCAAAATCGGTTCAGTGTAAATGTATGGTGTGGCATTTTAGGCGATAGAGTAGCAGGGCCTTTCTTTGTGGAGGGTAATCTAAACCAAGAAAAGTATAATAATTTGTTACGCATGAATTAGGCGATTATTTAGATGAGTTGCCATTTGCTGAGTGAAACAGGGTGGTGTTCCAACAGGACGGTGCCACACCCCATAATGCACGAATGAATACTGATTTTCTAAATAATTATTTTGGCGTCAAATGGATGGGCACTTACGGACCTATTCGATGGCCTGCTAGATCGCCAGATCTGAATCCACTGGATTTCTTTCTGTGGTCTTAAATTCAAGATCATGTCTATTTGACTCAAGCTGATACCAGAGATGATTTAGTAAGAAGGATAGTACAAGTATGTCATGAAATACCACCAAATCTTATATTAATCGCAGCAGTTGGAGTTAATGGAGAAGGTGTCAAATGTGTCTGGAACAAAATGGGGCCAATTTCGAACATTTGATTCATTAAAATATATGATGCATGATTTCTGTAAATTTCGTAGTTTTTTTTTAATAATAATAAATTTGTCACTCAATTTAATGGAGGTGTCTTCAGGAAATAAATGTTTATTAGAATAAGTAAAAAAAAATATGTAATACAATTAAAAAAAAAAAAATTAATACTGTCTGTCAAAAACGAAATGTCAAAATTAAAAAAAAAACAGGTTAGAGTGCTTTAAAAACGATTTAGTTTGACATATCATTCATTAAAATCAGATAAAATATAAGGAAGCTACAGCCCCAAAGGTTTTTCATAATACACCCGGTATATATATTTTTTAAAATTAGGTGAATACAAATATCAAATGCTAAAATATTTAAAATGTTATTTCGATTATGCACATTACTGACATTAATTTTGACATTTGTCGAAATGCCTAATTGGCAATTGGAATGTTGGTTGCATAACATTCCCATGCCTTGAAGCGTTCTTTTTGAAACTGAACATAGGCTATGTATAGAGATAAGAAAAACTCACGGTATATCAATCCGTCCTCGTACTTATTGAGATTAAGATATGGATTGTATAAAATGTACGTTTTGAGTAAATAAATTATTATTACGAGATTATTATTATGAAGTAAAACCTTTAATTTACTCATTATCCGTATATTTTTTTTGGAAATTTATTAAAAAGTACTTTCTATAAATATCGTTTATGATACTGTTTCTTTTAAATATTGCTATTTTAACTAATTAATTCTTTTACATTTTCAGAATTTATGGAAGTTATGACTGGTGGAGATGATTAAATCAAGTAATGAGAAATTTAAGACACCTATAGTATTATCAATGTTGACCTAATTAATTTATGTATCTTTATGTCGTATTGTGAACGTATTTCTTATCTATGTCTTCGTTATTGTGTCCTAAAAAACCAAAATTAAACTTGATACCACCTGAAGGAAAGAATATAAATAAGTCTTGTTTATTCTTAAACACGCATCCCCTCCTGTACTACTACTTCTTATATATCCAGCGTCTTCTCCTACAGTAAAACAATAAGCGCATTTATTCAGTGGTGTGTGTGCCCGTTCTGTTGTAACGTTATCCTATCGTAACCCATTAAAATGGCTAGATTTCGAATGAACATGGTAAATAGTATTTTATTATTAACTTAATCATATAGAGATAAATTAAAACTTTCACAAATGCATTTCTTTCAGGAAGAAATGGATGGTGAGCAAATATCCAGTAAGCTGGGATAATTCAGTGTTCATTTTAAAATGATATTCATTAATTTTATGTTTTTAAGCAGTGTTACAACAAACTTTTGACGCCTTCGACCTTGACAAAAAAGGATATATTGGAACAGAAATGATAGGCACTATATTGGATATGCTTGGAACTCAACTTGCTGGTGACGAGTTGCAGGTATTCTTTAAATGGCTTTCACCTTTTCATAAATTAAATCCTAGTTTAGAAAAAAAAAACTCGATCAGAAAAAAATTATAAACTAAGGAAAGGGTTTGTTATAAAGTCTAATTTGTAATTGTTTAATACTTTGTAATTTGCCTTTTGCACAGTCAATCATTTTCGAAATAGATGAGGATGCTAACGGAGAAGTTAGTTTTGAAGAATTCGCAAAATTAGCGTCTCGATTCTTTGTGGAGGAAGAAGAAGATACAGAAGCTATACAATTAGAACTAAAAGGAGCTTTCCGATTATACGACAGGGAAGGTAAGTTTTAGGAATAATTGTAAATTTAAAATAGAAATAAAACTAATAGTTAAAATCTTCACTTTATTAATACGTGATAGTAAAACGAATATTGTTGCGCCAACACAGTAGTTTTGTTAGAGAAGTTACAAACTAACCATCCACATACATAAATACGAAGAGGTTAATATTATTTTACGGTATGTTTAGAATTTATACAAATATTCGAGAAAAAATGTGTGACACAGCTGCTCATACCTTATTGTTATACTATTGGAGAACATGTTTACTAAAACCAATTATTAATAAACTAAATGTGCGTGTTTATTATCGTCTCAAGTGGCTTTAAATGAATAAATTTAACAACGATGAATAATGTAAATCCAACTGATCGTTAACTAAAATTTTTGTTTAGTTTAATTTATTAATTTCTAAGCTTTCCAGTAAATTTAATTTTGTGCCTTCATTATCTAAATGTATAAGTTGATATTGTTGAATGTGTGGTTTTTTTCTATTAAATAATTGACAAAAGTGGAATTTTGGTTTATAGTTTTAAACGAAAAACAATGTTCAGTAACACATTTTGCACATCATCTGCTATTTGTCCAACATATCTTACCGCACCGACATTTAGAAACTCCAGTTTCCTTATTTTTATCTGATCTATCTTTTATTGTTTTTGATGTATTTGGATAGCTTATTATTTGGTATGAAAATTGTGATTATTTTAAGTTTTTTCAAATATTTAGAAATATCTTCATTAGATTTACCAATGTATGTTTGTATTCTAAATTTCGAATTTTGCTTGTCCTTATTACATGATATACCGTAACCCCTTCGCTTCGGAACCAAAGTGCGATAAGTTAGTATACCGGTACTAAATAAATTGTACTGTACGTGTTCCTACGGGGTTCGTTGTTCAAGCAAGTACGAATAGAAATATATGTTCTTCAATATTCATGTTACAGTTTATAATAAATTAGTAATAAAACAACAGCAAGCAAGTATTTGTTTTTATAATAAAATGCTTCTTCACATTAAAATTTTTATTAACCCTTAACCGGCGCGGCAGGAAATCTTAACACTTAATGCGTCCCTGGGACTCCAATATAAAAATACCGTGTTTTTATCGTAATTTTAATGTAAAATAGTTTTTCTTGTATAAATAATCAAAGACATAAAAGGGGACAAAACTTTATATTTACTAGTAATAAACAAGACAAAAAAGTATAAAACTAGAAACAATAACTTTTTTATTACAAATAAACGTAGTGCTTTTTTTATTTTCGTTTTACAAAAAAAAATAGTAAAAGATAGTAACTTTTCGTATTGAAACATGTATCGTAAGGTCTAAACTGCAAAAAAAGAGAATTAAATTCTAAAGATTCTAAAGATCTAAATTAAAATTGCAAAAAATTTATAACGGCCTAAAACCGCATCGAGAAAAGCAATATTTAGGACTCTTCTAGGTTTTGAATGCTTGAAGCACACAATTTTTTAGAACATTGCAAACAAATTGGTTGCTTGCATTCAACACATAAATAACCGTTTTTTCTTTTTAATTTTGGATAGCAAATAGAACAGTACTTCCTCTGGTTTCTAGGCAAAAGGTCTTGGGCATCATTTGGTGCCTCATGTGTCATTTTCAAAATTCTGAAAATACTAGCTTTTAGCTCCCTTGGTAAATTTGCTTTCTGTAATCGTTTACGAAGTAGTGGTTTATACAATTGTTTCGCCAATAATTTAAGAAAATCGAGTCTATCTACTTTGTGCATTGGCACAATGTTGGTGGATGATATATGCATGTACTGAACATATATCTACGATCTTGTAAAATATAGCTATAGGCCAGCGTAGCGTTCTTCTGCTACAGGAATACTTAGAGATCTTTTCATCCACAGCATCAATTCCAGATTTAGTATTATTATAGAATGCATTAATTTCTGACAAGCCGTTATAATCCTGTTTGGAATGATGTATCGACGAAATAAGCACAACACATTTATTTCTCTTTGGTAGTCTGGAAATTTATGTTGTGTTACTTGTGAAACCATATATTGTTGTTCCCACCTGTCTTAATTTAGAGGATAGAAATTGTTGGGGTATTTCGCGTTTATTTATTTTCAAAGTTCCAACGTTTATTTTTGAAAAGATAGTCTGTTAGCTCTATTGAAGAGTACCAATTATCACCAGTAATACTTCTACTGCTTACAAATATTGGCTTAGAAAGACGAATAGCAGCTTGCGTTGGTATATAAAATCCTTTTTCATCGTCGGTGACATCTTTTAAGGTATCAGTGCTTTTACCGCATTAAATATACGTATTGTATATATAATGGGTGCGAGCATCAACTAAGCATTGGACTTTCAAACCATATTCTATGGGTTTGCTTGGTAGATACATTTTAAATTTGCACCTGCCTCTAAAGCCGATCAGCATTTCATCAACAGTTGCATTGGCTCCCAAACAGTAAGCTGCTTGTAAATGTTTGCTAAATTTATCAAGGATATGTGAGATCGTAGCAGCAGGATCAGTATTTACTCTTAGCATTCTCTCTTGTGTATCAAATCTAAGGCAAGTCAATAAGACAGCGAATCTTTTTGCTGATAATACAAGGCGAAAAATTTCTCGGCCAATCCCATCTGTCGAAAAGATTGATTCAATGGCCTCATTATTAGACTTAAAAGCAGCAGTTAATAACAAAAGTCCCAGTAAGCCATTAATTTCAACAACGTTTGTGTCTCTGTATTCTGTGCGATTCCGATTATCTGCCTTTTTACGAAATTCTTGAATTTCTAAATTTGTATAATACACAATGATATCTAGTATATCTTGTGAGAAAATTTGCTGCCATGCTTTCAGCGCCTCAATTGTTGGTAAGGCGTTTTTATTTCCTGGCATCTTTAATATATTGTGCGTTGGCGTTCTTACATTTCGGGTTGGTTCAGTGGCAGCCCATTTGTATCTGTTTTTACCGTAGAAATAGTTTTTACCTGGATTGCTTATATCACTGTCCTCTTCAGTTTCAATCACCTGCATCTCATCTTGGTTATCAGATTCATTGCCAGACAACTCACTCGCTGTTTCGTGATCACTTGCAATAGCATTTTTGATAGAAATGTTGCTCTCAGAATCGCCATCTTGGTCTGAAAACTCTATGTCGCTTTCTTCAAACCATCTTAGCACACATTCCTCAAAGTTGGGATCTGTCAATTTAACTGTTTTGCAATTCCCGGACATTCTTGCTAAATTGAAAATATTACACTAACTGCGTCAGAGAGTCCCACGGACTCTAGGGTCGTTGTTATACCTACTTGATTTGATAATAGACTCATGTCGTTTGCGCATGCGATGGGTCGTCCAACCATACAAAGCTACTGAACAACTCGCGCTACCTGCATTAAAAATATGAAAATTATTAAATACTTCATACTTGCTAGAGTCCCAGGGACTCCGCAACTCCAGTTAATGTTTAATATTATAACTGAAGCTGGAAACACGGAAACTGTATTATATGCGCAAATATGTTTCCAAAATTCGATGAAAATATGCAGAACTTTTATTAAAATGTGCAAAAATGTGTAAAGTTTAAGTGATAGTTACACAACCAAATTATTGTCAAAATATTAAATAATGACTATATAAATTTAAAGATACCACAAATATGCACTATATCAATACATTATTCGAAATTTTACAAAATACATGTATTATTATAATAATAAGAATAAGTATGCTAAACAACGTAACTCTTTGTAACGGGTGTCCAGAAACATTCGAAGTCAAGTGGGCTCTGAACAAAAAACCGTTTCAGAGCCCACTTGACTTCGAATGTTTCTGGACACCCGTTACAAAGAGTTACATTGTTTAGCATACTTATTCTTATTATTATAATAATACATGTATTTTGTAAAATTTCGAATAATGTATTGATATAGTGCATATTTGTGGTATCTTTAAATTTATATAGTTATTATTTAATATTTTGACAATAATTTGGTTGTGTAACTATCACTTAAACTTTACATATTTTTGCACATTTTAATAAAATTCTGCATATTTTCATCGAATTTTGGAAACATATATGCGCATATAATACAGTTTCCGTGTTTCCAGCTTCAGTTATAATATTAAACCTTAACTGGAGTTGCGGAGTCCCTGGGACATGAGTCTATTATAAAATCAAGTAGGTATAACAACGACCCTAGAGTCCGTGGGACTCTCTGACGCAGTTAGTGTAATATTTTCAATTTAGCAAGAATGTCCGGGAATTGTAAAACAGTTAAATTGACAGATCCCAACTTTGAGGAATGTGTGCTAAGATGGTTTGAAGAAAGCGACATAGAGTTTTCAGACCAAGATGGCGATTCTGAGAGCAACATTTCTATCAAAAATGCTATTGCAAGTGATCACGAAACAGCGAGTGAGTTGTCTGGCAATGAATCTGATAACCAAGATGAGATGCAGGTGATTGAAACTGAAGAGGACAGTGATATAAGCAATCCAGGTAAAAACTATTTCTACGGTAAAAACAGATACAAATGGGCTGCCACTGAACCAACCCGAAATGTAAGAACGCCAACGCACAATATATTAAAGTTGCCAGGAAATAAAAACGCCTTACCAACAATTGAGGCGCTGAAAGCATGGCAGCAAATTTTCTCACAAGATATACTAGATATCATTGTGTATTATACAAATTTAGAAATTCAAGAATTTCGTAAAAAGGCAGATAATCGGAATCGCACAGAATACAGAGACACAAACGTTGTTGAAATTAATGGCTTACTGGGACTTTTGTTATTAACTGCTGCTTTTAAGTCTAATAATGAGGCCATTGAATCAATCTTTTCGACAGATGGGATTGGCCGAGAAATTTTTCGCCTTGTATTATCAGCAAAAAGATTCGCTGTCTTATTGACTTGCCTTAGATTTGATATACAAGAGAGAATGCTAAGAGTAAATACTGATCCTGCTGCTACGATCTCACATATCCTTGATAAATTTAACAAACGTTTACAAGCAGCTTACTGTTTGTTTAAATAATGACTATATAAATTTAAAGATACCACAAATATGCACTATATCAATACATTATTCGAAATTTTACAAAATACATGTATTATTATTATAATAAGAATAAGTATGCTAAACAATGTAACTCTTTGTAACGGGTGTCCAGAAACATTCGAAGTCAAGTGGGCTCTGAACAAAAAATATCGAAGATACTAATTTATATTTTTTAATTTTGAAAATGGTATTTACTAACGTACACAAAGCATTCATGGTTGAAGCATATTTTCGAAATGGTCAAAAGATCGATGGCCAGTGGAAGTATTCAATTCAAGCTTGTTTGGAAGAATTTCGAGATGAATTTCCCAATCTTGCTTTTGATTATAATACTTTTCAGTGTACACTAATCAGAATTGTTCCAGTTTTTCGACAAACTGGTAGTGTGGGACGCCAAGAGGGTGGTGGGCGACCAAAAGTCCGGACAGAAGAAGTGATTGGGAATGTTAGAGAAATAATGACTGATGCCCCTAAAACTTCAGTAAGAACTCTTGCTCAACAAACGGGGTTGTCAGTTGGCTCTTGCCATAAAGTTTTAAAAGAAGATTTACGGTTATTCCCATATCGTATAACTTGTTTGCAAGAAATCCTCGATATAGATTATCCGCGACGAGTAGTACTTTGCGAATGGTTTACATATAACTTTTCAGACGAAGCATGGTTTCATGTTAGTGGATATGTTAACTCGCAAAACATGAGAATGTGGAGTGATACAAAGCCCAATAATTTTTATGTTGAAGCTCCTTTACATCCTCAGAAAGTTGGTGTTTGGTGCGCTATAAGTAGAAGAAGGATTATTGGTCCAATTTTTTTTAATGGTACCTTGACTGCAGAAAGATATCGACAGGAAATACTATTGCCTTTCTTTAATCAACTTCGCGATGATGAACTAGCTTTGGGATACTTTCAACAAGATGGTGCTAGATCTCACTCGGCGTGGGAAACAATGAATATGTTACAAGAAGTGTTTGGAAATCGTTTAATTAGTTTGAACAGCGATCATGAATTTCGTCCAAGATCTTGTGATCTTACACCGTGTGATTACTATTTATGGCCTTTTTTAAAAAATTAAATTTATCAAGTAGCCGTGCAAGATTATATAGATCTCAAAGACAGAATTATAAATAAAATTAGTGAAATTAGAAATAGTCCCATACTGCAAAATGTATTTAGTAGCATTCGGAGCAGGTGCGTAAAATGCTTGGAAGAAGGTGGTGGACATTTTCAACATCTTTTATAATTATGGTCATTATTGTTGGTAATTTATACAACTACAATTTATGATATTTATTATAAGTTTGTAATCTAAGGACTCTACAAATAATTTATTTGTTTCAAATTTATTTTAAGCCATTTCTTACTATAATTTGTTGAATGTTAATATATTAAACTAGTACGATAACTAGATACTATTGTCACTATAAGATGAATAAAACCTTTACTTGTAAAGTTATTTCCTCTTAATTCTGCATTGTCTTTTTACATGTTACTACATATTAGATGCGCTTTATTACACAAGAATGAACAGCATATTAATTGGATTATGTAATTTTTTCCAGTTATCGCATGAAGAGGTGCTATTGTTCTATTGTGCTATTCTCTAAAATATCAAAATACTTAATTTGAAATTTGCAAATTACTTACTGTCACCTTCTAAAATCATTATTTGACTAGTTTATATTAATTAATATGGCATATTAATAGATATTTATGTATTAAGGGAATAAACGACAGTTTTAATCCCGAGACAGTAAGTAATGCCTGAGCGACCGAAGGGAGCGAGGGCATTTTCTGTTGAGGGATTATAGACGTTTATTCCCGAATTACATACAAAACTTTTCTCCCGACCTTAAATGTAATAATTTATTGCATTATTAGTTTGACAGTTGATTGATAGATTGATCTGATGTCATTCAATTAAGTTGGTTTGTCATGAAAATGTGCATAGTTTCTGGTTACTAAGGTAAAACGAGTATGTTTGTGTCTTATTTTTTTCCAAAAAAACGCAGTCCGTTTAAGTTATTGTGCAAAAATGAATATTAATGGCAGTGAAGGAGATAATTTTTGCACAAGCACTACTGTAAGCAACCGCCAAGTTAAGATATCAGATGATTGTCCATATATAAATATTGTAAACTCATCTAATGTTACTATTACGATTACAAAATAAAATTGATTGATATATTTAATTGCATCGTCAGTCTGACAGTTAAATTAATTTTGACTTAAATAAATGAACCAAAAGTCATTCACTACAGTATTCACTTTATTCCCTAGGGAAAATCGAATATTTTATTCCCTAGAGAATAAAGTAGTCTAATATATGTCAATTGTCAGATGTATAAGATGACACTTTATTCTCGGTCGGGAGAAAAGTAATATATTTCGACATAAACTGACATTTGCGTGTATGATAACCTATAAAATTGTATTAAGTAAATGTATCAATCTATGTCAGACATGACTTCATATTTTCAAGGACTACTTTGACTTCGAATGTTTCTGAACACCCGTTATTTATAAAGGGTCTACCAACAGGAACATGAGATCTTTCAAAGTAGATTTTGTAAATGTGAATGACATCTGTCAGTGTACATTTTAGAAAGTAAAGTTAACTTTTTAATCGCGACGAAGTATATGCCACAACAACGTGTGGAAATTGTAAAAATTTATTACAAAAATGCGGAATCAGTTGAAGTTACGTACAGAACATTACGCCATATTTTTGGCCATCATAATCAGCCTAGTGAACAAGCGATTCGTGCAATTATCAATCGTTTCGAAACAAAATTTACTTTGCTCGACCAAAAGTCACGCGTTCGTGTAAGAATCGCCCGTAGCAATGAAAATACCGGTGCTGTGGAACCCAGTGTATCCGAAAACTCGAATTTGCCGGTGTTGCGTTGTTCAACGTGACGGAAGAATTTAGGACTACACCTTTACAAAATTGTTCGCACAAAAATTGAAGCCGACTGAGCGTTCTCAGATTGGTTATTGGAGCAGCTGGAAGATTTCGGTAAGAAAATCATGTATAGTGACGAGGCGCATTTTGGATGGATGGGTTCGATAATAAGCAAAATATGGATTATAGGGCAGCTGAAAACCCACAAGTGATTAAAGATAAATGTCTTAATTCACAGAATGTGTCTGTTTAGTGCGGCTTGTGGTCTCGAGGCATTATTGGATCATATTTTTGTCAAAATGAGGAAGGAAATGCTGTCACAGTGAATAAATAGAGATATCGAGAAATAATAAGAAACTTTTTGTGGCCGGAATTGGAACAACTGGATGGGAGGATTTGCGATTTCAACAGGATGGTGCCACATCCCACACTGCAAATGAAACAATCACTTTATTGGAAGAAAAGTTCGGTGGCTTAATCGTCTCACGAAATGGACCTTTCAATTGGCCAGCTCGTTCGTATGATTTAACTCCTATGGATTTTTTCCTATGGGATTATGTGAAACAATTGATTTACTTCAACATACCTTCTTAAACCATTGACGACTTGAAAACAAACATCGAACGGGAAATTCGTCAAATTCGGCCGGATTAATTAAGAAAATTAATTGAAAATTGGATTCAGCGATTATGTGCCTGCACATGAGGAAGAAGTAGACATTTACATGACGTCCTATTTCGAACATAAATGGCACACTCTAAGCCAATAATATATACAAAAACTAGCATTGTACCTTACATATTAAGTTTTTTATTAAAAAATTAATTTCTTAAGCCCCAATTGGTAGACCCTATATTTGCCTTTGTATAGTATTGTAAATATTTGCAATTAAATACTTTTCTAAATTCTCAAGTAAAAATGATCTTCTGAGATCCGTCAATAATAGCTTGTATGCTGGAAAACTTCGCTCAACATCAACTGGTGTAATTAGTGCATATTTATATTCGCAGATAATTGATGGACTCATCTCAATAGTTTCATAGTAGTTTATTTGCAACACACTGGATATTCTACTAAGCTGATTAAAGCCCTCGTTTTTCTTTAGAACTTGTGTTAATTTAATTTTGAACAGCCCTTCTACGGTAGCTCTCATGTTATAAATTTTATTCTTGAAACTTTGAATTAATTCTATCTATTCATTGAGTTCAACGCCTTGAGTTTCAAGTTACTGTAGTGTTTCACTAATAAAACCATAGTTGCTTTAATAAAAGCTAATTATTGGCGCATTTGCGGCTTATTTAGTATATATTTGCAATTTGCAATTGCTATCGAGTCGTATAAAAAAGAGAGAATGACTTCTCTTATCTGTCCAAAGGTATCTGCCTAAAATGTAGCGGCACCAAGCCACGTGCCCCATCTGTTATTATGAGTTGTGGTGGCAGTGCCAGAGCAGGTAATTTGTCTTTGTATGTTTAAACTCTCAACGGTGCTTTAATAAATACATTTTTTGTCAAATTGATCAATGAATTAATATCTGGAAATGTGTAACGTATTTCTTCTACTACTCTGTTAACAGCATGGGCCAAACATGTTACGTGAATCAGATTCGAGTAAAAAATCTTCAAATTCTGTGCTGACTTCGCCATACCTACATGTCGTAGAATCCGATAACATCAGTAATACCTTGTCACTTCGAACGGCACTTGACAAATAAATCTTGTTATCGTTAAGTTATTTGTTTTCTTTAATTCTTCTGTACCAATCAAAAAGATTGTGCGGCGCAATTTTCATTTAAAATGTCAATCAATAAGTTGGCATCCACAACCGTCTGTTGTCTCATCGACTACGAAATAAATATAATTTTCACCTACTGTTTCTCTAATTTTCATCATAATTTCGTCAAACAATAGATTAATATACTTTTTCATGTAGTTGAGCGACTAGGAGCCGGCAATTTCGTATACTTCCCTAAAAAAATTGTACGTTGAATTATCTAACTTTGAAAGTAGAATGTTTACACTTAAGAAGGCGTTGCATCCTGTTATCCTGTTCTATATTTTAAGTTGTTGATGTTCGATCAGAGTAGCTTGTGATGCATTCTTTAATTTCGTGACATTTCTTTTATGCAAATCATCTCCTACCTGCTCCGTTAATTGAAGTTTTTTGTCGCATCGAATCTGCAGTAATTAGTTGCAGGTATTAAAATACGAAATTAAACATAAACGAATATAAACTTACAATTTTACTGCAAAATAAGAAAACACTGCCATTATTTACACCAAATTCAGGATTCACGTGAATATGATTTTGACATATCAAAAATAACAAGGTTACTTGTATATATACTTTCGAGAACTAAATAATAACAACTGGGGTTATGATGACTGACCTATAGGCCAACCTCATTGCTCGTAGATTCACTAGAATTTCCCCTACTTGATAAACACAAATCTGGAAATTCACACTGTACAGAAATCCTCATGCGGACTGTTAATGTACCTTTGATATATTATAATTATCAATAAATAATTTTATATATTTTTTACGGTGCACTTTAGAAATAAATTATAAAATATGAATAAATATGCAATTTTAAATGAAATATGATCAAAGCAGTATTTATATTGCTACATGTTTCCTCAAAGCACTAGTTCTGCGTCTATGTACACACTGTAATACCCACTTGATTTACTAACTTGCACCAATAACACGATTGCCCCGGAGATATTCGGTTGTGAGACCAGCTCAGTTAGGAAGCGAACTAGGGGAGGTTCTTTATAATAGGCGCGACCGTGTTTATACTCTCGAGTCGGTACAGTGAACACAGACACCGCCGACAGTAAGTTAACTAAATCGCAGGTAAATACGTGGAAAATTGTTATCATAACAATAAAATACTAAGTAATATAACAATAATAAGAAATAGTTTATAAACAACAAGAAAACAAAACAAGAAAAAATCGATAAGCATATAAGTGAACAACCCTGTAGTAAATTCAATTCAAAGGAGAAAATGGTGTAATAAAAATCTAAGTAAGGCTCACAAGCCCCAATAAAATAATGAAATATAATTTCAACAATATCATTGACCAACATGTTTAATGAATACACAAAAAAGAATTAAAGTAAATAATGGCCCCGAATAAATGGCTCACCTATATAGATTAGTAATTTTGTATAATATAAGAAAATGACTACAAACAAAATGAATTAAAGTACATAAGTGATACCTAGTAAATGACTCACCTAGTATAGTAATTTTGTATATTAACAACAAAAGAAATTCGGGCACATTTATTATACATTAAAAGCAAATAACTACTGACTTTAAATTTAAATAACAGTAAGGTATATTAATGAATTTACAAAAATAAAATAAAATTGATACATCATAAGCACAAAGATCCCAATGTATAACTCATTAAGCCATAAATATGTGAATGATAGGCTTGGTCTAATTAGTTTATTAAATAACAAATAAATCTACAGATTAATTACGCAATTACGATAGTAAAATGTACACTACATAATAATTCATCAATCAAAATCTGGCATAACCCTAGTATGATACATTAATTCGAATACCTTGCATCCACAAAATTAGTGATATCGAAGAAGTTACTTTTTGACTGTCTGTAGTCTTCCAAGGAAAATATATGCACAGTTATACATTGTGGGTTGCAGAAAGATTTACTACCTTACGATTCCGATGGTAATAATGTCTTGGAAAAAAACAATCACCAGATTCTTCAACTAATGGTTGCTTGCTGCGTTCTCAAACAATTCCAAGTAGCCTCGTGTTTGAAAAAAATACCACGTGGTTTAAAAGTAGCCTCCACTTGCACAAATACCACGGGCTTGCAAAAGTACCATGTACTGGCACCCTAATGAATTCAAGAAAGAAAAACGCTAATGTAGCAAAATTATATAAGTAAAACAATGCCATTCACATAAACATCCTGAAAAAAACTCATCTAATGCAGAGTAAAAGATCTTGCGTCGAAAGGAAACTCGAAACACCACGCTTACGTGCATATCACATAGGAAACTTTTCAAATCCGTCGAAACGATAAACAATATGTACTTCGATATCCACTATATCTTTCTATTGTTTAAAATTAATTATAATGACGAAAAGCCGCCGTAGCGAGTAATAAAATTACTTATAAGAAGTCATTACTAATTTAAATTTCCAAGTGACGCACGCCCCAGATGGTTTCTATGTTCAAGCGACAATTCATGGACTTCAATGGACGAGAATTCGCATACTCGATTCTTATAAACGAAAAGGTACGTAATTTTTACGATAATGGACGACAGGGGAAGCTACTGTTGAGAAGAAATTAATGTTGAAATATATATTTAGAAAATTGTTTCGCCACATCAAAATTGAGACAATAAAATTTGGAAGCTAACTGATGAATATAAATTTATATGTACTTAATTAAGCATCATTAATCGAAAACTGTAGTCTATCAAAACCAGCACGAGATGGTTCTGACGTTTCAATACCCAATAAGATCTTAAATGAAAAATGAAAATACTAAAAACAACTGAATTTACTACAGACAAAACAATAAAATATTCTAATTAATTTTAAAATAAATATTCTCATTAAAGCTGGTACAAATTAACCCAATTAACAAAATGTTCACAATTTGCTAATGCGACCATTTTTATCGACAACGAACGATATATTAAACCAAACCTATAATGAAAACATAGTTGCCTTCATCAACGTGAAATATATCGTTATTTTGAATTAAATTCAAATCAACTTATAAAATTAATATTATGAAATTTCAAAATTTACTAACAATAGGATAAATATCCGCCAAAGAAAATAAAATAAAAATGTTTAAAGATCGAAATTACAATAGATAAGCAGAAGTTCTGCCATATACAGGTCCGTTTATAAGTTATGTTATAGATTAAAAATTTTTAAAGATCGAAATTACAATAGATAAGCAGAAGTTCTACCATATACAGGTCCGTTTATAAGTTATGTTATAGAATAAATGACTAAAAATTATCAAGGGCGATTTCAGCCTGTTACAATATGCAAGATATGCAAAACAAAAGTTGTTGCAAATGCTTTCTTTTTACTTGATCCGTAAGAATTTTGGTAAACATAAATAAAAAATATGCATTTTCATATAATCCCAGCTTTAATTATAATACATTATTCTTATCGTTTACAAGTTTACAGTATATCAAACATTGAAATATGAAACGGAAAATATACGAAAACTGATTGTCTTATATAACAAGAGGCTTTTTATTGTGAGAAAGTTCAAAGCATGGGACGACATATAATGGAGCATTACATTCTGAGCAGTGGTACGACGTTTCTTTTCTTTTTTTGCTTTTAGTACAAACCGCGCACCCGCTAACACTCCGGCGTCTACCATCTTCACTTGGTATCTTTATAATAAGTTGTCAACCTAATGGGACTTTCTTTATGGGGCTTGCCAACAAACGAACGTTGGTACTTTTCAAATATTTCCGTTATAAGTTGCAGTTGAAAATCTGCTAAACTAGTTTTCTGTTTGGAGATCATGTTATACAAGGTATACGAATTTAAAAGACTTAAATCCAAGAGATGGAAGAAAAGCTTCTTATCCATTCCACTGTTTTCCTTATAGACTTTACGCTACTAAATATCATATCAGTCCTATCAACAGCACACATGTGCTTGTTATATTCAATAACTGTTTCTGGTTTTACTATTCTTTGTCCTGATTGTCTATCCTTTTTGCCAGTTTCAATCATTTTCATTTCATGCATTGTTGTCAGCATTAATACCTATCATTTATCACACCAATTTATTACCGACAATGTATCAGAGGAACAGTTCACTATTGTTCCTTTTTTAGTTTTTCAGGGAAACGTGGCATAAATTTTCTATTCTTTTTTACGGTTCCACAAGCATTTGCTTTATTTTTATATACCTATGTACCAAAATAGTCAAGGACTACTTTACCAATTATCAACACAAACAGAGAGTGTCCTTGCTTCATATATTTATTCATTAAGGTTAATACAATATCACGTTTTTCCCATATTTAAATTATTTGTAAGAAGTTTTGTTGAATCTCCACAATATACTACAAACTTCAAGGCTGTCCCCTTTTACAGTCACACATTACTCCAAATCTAGTTGTTCCGAAGGAATGTATTGCTTGAACTAAATCCTACCCTCGAATAAAACTAAACTCTCGTATACATTTATTTTCATAAAGAATAAAAACTGGATCCGTTTGTTGGATCTTTTTTAAGTAAGACGTACGAAACAATTCTCGTTTTACGATCATATATTAATAAAAATTGAAGATTTTGACCATTAGTTTTAAATTGATTAAATTATAATTGTACATATTTCAAAAGTAGGTACATAAGAGATCTTTATGATCAAAATCGTATAGTATAGAGCGCCAACGTAGTTTTGACATTCGAGTAATTAATAAAACAAAACACGATATGTTGAAAGGGGAAAAAAAGAGAAGTAATAAATGAAAAATTAGAAGTACAAAACGAAAATTGAAATTTAATGTTCGAAAAATCGGCCAACCTTTGTTTCACTCATAGTTACTTCTATAATGTTTGATGTTTAAAAAAAGATAAACATTAAAGTGTCAAAATGTAAATATAATTGTTAAGAATGCTGTTTTTAGGCAATGGTTTTATAACCACTGAGGTGCTTAGAGAAATTCTTCGAGAACTGGATGACAATTTAAGTGACGATGACTTGGATAACATGATTGATGAAATCGACGCTGATGGATCTGGAACAGTAGATTGGGAAGGTTAGTAATATTAATTTGTATAAATTAATTAAATCGAAGAATAAATAATTATGTAAAAGCTAATTGAAAGTAAACTTGAATCCTAGATATATATTTCGACATCTGATTTGTCACCATAAAGAGTAGCACATCACATACCAGTATTAATACTTCGGTGGTGTAGTCATGCGCTTTTCTTGTGCAAATTTCCTATTTGATAAGAAATTATGATATTTACTATAATATTCAGGCTGAATTCAGTTCTAGTTCAACAAAAGAAATTCACTTAAAATATCTTGGTGAACCATCCTCTATTTTCTTTTGCACAAGAATCTTTTTGTAATACTAGTACATATAACAAAACGAAAATATAACAATACTTGATTATTTATATTACGAAAGTGCTTCTATGGCTGAGCTGTTGAATGATTCAAATCCTGGTGTTTTCCATGTAGATCGTTCTATCTTCCTCTAGTTATCAGTACGTTCTATCTGTATTCCACATTTCTTCATCTAAAATCTCTTTTTCGAAAGTCTAATGACTTTCCAGCTCCATACTTTCTTCAGTAACCTGTTCCTCTACATTTTTATTATATGTCTAAATTATCCTAATTTTACCTGTTCAATACTTACTTTTAGTTGTTTTACTAGTATTCGCCTTCTTAGTCTGTTAAATATGTGACCTGTCCTCTGTTCTATGTCAAAAAATTTCATTTAAATTATTTGCACAGTAGGATTGTAATATACCGTGAGTTTTTCTTATCTCTACGCATGACCTATGTTCAGTTTTAAAAAGAACGCCTCAATGCATTGGAATGTTATGCAACCAACATCCCTCAATTATGTGTTTCAACAAATGTTAAAATCAATGTCAGTAATGTGAATAAACGAAATAACATTTTAAATATTTTAGCATTTGACATTTGTATTCACCTAATTTAATATATATATATATATATATATATATATATATATATATAAAAGATGAAAAAATAGAAATATTGAACTAGTATAAAGCTGGAAACGGTTTAAGGAAAGTGCGGGATCTGTTTTCTATCAAATATCTTGAAAAATTCAGGCGATTACTGGGAAATTTGATTCTGATGGCTGCATAATAAATACAAACAGAAAGAAAATTAAAATCTCCCATATTCTTTCAGAAGACCTAACATTATATGTGTTATGTTACATTGAAGAATGCCTCATAACACCATTAAGTAAAATAGCACAAAAATTTATTATTTCTAAGACGTCTGTATTTAAAATTCTCAAACAGTACAAATACAAATCTTACAAGTTAATTACCGACAATTATTTCATGAAGATAGAATAAGACGTATTGATTTTTGCGAAACACTATTTAATTTATTAAATGAAAATTATAATATGTTGAAGAAAATACTTTTCACTGATGAAGCGTCTTTTTCTTCGAATGAACAACATATACAAAAAGGTTTTAAATATTCCTATAAGTTAATGCACGTATAATGCTTTTGTTTCATTATGAAACAGACATGTAAATAATTTACACATCTGTAAACATGGACAATACAACCTCGTATTTTCGGCATTAACTTCTGCTTAAGACATATGTTTCTGCCATCTATAGGCGTAGTCAGCTAAGCTAGTGAAGCAATCAATGTATACAAATGATACAAATCTTTATAAATAGATCTGTATCTGTATATAACATTAAGCCGCAATCCCTATTAGATAAAGCAAATTTCATCTTGTAAGGTGGCACTTATTAATAAGTGACATCTAACGGACGAAAGAAACTTTGCCGGAAAAGGGACCTTTCGGTTGTGACCAGCTATGCGGGTACGACAAGCGAAACAATATGGGTTAGTCCGGCAAAGTTTCTTTCGTCCGTTAGATGTCACTTATTAATAAGTGCCACCTTACAAGATGAAATTTGCTTTATCTAATAGGGATTGCGGCTTAATGTTATATACAGATACAGATCTATTTATAAAGATTTGTATCATTTGTATACATTGATTGCTTCAATAGCTTAGCTGACGACGCCTATAGATGGCAGAAACATATGTCTTAAGCAGAAGTTAATGCCGAAAATACGAGGTTGTATTGTCCATCTTTACAGATGTGTAAATTATTTACATGTCTGTTTCATAATGAAACAAAAGGATTTATGAACAAGTTAAAGAATTATAAATAAAAACAAACTTTTTTTCAATTTACCATCGAATTCATTTTAATATTGTTTGTGTAAGTTAGATGTTGAATAAATTATTTCCACACTTTGTTGACACTGACAATTAAATGCTTATTACAAGTGATGACACTCGCATTGTTGGTTGCATAACGTTCCTATGCATTGAAACGTTTATTTTAAAACTGAACATAGGTGTATTCATGTGTTATGTTCAGTGATATAAGAAACTCACGGTATATTGTTTTCTGTACTTCAAGTTTCCTTTACTCATCATAAATGGAATTTTACTAATTGAATACAAGATTCTGTGAGATTACTGGAAATGTATAAAAAATTATTGATCTTTAAACGTCACAGAATGACCCTTATTATCTTTTTCTGCTCCCTCATATTAGTTATGACAGCAATTATCTCAAGCCTAACCCCAAGAAAACACAGGCATGCGCATTTCATCTTAGAAATAGGGGAAAACGGCTAGCCTAAAATGGCAAGGGCAAAAATGTGAATACTACCCAGAGCCCAAATATCTCGGTATCATATTAAATCCCTCTCTTACCTTAAATAACGCTACTCAAGTAAAAGAAAAGGTCTGAACGCGAAACAACATAATAAGGAAGCTGACTAGTACGAATCCTTTACCCTTAGAGTATCTACTTTTAGCCTGTGCTTATCAGCGGCAAAATATGCAGCTTCGGTCTGGTCTCATCTGCCCACGAAAATAATGTCGAGACAGCCTTCAATGAGACTGTTCGTATTGCTACTGGATGCTTCAATCCCACGCCAATTCTCAAGATCGCCGGGAGAGAGATGACTGTAGCTAGTGGAAAAAAAACAAGAAACTAACACCTGTCGCCCACTATATGGCCATTAACCTGCGAGACGAAGACTAAAATCCCGCAATAACTTCTTGCAAACAACAACGGCCCTAGAAGACTTCCTACTCGCCATTATTTCACAATGGCATTCTCGACGTTGTTTCATATCATATCTGAAGAGTAACTTAAACAATGTTCTAGATCTAAATAATTGAAAATTAAAAATGTATGTGTAAGTTGTTGAAGCTTAACGAAATTCTCTGGTCACTTACGTCAAAATACTTGGGAGAAGTAGATTCGATGAAACCATATTAAACAGGATCTATTACAAAAATTACGATATATGTAATTAACAGTTAAAACAATGAAAAAAAAGAAACTAACTCATCGTACTTTATTTATCTTACGAAATATAATCTAATAAATAAAATAAATTAGCAAAACTCCTCACGCTTCTATCTACGCCCATGAAAAAAGAAATTTAACTGTAATATTGAAGTAATTGCGTCACAATTCAACGACAAAAACCAGATGTGCGGTTAACCGAATGAATAGTGCTATTCAATAACTACGATTTGTACTTAGCGATGTAATAGACTATTTATATGGTCCATTGTAATTTCGGTCTGATGCGTCCGTTCTCTACTAATTACTTAAGCTCCCTCTTTATTTGTTTAAACTCTGTAATTTTTTGTTTCGTAGCTAAGTAGATAACATAAAAATACACCCACATACTTTATCATTTTAGCTTTTTGTAACTGTAATAAGAGGATAATAGAATCATGAAGAGTAATATAGTCATTACAAATCTATTTTCTGTATATTCCTAGCAATTAGTTAAACTTACTCTTACAAATTATCGAATCAATGTCATAGTAGTTACAACTTTTAGAAACAATTTCATCTAAATCGATGTTTAAATTTTATATGCAAGCATGTAACAAAGAATTCATAAAAAATTTTCTTTTCAGAATTCAAAGCTGTTATGATCGGTTAAAGATTAAGAAGAACACGTGCATTTCTTTATCTCGTCATTGTAACAACAAAAAATCAGTACACAATGAAAGCTATTGTAATTGCAATTTAAATTTATAAATAAAGGCTATTTATATCTAACTATTTTGTTACCATTGCGATTCTGTCCAGAATTTGACCTCTTCATCCCCGCCAAACCTTAAAGGTTAAGGCAATTGAATCGTCTATAAATACAAAAGTGTATTTGACTTGTTCGAAAAAAATAATCGGTTTAATTAGTGACAGTATATTGGATTACCAACATCTTCCAACATGGTATGTGTTAGCTTTTCTTTGTTTTGACGGCAATCAATGTGTTATTAAAATTATTACAAATTTATTTTAATTTCTTTCAGAGTAAGAAAGCGGAAATGATTGATAAGAAATTAGAATTAGATGAAACATTGACTGCTTTGGGTAGAGAACTTGATATATCGAAGGAACAAATGCGCAGTAAGTAAATTTTCTTTTCATTTGCTATTTTTCAAAACTCTGAACTATAATTTGAAAATATCGAAATTAGTTTAACATAGAAATAAAACAAATAGTTAGAATAAAGTGAAAACTTTATTAACATGTGATAGTAAAACAACAATTGTTTCGCCAACACAGTGGTCTCCTGAAATAGTTACTAAAACTAATATCGGTATACTTAAATACAAGAAGGTTAAAATTATTTTACAGTGTCTTTAAAATGTGAGAATTTAGACAAATTTTCAGGTAAAAATGTGTGATCCATCTGGTCAGCTCTCACCGTTTTACTATTGGGTAGTAAACATTCTCTGTTTCAAGTAATAGTGTGTACCGCAAGCTTTCACAATTGCTTGAACACGACAGGTGGTATGCAATAAAAGTAATAGATATGAAAACGCTACAGGCCTGTATTATCAATATTTGATTATAAATATTAATGGTATACGTGTATGTATAGTATATTTCAAATTACAAGAAACGCCTAAGGGTTTGAATAATTATTTTATTGCGGTCTATTTACATAGCGATTAGGAACTGTCATGGATTAAATAGATGAAACATAATAGAAAATATTAGGGGATATAAGGGCTTGTGAAACAATTTACATAATTGTCAAATAAAGCATTCAAACAAGAAAAAGGAAAAGCGATAAAGGATTCTCAATGAAAATTTCAACTTGGCAAGTCGATATTATTCGTCAATAAATTTACACTATACAGGGGTTCCCTGAGGTAACCGACAAACTTACACAATGTGTTCTAGAGGTGATTGTGAACAAAAACTTCATATACACTTTAGCTTAATTAATAAAAATGTTTTGTTAAAAAACTAAATGTGCTTTTCTATTATCGTCTAAACGGTCGCTTTAAATGAATAAATTTAGTAAATTATTTAAATCCAACTGATCGTTAACTAAATTTTGTGATAATTTTAATTTATTAATTTCTAAGCTTCTCAATAAATTTAATTTTATGCCTTTATTTTCTAAATATACAATTTGAAAATCATTATTGAATCTGGTTTTCTTCTATTAAATGATTGGCAAAAGTGTAATTTGTATTATTAAACGAAGGAGTATGCAGGGATGTGTGAGATATTAACTGTGATTTTGAATTTAATAATCAAGAATTGTCGTTTCCTGGTTTATGTGAGACTAGCAGAATAATTCAAAATGGGAATCAGATCTAACATTTTTGATTATCGGCTATTAACATTATTAATAAGTTTGTAAAAGTCTGAAAGTTTACTGAAAATTAAAAAAATTCTGTCCTGAATTTAACAAATGAATACAAACCACTCATTCAAATTCCATTTTCTTTTATTCTCCTTTTTTTAAATACTTCAGCATATACGTTTACTAAAGTTTCTTTTTCTTCTTCTGTTTTGGGTTGGACGCCAGAACGTCCAGGCACTTGAGCACACTGCTATTTGTACTATCCCCAATAGATCTCTCAGTTCCACTCTGTTAGTCTTGTGTCAGAGAGAGTTTGAGCACACTCGAAGGATCCAATAGATCTATCTCGAAATGTTTTGTATGAGTTCCTTCAGTTCCTCACAAGTGTATATTACATGAAGGCTACTTTCTTCCTGTTTTTCACATCTCCTACACCAGGGCTCGCTAACCAAGCCCATGCTGTACAGACGCTTCCTTAAAGGACAATGTCCGGTTATTATTATTAGCTGCCCGACTATCAGTCATTATATTAATTTTTTGTTTGCGCAGCCGGCTTCCCGAATTTCCTCGGGGCAGGCTGCAACTGCAAACAATTCGGACTGGAAAACCGTTGTATGTTTCCCCAGACATATCGATATCTTCCCTCTAGGGTACATTCCGCATATGCCTACACCTGCCCCCTGACTAGATCTAAAATCTAAAGTGATCTAAAATCGCTCGAGCGACTTTTTGCCTATTCCCTGGTCGGTATAAATATGTTCAGCTTAGATGTAAACATAATCTCAGGTACCATACTGTCCGCCGGCATTTGAAATATCGGCCCGTCCAGTATAGTTCCTGTGATATCTGTATGGCCCTCTAAAACCTTATTAGGACACCATACGTCATAGGCCTCCAGCCTCAGGATCGCAGCCATTGACTCCGCCTTTAAAAATAGTTCCAGCGGAGGGGGACTCACGAAGGCCTCCGTGGAGGTGGTTCCCGTGCTCTTCATAGCTCCCGTGATTCCCAACAGAGCCTGTCGCTGGAGAGTCTTGAGGAGCCCCACCGAGGATGTCCGCTCCGTCCTCCTACACCAGATAACTGCTCCATAAGTAATCGTTAGTCTTACTACTGCTGCGTACAACAAGTGTACTACATTTGGTTTTAGTCCCCAGGTCCTGCCAACAGCTCTTCTGCATCTCCAGAAGAACTGCTTCGCCCTGTCTGCCACTTTGACTAGGTGTCTTCTCCAATTCAGTCTCGCATCAAGTGTTATGCCTAGATACTTCATTTTATTGGTTAGTTCTAATTCTTGTCCAAACAGCCTTACACTGCCCAGATCATTTAGTTTTCTCATGTTAGTAAAGGCTACCAACTTGTTCTTTGAGGATTGACAGTTAATCCCTCCTTAAGGCACCATCTTTCCACAATTCGCAGAGCATTTCGCATGATGCTCGCCACTATCCCCGGGAATTTCCCCTGGGATACTATGACAATGTCATCGGCGAACCCCTGCGTCCATATTCCCTGGTTATTTAATATCCTGAGAAGATTATCCACTACTAGACTCCATAGTAGCGGTGACAATACGCCTCCTTAAGGACACCCTTTTGTTGTCCTCATGTAGATCGTTTTGTTTTGCATTTGGGCATGAACTACTCTGCCACGCAGCGTTTTATGAACCCAGTTGCACCAGTTGCATGTTGTGCTTTTTATTTTTCGATCTCTTAAAGATCGAATAATGGAAGACGTCGAGGTGTTATTTATGTCTAAGAAGACTGAAAATGCAATTTCCTTTTAGTGTAGGCTCCTTTCGAGCCATCTCACCTGGCTATGCAGGGCACCCTCACCTGATTTTTCCATCTGGTGTGCCCATTGCAGTGGGTGTAGAGGAGATCTATCCAGAGCCTCTTCTTTAATATTCAAATATATCATTTTTTCCATAGTCTTCAACATAAAAGAGGTAAGACCAATTGGTCTAGATGATTTAAGGTGGGTATATGTTCCTTTTCCGGGCTTCGGAATAAACACTACCCTGGTTTCCCTCCATGCCCTAAGGATATAACCCATAGCATGGTTAGACCTGAATATTTCCAATTAAGGACCCATAATTTTGCCAATTCCCTCTTGAAAGAGCTTGGCAAACACTCCGTCTGGTCCTGCGGAATTATATTGTTCAAGCGACCCTATCGCCAATCTAATTAAGTGGGGCTTGAAGATCTCTTTTGATATCTACCAATCATATCTAGTCGCCATCCAAGAGGTGACAACTTGATTGGTATCACAATAACCCATACGCTCCGAACCTGGAAAGTGTACCCCGAGAAGGTACTCTAAAGTCTCTTCCAAGGTACTGGTGCACCTCCTGTCCGATTTCTGTATAGATCTAATTGCGTTGGAAGGATCTTTTTTCAGAATTACTAAAGTTTAATGTTATTGCATTTTTACATATTCAATCATATTAGAATATTTATGTTTACAATATTTTCTAAAGTTATAGACTTTTTATTACTTAAAAGCTCTCGATTTGACAATTATACTAATTGAATTAGGATAATATTATTTTTTTTTACTTCCATATTTTCTTAAAACGAAAATATTTTTAATAATATGAAAAATTCTATTAAAAATCGGATGTGTGTAACACAATACAAGTTGATATTTGTTTTAAAATTCCTATCCAAACGGCAAGTATTTCGCCAGTATAGACTCGCCAGTGAATGATGTGGGAATAGATAAAATTCGCAAAACTAAATCCAACCCTCATTGTATACAGTCAAGTAATAAAAGACAGCATGTAAGACAACTCATCATCGTTCATTGATTAATGTCAAAATAAAGATCGCTAAACCAACTAGCACCATTCTCATGAGAATTGAAAGACTTAGCAAGTGGTTTCCATCGGACGATCACAGTAGTAATAAACAACTGTATTATCGTGTCCCCGCTTTAAGCCGAACACCTCCGACATCATACAATTTGAAACATACTTGATAGAGTAAATTTTCAGTTCTTCTGTTCAGTTTAGTTGAGGCTCAATCCGTTTACGAAGTACTAAATATGTCGATTCTTCTCGTATGCGCCTATAAAGGAATTTCCTAGACGTCCGCCTACGAAGATTAATATGTTAGGGTTGTTAGCCAGTGTCTATGAATATAAAGATGGTGGTTCTTGTGGATGGAATACCTGAACCTCGTTTGTTGCATATTTTGCATACATACACTAATTTTTTTATTCGTCGGTGGAAATTAGTAAACGATAAGTGGAGTATAATAATCACCATTTATATAAAATAAAAAATTCTTCAAGTTCCAAAAATCTTATTCAAAATCGGATGTGCAAACACGTATTTTTGTGAAAATCGCTATCAAGATATCAAGACACGTGTTTTGTGCTGCTCTAGACTCGTCAGTGCAGGATGATGGGATAGACAAAATTCACAACAGCAACACCCTTACTGCGATACGGTGAAGTGATAAAAGACAACATGGAAGAAATGTCAACACCACGACCGTAAAATTAAGTAGCGCGATCCTCGTGACATTGTAAGACAAGTGGTTTCCATCGAACAATTACAGTGGCAGCAGACGGAAACTGTATTAACATGTCTTCGCTATAAGTCGACCGGCTCGGGCAATGTACCTAACAAAAACAATTCGAAGCATATTAGAGTGGGTCAAACCTCTCCATTTACATAAAACAAAAACATTTTTCAAAATATCAAAAATATTATTAAAAATCGGGAATGGTAAACAAGATACAAGTACATATTCGTGTGAAAATTGCTATCCAGGGATGCAACCACGTGTATTACTATTACTGCTTGTTAGCCCTAAAACTGTATAGGTAACAAAACCACAGTGGGAATTAGGACAAAACCCTAATTCCGCCCCTGGTCTACAAAGGCCCCCGAAAAACTCACCGGCCAACTCAGAAATTAATTGCGGAAGCGTCGTGGGCGATCACAACGCATAGGGCACCACTACGTTAGGTCTGGCAAGTTCACAGGTCAACGTAGAATCACCCTTGGGCCATAAGGGCTTAAGAATACTATATAGGTGTTCGTATACCTGGTTAACCGTGTCACTAAAACTAACACTGTTGCCCATAAGGACTTACATAAATAAAACACCAACAACGGTATATAACAACAGCAACAATATTTATTAGGGAAATAAAGTATGACAAAATATGAATTGCAATAAACAAATAGAAAGTTTAACACCCTGTATATCCAGGTAAGAGATTAAAATCAACAAAATAGTTTTACATAATTGGAATATTAAGTAAGTCAATATAAACTTCGTGTTTTATGATATAAATTATGGAATAAGTAGTCCATCAAAGCTTTAATGTACCTTACATAGATTACACTACACTCATTATATGCAAAGAATTTTTATATGGTACACACAGTTAGAAATTAATAAAGTGCAAATAATAATGTGAAAATAATAATATGCAATGTATTCACAAAATTGGATACGCCAATCAGATATTAAAATAACTTAAAGGCCCAGCCTGTGTATGTAAAATTATATGTTTAATTAATAAAAAAAAACTAGAACATTTCCCTATATGGTGAAATTGACTACTAAAATGGTCATTAATTTATTTAAACAATATTAGATATGCATATAAAAAAAAATCACATCAGAATTCGTTACTGATAAAAAAATATATTGAATTAAATTTACGCAAATTTCTTACTTTTAAACCAATCTGATATATGAGATTGAGATTATATATAACGGAAAAAAAAATATTACAACAATTTAAATTAGAAAAGTGATTACGCTAGTTTTATATATGATGAACTGTAAATGTATAGGGATGCAAGAAAGAAAATATAATAACACAAAATGGTGGGTCGAACACCACGTTTTATGACACCAAGCGGTCCTCCAAAAGAACTATTATATCAATTTTTCTGGAACTGTCACAAAAAAATATTATTCTACACACACTACCTTGCGTGATAGATGACCTTTGAATCCCATTATGAGGTTTTTCTGTGTCCAAGTAATTAGATGATTATGGATGCATTTTTCTGAGTGGATGCTGACAATGACCGATTTCCCTCGCAGAAAATAAATCAGCAACTTTTTCCTTATCCGATACATCAATAGCTTTTCCTTAGCCTGTACAATCCAATAGCCACGATTTCTAACAAAGAATTACACCGCAGCTTTTCATTAGTCTATACTAAGAGCCCTAAATAAATGAGAAAAGAAAAGAATAAATGGAAGATTCCAAAGTAATATTAAAAAGCGGAGAACAATGCCGTGATAAAACTTACAGCCGTACCCTTATCTAGAAACTCACCTGAAGCAACACGTGGTCACGAAAACTTCCAAATCCGAGGAACAAACCCCGATTACAGACACTAAACCAGTGAATTTAATTAAACAAAATCAAGTTTGAACAATTCCTGCCTATGCAGAATAGTGACACTATTTAATTTCAAAAATGACTTCTAGTTTTCAAACTACTGCCTAATTCAACGAAAATATTTTTCTCTTTCAAAGGAATATTAATCTTTTCGAAGTTATTAAAAAGCAGTGTGAAGTAACTTTGAAACGTACGCTCATACAAAATTACTAGCCCACCAACATGTTTATCCAAGTTATTAAATCCAAGTTATTAAAGCTTGAACAGTAAAGAGGATCTTCCTAACGATTGTACGACTATTTATCCGGAAAGAAAACTACGTCATAGTAACCAAAAACTATCCTGGACGGAATATTGGAAATAAAAGAAAATAATTACTCAAATACTCTGACAAGGTTAAAAGGTAATTGAGGAAGCCAATATAAAAAATTCAGTAATTAATTCGCAGCACCAAAGATAATTAACCAATTTCAAACTATACCAACCGTCAAGCGATTTATAATAGGAAGTTAAATTAAGTTGCGCGAAGATGTCGCTCTGAGCAAATGAAAATGAAGAAACCAAAATTATGTTTAAAAATGGTTGTTCAATAACTTAAACCATCCACAATGTCTTGTATAGTTAGAATTGTATAAGAAGAAACAATAATCGAAATATCAATTCCAATATACAAATCATGACTTCGCATAAAATTTCCAAAATGTCCAACTGCGCAGAATTATATAAAAATAATCCGGGTAAAAATATGGATATAGTGACATCCAAAATATTTGAACATACAAAATTATATGAAGATATTAAAGTTTGAAATGGCTTATGATGATCGATAATTAGTAATGAATTTAATTAACTCATTAAAAATGCCTAAATGGTATAAAAATGGATCATTTTTAGAGCGTAACATGCTATAGACTCGTCAGTGTATGACGCTGGAATATACAAAACTAGCAACAGAAACTCCCTTACTACATACAGTCAAATCATAAAAGATCGCGTAGACGAAAACAGCACGTCTCGTATCTCCACTATAAGTTAAACAACTTCGACAGCGTTGCATATTAAGTAATACGCTCATTGACTAATATCAACATCACTAACGCCAAACCATCGATCGCCATCCTTAATTTTGTCTATCCTTGATGAGTCCAGTAGTAGGACGACGAAGTCTGCACGTCTGGAAAACAATTTTCACACAAATGTATAGGCACCCGATTTTTTTTTTACGCATTTGTATCTTCGCTCTTTAATTTATCCTCTAAATGATTTTCTGTTGCAAAATAAAAGCTATTATTATTATTATTATCCTTAAAAACATTTCGTAAAAGATGCTTCGTTCTTACTATAATTGTAATTGAGCCCTTGCAAATTAAAATAAAACCCTGCTTTAATTTATATGTTAATTTTTCAGTGTTAAAAACAACTTTCGATTCTTTCGACATCGAAAGAAAGAATTTCATTCCAGTCGACATGATAGCTCAAATTTTGGACATGCTGGGTCATCAATTAACAACAGATGAATTACAAGTAGGCCTTTGTTTATTATAAATTGTAGAAAAAAACCAAATAATATTTTCTTTCAGGCGATAGTACTAGAAATAGACTTGGATCAGAACGGCGAAATAAGTTTCGAGGAGTTTGCTCATTTAGCTGCTAGGTTTCTGATGGAAGAGGAAGAGGACACGGAGGCAATTTTGAGAGAATTGAAAGATGCTTTCAGGTTATATGACAAGGAGGGTAAGACAAATGAATTGTTATAATATTTTTGTGAAATCGGTGTCAACTTGTAAAATAAAGTAGCGTAAAATAGCGAGCTCTGCCTGACTATAAAACTTAACCTTAATAGAGGGGGAATATTCTCCGGCAGTGTGATCGGTGCATTATGTAATCTTCTTACAGTACTAGCTACTTTTACTTTCGAATTCCTCTATAAAATATTTAATATAAGAATTCGTATAATCTTTAGAAAATTGTACTTGGATTGTAGTATCCAAGATTCTTTCCGTATCTGTTCGATTTTGTAACTCAGGAATTGCATGCAATTTAAAAATGTCACTGTAAATAGATTAAATTTTTAAATTAGGATATTACTTGTAATTCCTTCAATATTATATTTGAGGTAATATACTGAAATATCACGTCATAAGTACTTGCACTCCATAATTACAGCAAATACCGCGTAATTCCTATCTTTAGTAGATTGTCATCGAAAAATATGTCCGGGAATTTGAAGCTAAATAAAAATCTGAATATAAATGGTAGAATATTTACTGGTTGAACATTGAAAGACGCAGCAAATCTTAAATTTAATTATTAAAGTCAGTAGGCGTATGCGCAGACGCCATCTTGCAGCGCGCCGCCATTTCAGTGTTGCTGAACCTGATCAGTCAGTTCACAGCCATCATGACTACTGTGCAGCAGAAAACGCAGTGTGGTGGCAGTTGTTGTACGCTGAATTCAATCAGTTGTGTTAGTGCAGCGTCATTTTCGATGAACTTACAGACAAAATCCGCCTACAGAGAAAACCATTGTTCGTTGGTTTAATCAGTTCAAGGATACTGTGTTGATACCAAGAAATCTCCAGGACGACCACACACAACGGAAGAGGATGTTGAGCGTGTAAGATAGTCATGTGTCCGAACTCCTAACAAGTCCATTGCCCGACGCAGTTTGGAATTTGGTACGGCTGAAACAACTATTTAGAATATTCTTTATAAGCGTCTTAAATTACATGCTTAGAAATGACTTTTCCGCACAGATGCTATTTAGCATTGATGACGATGAAAACTTGTATCTTAACAACATTTTATTCAGTGATGAGTCAACATTCCACATTAATGGTTGTGTAAACCGCTATAACTGTCGTATATGGGGGGAAAGCAACCAAATGAAATTTTCCAATAGGTCCGTGATTCACCAAAAGTTAACGTTTGTTGTGGACTTATGCACGATCGTGTTATTGGCCCTTTCATGTTTCTTGAAAACACGATTACAGGCATTATTTATTTGGACATGTTAAAAATGTATGTGTTCCCTCAAGTTGAAGAAATTGAAAGGGAAAAGTACATCATCATTTTACAGGAGGATGGAGCTCCATGTCACTACAGCCTAATCGTCCAAGAAGCTCTCAACAACAGATTTCCTGACACTTGTATTGAGAGGAATGGTTCTGTTTTGTGGTCACCTAGAAATCCTGATTTAACGCTATTAGATTTTTTTGGGGCTACCTTAAGGACATTGTTTGTTCTGAAAAAATTCTTCATCCACAGCATCTGAGAGAAAGAATCAAAATAGCAATTTCAACTGTTACTACTGAAATGCTCCAGAACACCTGGCGGGAGATAGACTATCGGCTATATGTCTGCTATGCGACGGGGGAGCTCACATTGAAACTTTTTTAGATGAGAAAAAAAAATTCAGATTTGCTGCGTCTTTTGATGTACAAATAAATATTCTATCATTTATATTAAGACTTTTATTTCGCTTCAAAATCCCTGAGTATTATCTTTCGAAACAACTTCAGGTGTTCATTTTTATGGTGGCAAGTGATGTTTGGTTAATTTCTGACATTAGACTTTTAAAATTAAAGCAGCGTAAATAAAATGACTAAATTCAAAATCCAAAAACACATAAACTCGCAATTCGTGGCCCAATCCAATATTTATTTTTAAGGAACTAAAGACATTTGAAATTTTGAAAGATATACGATAATGGTATGATAAATAACTGTGTCAAGGAATACAACGCCATTGTTTTGCAATTAGTCACTTATTTCTCTATATCTCATTGTAGCTCTATAGACTTAGTCCAGCGATATTTCAAAGCCATACAAATACAGGGTTTCCCGGAAAGTTTTCCCAATTTATTTGTGGAATACTTCGCGAAGTAGTAGCGGTAACAGTCCCTGCACATATTATAAATGACAATCGCGGCTTGGAAAATCAGTTAGTATAACTTCATGATAAATAATTCAGATAGCGTTTAGCTCCCTTTCGAATCCATGTCCTCGAACTAAAATAGAACTGACCTACCTTAACTTATCTTTTGGATTTTTTGGATAAGAATTTTTAATAAGAAAGTTTTTATTCTTGTTATAAGTATAAAAATAAAATGATAAATAAATCTGGCTAGATACGTATAAAGAGTTAAATATATGTAGATTATAAAGTTATAAATAATTATTAATTTCATCCTTGTTTTATGTATACATGGGCGATAAATAAAAAAAGAACAGTTATATTTTTTACACATTGGTTGTAGGTATTGGTTGTAGGTATTAAAAAATCTAGCCTACGTCAAAAAAATTCGTATATTGAACTTATCGTATATTAGTAAAAGCATTATAAATTATATACAAAATGTGAATTTACTAGCGGCTATACAAAAATAAAAAGAAAAAAATACCTACCTAGTCGTAAAAAATATCTTTACCTGTCAATATAATATTTCCCTTCTTAATATTGGAGCAAGAGGTTTCTCATACTACTGCTACTGTTAATTAGTAGAACAAATAACTACTTCCTTTCAAATATCTTCTAGGGCGTATTTTGATTTAGTTGGAACATTATGAATGTCATCTAATATCAGATTTAGGATAATTAAAAATTACTGAAAGGCCACTTTCCATCAACGGGAACGTACAGACGCGTTTCGCACTAATTGAAGCTTATCAATGACGGTATCTCGAAGACAGATATGGCTTTTCACTTCTCTACTTTGTGTATATATAGTTAACATTCTGAACTTACTGCAAATGAGAATTAAAGAATATTAAATCTCATTTTTACATGTCAATGTCGCCTTATGTGATGCATTAATAACTACAATCTGACAAACCAAGTTTGTACTAGCATGTATAACACACCTCGTCGCGACTACGATCTTACTGGTTGTTAGGATAATTAAAAATTACTGAAAGGCCACTTTCCATCAACGGGAACGTAGAGACGCGTTTCGCTCTAATTGAAGCTTATCAATGTACGGTATCTCGAAGACAGATATGGCTTTTCACTTCTCTACTTTGTGTATATATAGTTAACATTCTGAACTTACTGCAAATTAGAATTAATGAATATTAAATCTCATTTTTACATGTCAATGTCGCCTTATGTGATGCATTAATAACTACAATCCGACAAACCAAGTTTGTACTAACATGTATAACACACCTCGTCGCGACTACGATCTTACTGGTTGTTAGGATAATTAAAAATTACTGAAAAGCCACTTTCCATCAACGGGAACGTACAGACGCGTTTCGCTCTAATTGAAGCTTATCAATGTACGGTATCTCGAAGACAGATATGGCTTTTCACTTCTCTACTTTGTGTATATATAGTTAACATTCTGAACTTACTGCAAATGAGAATTAATGAATATTAAATCTCATTTTTACATGTCAGATTTGTTGGTTTATAGGCAGCAGATACGTCAACTTCGAAATTACAGGAAACAGCATATATTAATAGATCAGTTAAATATGTTACAAAGGATTACCTACCTGGTAAATAAAGTGTTGGTATGGCCTTTGATATTAATTCTTCCTTGTTAAATATTGTGTCTCAAAATACTTTCTACAAATAGTAAGTGAATATCGTCTATTCTAAAGGAACATATTCTTGTGACATGAATCAACTATTGAAATCTGCATAATGTTGGTTTTGGAAAATCATGATGTATAAACCCTTCTTGTATACAAATTGCTACATAACACCATCTCACATTGAATAATCCTAAAAATGTAAGATTTATATATTATATACGTGCATAGGACTATCTGTTTATTATTTAATAATATTCACGCAGGTTGCGCATTAAGCACTATAAAAAAAGTAATAATCGTTTGGTTACCTTAAAATAGGATAAAATCTTTCAACTTTTACCAAATTCAACCTTGTTTTCACTTTATCTACGAAGTTTACTTTTTTGTAACTAAATTTAATTAACAGTTTCATGTATAAAGTAAAACAAAACGAAACAGTTTTGCAACAATACAGGTAATTTACCGGCAAGAGTTTCTGTATCATCTTGAATTAATATCCTAGTATTAAAACACTATCTTAATACTTCCCATTTAAAATTACACCCCCTGTCAGTTACCATGGAGATGTTCACCGATGAACAACGTGCTATGTATGTCAAAACGTATAAACGTATTACGAGAACAATAATTCTTTCGTGACAGTTTGACGTCTATATCGTGCCCATTATCACCTGCATGACAAAAATCATGCACCTTCGCCCAAATCAATTAGATTTTGGGTTCAGAAATTTGAAAAAGAAGTGATCACCATAAAAAAAAACCTATAGATCGACATAGGACCGCGAGAAATCCTGAAACATCGAGCAGCATTGAATTTATCAAAAACGGTTGCTCGCAACATACTAACTAAAGAGCTAAAATTCCACCTATACAAAATTCAAGTGATACGGGCTTTGAAAGTTAAGGATTATCTAGTTCGATCTGCTTTCGCGGATACATTACTTAACAATTTGGGACCTTTCGACGATATTTTATTCAGCGATATGACTCACTTTCATTTAGACGAGTTTGTAAATAAACAAATCTGCCGCTACTGCTCGTCTGATAATCTTAAGGAGAAGCATCGAAGACCACTTCACCCTCCCAAGATTACGGTATGGGCTGCTATGAGCCCATATTTAATTATTGGCCCTTATTTTTATGAAAATGCTAACGATGTTGCATTCATGGATACTGCTCAGCGATACATAAACGTATTAGACAATTTTTTCATACCAGAGCTGTATAATTTTGCTGGATTAAACGGGAACACTTGGTTTCAACCGGAAGGCCACCTCACATACTACAAACCTTTCGATGGAAATCATCAGGGCCATGTTCCCGGGAAGAATGATTACTAAGCGGGGGGATATTAACTGGCAACCCAGGAGTCCCAATTTATAACGATAATGGATATCGTATCTTTCTGTTGAGTTTTCTTAAGGAAAACGTATCCAGTACGGTACCAAGAAATTTGAATCAGTTATAACAGCGAATCCGTGATGAAATCCGGGAAATCAATCTAGACTTGTGTAGATAAGTCATTGCGTATTTCCGGGTCCGCCTTGAGGAGCTGCTATAGCGCGAAGGACGACATCTTGATACTGTTACTTTCCATAAATAATTTACCATTTTTTTATTTTTAAGATAAAATTGACTTCAAATGAATATGTTTTTTATTAGCAGAGTCATACCGTTTTCAAAAGGGGAAAACCTCTCCTTTTCACGTGAACCGCTTTTCACCAAGCCATTCCTTCAAGTTTGGCAAAAGAAAGGGGTCACGGGAGCCAAATCTGGTGAATATGGTGGATGGGGCACCAATTCGTATCGTAAATGGACTAGTTTTGCTGTCACAATTGCTAATAAGTGAGCTGGGCCATTATCATGATGGTAAATAATTTTTTTCTTCACTAAGTGGGGCCTTTTTCTCCTTAGTTCAGCGTTCAATTGGTCCATAGTACTGTCCCGTGATTGTCCTTTTCTTCTCCAAATAATCAATTAAGATTATGCCTTGCAAATCCCAAAATATCGTCGCCATAATTTTTCCGGCCAAGGAATCGTGTTCGCCTTCTTTAGTGTACGTTCACTTGGAAAAACCCATTGCACCGACTGACTTTTGGTTTCTGCCGTGTAGTGATGTACCCATGTCTCATCCATCTACACAATCACATAACACTGCAGAAACTTACTCGTATTGCTCTTAAACATGTCCAAATAAATGCTTTGAAGTTATCATGCGATTCCGTTTTTGATCAATTGTCAGCAGACGCGGCACCAACCTTGACGATAGCTTTCTCATACTCAATTTTTCGTAAAGAATGTTGAGCACGCGTTTAATTGAGACGTTTACCATATCAGAAATCTCTCTAATCTGCATCAGGGGGTCTGCTAACATTATTTCATGAACTTTATTAATCATATCGCCCGTAGTCACCACAAAGGGACGACTTGGCCACTCCTCATCAAAGACGTAGACATCGGATACGTTTAAATTCATTAAACCACTATTGTCAGTCACAGAAAGTAGATGGTCGTTATAAACTGTATACAACTTTTCTTTTATTTCCACACACGTTTTACCATTTAAAAAAAGAAACCGAATACATAAACGTTTATTTTCAGCAGCCCTCAAAACAACACTACTCAATGAATCTCTCCAAAATTTTGGCAGACGTTTACTATTTGACATCAGGTGTTATCTGTCTCCAAACACGGGTACTTTTCATACCATCCTCGTACAACAAAGTTTAGGTGAAAGTGGCTCATTCGAAAGACACAATTCGCTGGGCTGCGCAATTTAATCGTGGTGTTATGTGCACCTGAAATAACGTGCTATCAGGATAAACAAAAAGGGTAATAATATTGAATAATATTTTACAAGTAGAATTGGTTATATCCTAATTGTGAGATAGCTGCCCCGAATATTGAATTATTAAAAAAGTTAAAGAATACGAATGTTGAGCGATAATTTGAAGTTGTTTAACAAGAACCAAATTTAATTAATTAATTTTAATTTAATTAATGCCCTAAATAATTTATTTAATTTCGAGTTTTACTGCCCATCCACGCATCATCGTATTTAATATTATATATCTACTACTATTGCACCTAATTATATAATTATAAATTAATTACCTCAGAGGTTTTTGAAAAAATTTGGGAAAGACTAAAATTGAGAATCTTTTAATTTAGGGTTAGGATTCATTACTACCGATTTACTCAGGGAAATTCTAAAAGAATTAGACGATAAAATTACAAATGCAGATTTGGATCAAATGATTGACGAAATCGACACTGATGGATCTGGTACAGTAGATTGGGACGGTGAATATTCTCTTCCTCTTCATGAGAATAATTAATTTACTTTTTTTTTTTTTAGAATTCAAGGAAATGATGATTGGATGAGTAATTTCAAGAAAAATATTGGTGAAATCTACTAAATTAACATCTGTATGCATATGTGCCAAATATTTATATTTCTTAAACATTGTATGTCAATTGTAATATAATTTTTATTATGTATTGGAATTACAAAAATATATTTCTTTTACTTACATTAATTGTTTTGCTTTCAATTTTTTGTGATGATAATGAAGCACTCATTTTAACTAACACATAAGCTTAAATTTTTGTACTTTTCCGATATTTTCTAGAGAACAGACTTTGTTTTTTGCTATTAATAAAATGCATTTGTAGCTTTGCCTCCGTTGAATAAAGAATAGTTTTGCCAGATCAAATAGTAAGAATAAAATGTTCTTATCTAAATGTTTTAAAGCAAGGATAGTTCTTTCTAAGATATAACAACCCGACTAAAGGATTGAAACTGTAAAGTCTATTACCTAGTACCTGTTGCTTAGTTGACCATAGGACAAAATTACTTTTGTGATTAGCGTTTATTAGTATGTATAATTTGTTACGAGAACGCTAGATGGGTTAGATGGTTAAGGTATATTGTATTTGAGCACGTGAGAGTGCCAAGTTGATACAAGATACAAGGTCCAGGACGTGTGTAATAATGCTGAAATAATATATTGCAACATATTAACTAAATAAAACACAACAACGTTGTCCTTAAAGTTTTTATTTAATATTTACAAGAAAGAAATTGAGCGTTGATATATTTTAATGGAAAGAAAGTTAATGAATGCAGTAAATTAAATATGAATTAATAAAAAAATAATATATGTTTAACAATACAGATTAACTTTGGGTTGCGAATATGTCTCGATCGGACATGTGTAAAGCAAGGTCGAACGACGCTTGGGTGCTGGAACAGCACGTGTCAAGTGTGAACGATGTGTAACTTACAAGAGCTGAAAACAGAAGAAGGAATTTGTGTAAAAGAGTACACTGGTTATCGAAAAAGGTTTTGTTTTATTGCCCACAGTTGAGATAGGGATGAAGCTGACGATGTCTTGAATTAGTAACTAATTAAAAGCGCGAGATAAAAGGTTGTGATATTGATGACATCATTAAAATATTCTTTGTGAGACAAGCTTTAAAATTATTTGTGACATAATACAATTATGAAGACGTACGTAATTAAATTAAATAAATTAAGTTTAAATGAAATGTATTTGTCAGAATTGTAATCGAACGTTAGATACTTGAGTTGACCGTTCACGTCAGGTAGATGTCCAAGAGCCGAGCTCTTCGAATTAGTAAAAATGGTATTCCCCAAATATGGAAAAATAAAATAGAGATCTTGGAGAGGAAAATTAATAATTCTTGTATCGAAAAATTCTTTCTTTCAAAAAAGCTATTGTTTCTCGAGATTTATGCGCTGGTGCATTATCTTGTTGGAAGTATCTTTCCGTAAGTTCATCATCATGAAGTTCATTAATAAAAGTCTCTAATAATTCATTTCGATATCTTTCAGCATTTATGGTTTGTTTAAAAAATATAGGCTCGATAATTCGTCTTCTTGAAACTGCTAGCCAGACGCCTATTTTTTGTGGATGTAGCGCAGTTTCCACAAATTTATGAGGGTTTTCTGCACACCAAATTATCATATTTTGCTTGTTTAAATGCTCCGAATGATGGAGCCAAGCCTAATCCGAAAATTTTGTTGAGACAACAAACATTTGTTGAGAATGTCACTATTATTTATGTTATTTAAAAACCATAGACGATACAGTATTCTCGTAATAAAATCTACCTTTATGAGTTCCTAAACTTCTTGAAATTTATATGCAAACAACTTTAGGTCCTTTTTTAAAATAGTATAATATGTTCCCATTCACAAATGAACTTGAAATAGTTTTGTTATTGATTTTTTGGGTGAGTTATCCATTCGAAGTCGAATATCGTCTATGCAATTTACTGTTCGTTTTATAGATGCTCCACCGCCAAGTTTACGAGTTCTTGCCCCTGTTTTACCAAATTTAATAACATAAGCTTGAATAGGTTTTTGCATTTCTGCGTAAGTAACTGACAGATTTGGATACTGTGGTCGGAAATACTCCAAACTCTGATTAGTGGATTAAACTCACTCTCCAGTTTCTAATTTTCGAACAGTTCTATAGTAATTTTGAATAATAAATACTTTATGTTATGTAACTCTAACATTATAATAAAATAATTTAAAAAATATAAGCGTTTATAATTTGAATTTATGTATGACGACTGTCAGAAATTGAAGTTTTCTAAAGCTTCACATGCGTACCAATTTTTGATTACTTAATTACTTAAAAAACAGCCTACTATAATTGGGAAAGTTTTTTAAGGCGCGTTATATGTTTATTAATAAAAATTGTAACTGAAATGTATATTTTTATTGTTTAATGGTAAATAATATATCAATAAAAATAAAATACAAATTGTCTGCCATTACTACTTTATTCTTTTTCTTTTTTTTTTACTGTTTGATATATTGCTATTCTAGTTTTGTTTCGTCAGGCGATTCCGTACTAATAGTTTATATAATATTAAGTAAAATACGTGTCGTAACTAGATGATTACTAAAAAAAAACTAGTAGAGACCCCAAAATTTATTTAGTCCGAACCTGGTATATTTAGTAGATGAACAGGCCGGAGAGGGCGTACTTATTTGATTTCATTTGTTCTTACTTAATTTGCTTTCTATGAAATATGAAGTTCATGATCTATGCTTGACTATCGACCAATATATAAGGTTTGTTCCAACTCACTAGGAAAACCGTACAGTGACGGTACACGACATGCTTACTGCAGAAAATACGTTCCAACTTCTTCATTTTGGACCGCCACTATCCTCCTCAGGGGAAGTTTGAGTACCCTGGTAGGATCAAATAGATCTCTTCAGAAGTGTTTCTGTCTGAGTTCCTTCAAATTCTCACAAGTGCATATTACATGAAGCTATGTTTCCTCCTGTTTTTCACATTTCCTACTCCAGGACTCGCTAACCAAGCCCATGCTGTACAGATACTTTCGCAAAGGACAATGTCCAGTTATTAACCTGATCATCCTTTAATTTCTTTTTTGTTTCTACAAATCAGGTTGGCTGAAAACCTAGCGTACAGTTCCCCAAGTAGTGTTTTAGTATGGAGTTGACCTTTCGTTAGCCTCCATTTCTTTCTATGTTCTCTGTCTAGCCATAACCAGATCTCCCTTCTAGCGAAATTCTTAACGATGCACATACAGATTCTGGTCCTATGAAGTTCCTATTAGTACCTTTCTTGGCCAGCTCGTTGGCTAACTCATTGCCTTTAATTCCCTCATGTTTTGTTACCCATATTAGTGAGACGGAATTGGCTCGTGCCAGTCTATTCTGGATCTGTTTACAATGTTTCACCAGTATAGACCTGATCAGTGCATTAGCTTTAATAGCTACCTGACTATGAATCATTAGATTGTTTTTTTTTGTTCGCGCAGCCGGCTTCCTGAATTTCCTCAACGCAGGCTGGGACTTCAATCAATTCAGCCTGGAAAATTGTTGTCAGTTTCCCCAAACTCAACGACATCTTCCTTATGGGGCATATTCCGCATATACCTGCTCTTTGCCCCGATTGGATTATTATCCATTCGTGTACCAGATGCCGGCATCATTGCACTGACATGCGCATTACATACTTCATCCTGTGAGAACTACAGTTGGCAATAGCAATATCACACAATATTATAGAACAAAGTTAATTATTACAATTACCACTGTTGGCAATACTATTAAATAGATTGACAACCAAACAACAGAAATACGTTCTAACTATAACTTATCATTGGTCCATGACGCATGCGGACAAAATTATCACCAAAAAACACGCGAATCGTTACTAAGCGGGTAGTCGGTACAAACTTATAATCAATTTAAGATTTCAGGCTAGCCGCGTCACAGCCAGTAATATCAGGTGTAGTAACCTAAAGTTCACAAGTTACTAACATACGGTCCGTATGTTAGTACTGTATATATTATGTTATCAAGCTTTCAAAACAATAGTTAGAGACATTGATTTAAATGTTCTCAAACTAAGCCATAATGGTGGACATTTTGCATTTTAGCATAACTGAATATGTATCTTTTTGGTATTTAGTATATGCTCGCTATATTAAAATTGATAAATATATAAAACTCTATCTATTTGTAATATTATTGTTGTCTGATGATAATAATAAATTTATCCAATAAATAAATTACTTTAAATAATTAATAATTAATTGGAAAGTTCCTTCAACTTTTAAGTAAATAGGCAACTATTATTACGGAATTCTCTGTTAAATAAGTTGCCTACCGTGGTTCATGGTAATATCAAATATATATTGAATTAAATGGAATCTCTAAATTATCATCGGTTCAATTACATATATGTAATAACGCAGTTTCTGAGGTCTAGGTCACAGTGCGGTAGTGTCTAAGTGAAGAACATGAGGGCATTTTCAAATTCCAATATGAAACATTTCATCATATCATTTATTTTTTATTTAAAAATATAAGTAGCGCTTAATATAAATATTTTAAAATGTTAGAATAACGGAACTTTGTACCGGTTGTTGTTAAGTTGTAGTTAAAATTTAAACAAGTTAAATCAAAATTTTCGTTGAAGGGACAAATTAACTAAGGACTGAATATTTATTAGTGTATAACAAAATAAGTTGAAACATACTCGAGTAGAATAATGATAAATTCGTCTATCCTGGAATGTGTGGATGTATTTCCCTCTTATGGGAGCTCGTCAACACACAGTATTCTAGAGAAAGGCACATTACTTCCACTTCTATACTTCGCATATATATAGTTAATATGTAAATGAGAACTAATGAGTAGTAAATCCCACTTTACATGTAAATGTCGCCTAATGTATTGCATTATTTTCTACATTTCGACAAACTAAGTTTGTACCAGTATACAGAACGCTACACCTCGCGACGCCACCTTCCTGGTTGTTAGAAGAATGAAATTTTTCATTATTCTAACTATATATTTTTGAGGTGATATTTCTACCCATATAAAAATGTTCAAGAGAAATTATAGGCGCATAATGTTCAAAATTTCAGATTATGCTTATATAGCAGTTCCATGGTCTGTAATTATATTTTATTTGATTTTAGGCAAAATGACTAGCAAAAATGTTTATACTATAATACAAGGATTGAAGCTTTAAAATAAGTACCAAATTAAAAAGTAGATATCTTAAAAATTACAAGTAATTTTAAGCTTAAAATAAATATATTGTTTTTATATATTGATATAAGCTGTTGCTTTCAGAACATTGTTGAGAAAGAATATCGATATGAAAAGTATATATCTATATTTGCACGTAAAGCAAAGAATGCCCGTAAAATTTATTCTTGAAATAATCATATTCAGAAGAACCTGTCAATAACGGCTACCAAAACAAGAAACAATATTCGCCGTTTTATAAAGGTGGCCGTAAGTGTAAGGTTTTTTGTCTTACAAATAAAATATATAGTTGATTTTTCTTTATTTTACTAATTAAAACAAATATTATATAATTACACATATTGCTGTGAAATTTGCTTTCAAATATAATTTATTTAAATGAATGGTTGTTGAGACTCTGTATAATCTTTGGGTATCTCAGGTCTGTCTTTTTGGTTCTATACTACTAGGCCTAGCGTCCAAAGTAAATGCAAAGAAATAATACAACAAGAAGTACTCGTTTAAAAATATTTGATTGTTTCTTTGTATTTTAACTTCTCATTTTTGCTGTAACTTAAAACATCTCATTCTTAACCTATATCTTAACCTATCAATGCAACCTTAATATATAAATATTCTTTTGTGAAACACACACGGATAATATTGGAGTTTTGATTTTGATTCCAAATGAATCTCGCAAATGAAGACTCTAGGCTCGCAAAATGGGGTATTTGCCCTCCAACTGCTGACTTTTGTACTGAAAGCCTATTTCTGACTGAAATGTGGATCTCTGGTCTCTACTGATAACTTTTTATAAAGTGAGTGTGCTATTCAGCGCCTATTTAAGTGGAAACGATTCCCTACAGAATAGGACGCTTATCATCACACTGTATAAATATTTTCTTATTTTCTCGCATATTGCTAAATGTTTTGAATTTAAAATTTCTAAACAGCTCATATATTTCTTGAGTATTTAGGGAACACTACTTCCTCTTCATCAAACTCGGATATCTGGCCTAAGATACACTTTAATCGTGCATTTATGACTAATTAGTTATTTCAAATAATGATCCACCTGCATCTTTATTAATTTAATTAACTCTATATAAGTACTCCAATTTTATCGTGTATAAAGTTTTACTTATTCAAAGTTAAATCGTACATAAAAAAGTTTCGAACATCTCCTGATATATTATTAAACTTTTATAATAATGATGAGAATAATAATAATATTTATATTAATGATTAAAATGAAATTAAACCGTTATTTATTCTTACTTAAATTTAATGCCAACAGCCTTAAAATAAATGTAGAATTCTGTTCTGTTCCTACTCCATATTATTTATTTTTGTTTTCCCTAATTTTCATATTTATTTAATATTTTCACCCCTGTGTGTTTGTATCGGTCGTGTGTAATTTAAATTTTTCCATCTCTATACGTTGTCTTCCTGTTTATATATTTTGCCTTTTTGTTGTTATTTTAATATTTATAAATTTTATTCTGGAATAGTAAACTTTTAGACTCGACCTTCTTAGAATAGCTTCGCTTTCGCGTTCAATCTTGCTAACTTTACGCGGAATCCATGCCTACGTAGGATTTTCGTTTTCCCGTATTAATTATCTTTCTCCTTCTTCCCTTGGGTTTATTCATATGGTGTCGTCTTGTCATTTGCTTCGATTCACACACGCTATCGCTGCGTTCATTGAGCATGTGTCTTTTATTTTCTTTGTTTTGTTTACATTGTAATATTATTGCATTATCTGGATTTTACAACGTTTGTTTACTTCTTGTTACTGATGTTCTTGTTGTTTCAGATTTTCCATGGTCCAGATTTCCCGCTTGTATGGCTTATATAATGAATTTTCTTATTTTGAAATGCCTTGGACGTCTTATGTTAATACATCCATTTTGACAATATTATATTCACAAAAAAATAATGAATTGAAATTAAATACGGTTACTAACGTTATTACTGTGTAAAGAAAAGATTCTTTCGTATCCTTTTTTATAATCTTACTGGTGCGTATAGTATCTCTTATTAATTTACTTACATTCTAAGAATTTACTGATCAAATTAATCTAAACTTTATTGACATAACGTTACTTGTTCACCTATTAATTCTTGGAAATATACATCTAAAATTTTAATACTACAGTAATATAAGATATACGAGGTGCATTTAAAATACACAACCTCGGTTGATTTCTTTTTTAATTAGTTTTTGCTTGTCCAGTTATGTTTAATTAATTTACACATTATTAATTCTATTTTAAATTTTCACGTTCGGTCAAATTACGAATAACTAAAACTATTCTAATGTATGTAATATGTGCAAAACATAGACTAGGTATATATTATAGATACATGTATACATATTATAGATAATACATGTTTCATGGGAAAAAAACATAGTTTGTTAAGCTTTTTAAATGGTTCAATCTTTGTTTGCTTTAATTTTTTTAGCTTCAATTTAAAAACTATAGATGCACATGTAAATAAAACTCGAGAAACATTCATAAAAATTTCACCATTGTTATTGCACAATAAATAATTCTCTATATTTCTTAATTTTGCCCACACTACGCTCATACTAGATAAAGTAGATTTTGGAGTTTCAGATTCGTCCACATCACTATTATCAGAGTTATGTTCTTCATTATCGCAAAATTCTTCAACTTCCGTAATAATAAAGTTAGAGCTCTGTGTAGACACATGACTATCAACCGAAGCAAATTCATCTAATTCCACAATTTCATTACGAACTGTAGGAAATAGTTGGGCAAGAGGATTTCGTTTTCTTCATCAAAAATTGTATCTTCTAGGGAAACATCAGAAAATCCGGCCTTGGAAAAATGTTTCTTAACTGTAGCAGGAGATATCTCTCTCCAAGCAGTTGTAATCCATATAATTGCATTGGTTAAATTTATGTTTTTTTCAGAATTTTCAAAATCAAATTCACTGAAAATAAACGCTAAAAGGCTTTTAATTAAAAAATTTCTTTAAATCAATTTTAAATTCTAAATTATTGCTTAATCTAAGGGCTAATAATGCGATGTCGTGTTTGGCGGTAGGAAGACAAGTTTAACATTTTCTAATTGAACTTTAGAATGTGACGTGGCATTATCCAAGAAAAGAAGCACTTTTCTATTTTGTTTTTTCATTTTATTGTCCAATTTATGCAGCCATCTTGTCATAATTTCTGTTCTCATTCAAGTCTTTTTGTTAAAAACTCATTGTAATGCTAATTTATCAACATGATTACCCTTAAAATAGCGAAGATTTTTACTTTTTCCAATTATTAATGAATCTTCTTTCTCACCTTCCATATTTGCACACAGTAAAATAGTCAAACGTTGTGTTGCTCCTTTCTTCCCTTCTTCCCTGCACAATTCTCATTTTTTAATGCAAATGTATTGTTTGACATGGCAGGGTAATAAATACCTGCTTCGTCAGCATTATAGATATCTCGAGGAGAATAATTCCTTTAAACCAACCGTAACTTAGTTTTCCAGACCCGTATATCGTCCAAATTAACCTTTGCAGACTCATCACAAATTAATTTATTAAATCCCAGATATTGAGATTGCTTTATTTCTGGCTTTGCAAAACCAATTTTATACGGATCCACCGCCAATCCTTTTCGTTTCTGCACCTCTCTTAACCATCTTTTTAATCCGCCTTCATTTTTAATAATATTGTGAATTTGTGTTTTTCCAACCCCATATTTTTCCACTTTCCGCGATTATATTTATTTTGTCTTTTGGCGACAAACTTTTTTTAGCGACATACTTAATCAAAAACCTATCGAATACGGAGACAACTTTAAACTAATCACGTAACCGAAAAAACCTTTCGCATATGGAGAGAATTTTAAACTAACCAAGTAACTGAAAAACCAAATTATATGTAAACTTGTAGAAATGAAGGCGATCTCTGATTGATCAAGCATTAACATGCACGCATTGCGCCGGCAATTTGCTTTCGGGGCGTGTTCGGGACTGAGATACCATTAATTTCTACAAGTTTAACTTAATTATGTGTACATACTAGGAATACATAATTATGGTCAATTTCGCACAAATACGAAATAGTCTATTTCCGTTAATAAAGATACATCATAAATAGTCCGTCCGATATCGGTAGGTAAATTTCTGTGAAGATAGGCCGTAAAAATTAGGGTTTATTTAGCCAAGGCCGTTTTATAAGTGTGGTCGCAAATAACAGGTTTTCTTTTATTTGAATTTCCTTATAGTCGGTTCGGGGCACTTTGGAACCGTCCCTTACCTCAAGTGGCCGCTTTAGACAAGTGGCTATTAACACAGGTTTTACTGTACATTCTAAATGATTTCTTTGGATTTTTGAGGAAATACATGGCCATTTGTTCACGATAGTGCTTACAAATGTGTCGCTTATTTTATATCTATAGCATTCAATTCCATAAAAAGAATTACATATATCCGTTAATCTTCTCCGGAATCTTCAATACTCGTCCCTCACTATCACTTAAATGAATTATATAATCCTGATTCGTACATGTGTTTTGGTAATATTCATTTTCTATTCGATTTTAAGTTATTGCAAATATTCAAAACTGATTGCTCTACCCGAATCCCTAAACAAACTCTTACTTTTTTGTAGTCATGAAGATTACGGCATGTTCTTCATATTCTTCTTTATCACACCAAGGTCTCCGCATCTTGCACTGTTTTTAAAACAAAATGGGATACCTTCGCAAACAAAATATGCTTTCCAACTGGAAAGATATGAATTATAAATTACATGAGTGCTAAAAAAAAATTATAAAATCCAAATTCATGAGCTAAAATAAAGAAAAAATATTGTTGACTCAAATTACATTACGCTAAAATGCTTACTGCTTAAGATTCAACTTACAAATAATACAAAATAATACAAACTTTAATAAATTGTTCGTTTTGTAGCAGATAAGTAATTAATTTTAACTTGTACTTACACGCTTATTAACTTCCATACGAATAAATAAATGATGTTGTAAAGAAAAGAAATAGTGGTATTTTTGTGAACAAGAAATAAATTTACATAATAACAAGAACTAATTGAAACAGTTTCTTCTATTTACTTATTTTAATTTTATTACTTTCTTTAATTATTTTTTTTTATTTAATCGGCTGATGTAGAGAAAAACTTCTATTTAATTAGTAAAAGAAATAAATGACTAGTGTTATAATATTATTAACGGATTTAAGTACCAAGTTCAAAAAATAAAATATATGTTCAATTAACATATACTATATTAGTCTTAAAACATAGTATTACTATAATGAAAGCGTCAATTCGTATAAAAAAAAATACGGAAATAGAAAGATTACTATTTAACATATACTCAGTTCTATTTGAGACAATATTAGTAGAAATGCAATTTATTAGCAAAGTTATCGGTGACCATCTTCAGGTTGACGTATTTTATGCAGACTTCTTCAAAGCTTTCGATTCCATCGTTCACTCAATCCTACTAGCTAAATTGGATGTCCTTGGTTTCTCTCCTTTGATATTGAATCTCATTTCTTCTTATTTAAGGTCTACCTCATATTATGTTTGTTTTCCATTTCCAGAAATCAATCAGGTTTCCTCCATAGTATTCCAAAGCTATCAAAGACAAAACGAATATTAAGCTCTATTATCCAAAGATGGCGATCCAAGGCTAATTAATACTTCAAAGAAAATTTTTATCGTGTCAAGAGAGAACTTAACTTTGAAATTTCTATGGCTTATAAGAATTACCTTCAGAATGTACAAGGTGCCATATGTTCTGATCCTAAAACTTTCCGGCAATTTATTCAATCGATAGATGGCTCCAGGATTCCTAGTAAATTCTATTTCAACAATACGCATTACGATAAACGACAGGACATAGTGATCGAATTTTCTGCTGCTATTTCATCAGAATTTATTACATCATTGCCTGATATGCTGTCTAACCTTCCCCTTGCTGCCATTGTTGATGTTGATATTAATGACGTCGCTGTAGATGCTGAAAAGTTGAAGAATTCGACTATTGCTGGTTACGACAATATTCCAAGCTTATTGGTCAGGAATTGTGCTCGCGTCTTTTCTGCACCTTTATCGAAAATTATTAACCTGGCTTTGCGTACTTGGAAATTTCCAAGCCTAAGGAAGATTGCTAGATTTTGTCGTCCTTAAAAAAGAGAATGCCGCCAACGTCCTGAATTACAGGCATATAGCCACCCGACTATTGTTTTCTCAAGATTTTGAACATCTGCTGCACAGTATTATAATTAAGAACGTTCGAGTATATATTTCACCGTTTCAAAATGGATTCATGACTAGTTGTTCTACTACAACAAATCTTGCTATTATTGCACAGAAGATAGTTTAAGAGCTCGATAAGGGAGGTGAACTTAATGTAATATATACTGATTTTACGCGAGCTTTCGATACCATTGACCATATGCTGTTTCTGCAGAAATTAAGTGCATTTGTTCTCTTTAATGCTTTAATTAGGTTACTTCATAGTTATCTTCAGGATACGCACAATTACGTTATTATAATGTCTTTAAGTGAAAGCCCTACATTTCCACATCAGGTGTACCGCAGGGCTCTAATTTAGGACCGCTGCTTTTCATTATGTTCATCAATGACTTGCTAACCTCCATATCTTGTCCAGTTTTGGCCTATGCAAATTATCTTGATTTATCGTACTATCTTAAACTAACTAGACATCACTCATCTGCACTGAACGTTATAGTCAAATGGTGCATGAAAAACAAGCTCAATATTAATATTAGCAAATCTTATATATATTACACAATATATATATTATATATGTTACACAAAAAAACATAATGGCTTGAAACTTTTTATTTCATCCGTGGTGAGCCTGTTGCTCGTTCCAAAATTGTTTTGGATTTGGGGATCACGTTTGATAGCCAATTTAACTTTTAACATCCAATCAACGTTACCTCATCACAGTCACTTGGCTTTATTATACATTTCACTAGGGATTTTGTTGACCCCAGAACATTAACAACTTTATATTACACGTTTATTAAATAACGTGCTTTTCGTTTTCTATTTATAAGCATTCAGAATGTACTTTTTATGTATCACTTTTCAATTTTAATTTTAGTTGCCCTGTAATTGGATAAATCTGTTGGGTACAAATATAGTATTCTTATTCTTATTATCATTATTATTATTTAATGATTTTCACTCTTGATATTTTAGCCAATATCTGGTGTACTCCAAAGCTCTAATTTGGCACCTTTACATTTTAATATTTTTCTTAGTGATCTACTCTGTTAATTTGATTGCGGAGTTTTATCTTACATGAATAACCTTAAAATTAATATGAAAACTGCTAAGGTAGAAGATCGTTACGAGTTGGATAATAGCTTGAAGCTGCTGTACAAATGGTCTAATGAAAACAACATAGATATTGTCAAATGCGCCATTGCGACATATTCCAGAATTATCGATTATTTTACTTTCTGTATAATGTAGATCAAATGGAGATATCTCGTAGATTTTAAATAAAGGACTTGGAGATTTTGTTTGATATGTCGCTTCAATTGATCCACCAACAACTCTCTAAATATTGTGAAACGTGCCATTGCAGAATATTCCAGAATCACCAACCTACTTCACTTTCCGTATAACATTCATAAAAACAAAAATAATAATAATAATATCCTTTAACACCAAACAGGCTAGGCTAGGCTATACCAGAAGTCATAGATATTATAAATGGAATGTTCTATTTTTTATTGCTTTTTTAGATTCCTTCTAAAGTACTTCTAAAACACTTTATATTAAGATTTCTTATGCAAAAAATTAACCGTTCTTGAATTATTTTGATTTTTGTGAAATTTTTTGTTTTTTCAATGTACTTTTTAAAACCATATATCTCAGGCGTATTTGATCTGAACTGCGTCATATTTCTATTGGGTATAAGATTCCGAGTAACGTCGAAACATTTAAGAGATCTCTTACAGGCTGTTCAAAATTTATTGATTATTTAAGTAATCTTTAATTAATGAAATATCGATTTTTTTTAATGGAACATTTTGCATCGTACAGGTAAAGGTTTCCCTATGTCTATCTCTCATACTTTTAGAGTTATTAATGATTATTTTCTAAATTGAGCATTATCAAGAAAAATCGTTTTAGTAAGCCTTGAAAAGTAAATCTGATCTGTCAAAATTGTCACAAATTGTATTTCGTGTCTAACTGGTTTTATGTTGTTCACAAATATCCAAGACGAATTAAATATATATTCTAATAGAGATATTTTGAATTTATTCTACATTCATGGTGAATCTCTTCAAATTATTGAAAGATACCCACATTTCCCAGAAATGAGAAAAAACTAAATTCAAGCAAATCGAGTCAAGTTCCATTCGATTTGGTATTCAAGTCAAGAAGACAGTTCCAAAACCGATTACGGGCGACGAAGGTAATGAAGTCGTTGTTATGGGATATTTTCATGCGCATGCAAACAGTTCTATACCGACGGCGTCTGCAGATGTAGGAATTTCATGTACATAAAAGGATTTTAAAGAAAAATAAAATGCATCCTTATTCTTTCCAATTAGTTTAGGCTTTTTGTCCAGGAGATCAAGATAGAAGAATTCAATTTTGCGAGTTTATTTGAACTAAAACACAAAAAGATCCCAATTTTGTATCTAAAATTTTAAGGATTTTTAATAGAAGAAATTGTCGTCATTGGGCACAACAAAATCCACATGCCATTAGAGATGCAAATTTTCAAGACACTTTTAGCTCTAATGTTTTTGCAATAATTATATATATCCACGTTGAAAATGAAATTTATAATGAGAATTTAACAAGCGTCAGGTATTTATAATTGTTAAGGAAAGTAGTACTGTCATTTTTGAATAACCAATGTTGGTTTCAAATGGATCGAGCACCTGCTCACAACGTCTTCACATAGGGAATATCGAATATTAACCAATATCTTTGAGGATAAGTGAATTTGGTCGCAATGGACTTTGGTTCTGGCCACCTAGATCCCCGATCTGACTCTCCTTGGTATTTATTTATGGGGTCAAATAAAAAATCAGGTTTATGCGTCCCGTGGGCAAAACAGAGAATTGCTAATAACTAGAGTAAGAGACAATTTTCGAAAATTGAACGCTGAGCAAATAAGAGAAGCAACTTCAACAGACTTAAGATGAGTCATGCTTTGTTTAGATCGCAGATAATTTTGAACATTTGCGAATATAATTATATAACGCATTATGTGTCTTCAATATATTGATTTTATTCATTTTTTTTGCTTGTTAATGTGTAGTTATTTTTGTTATCTCATATGATATAAAATATTTCCCAGTTTTGAAATTTTCTTTTCTAACATTTTCGCAAGAAATTTGATGAATCTACAACGTGTCCAGGAAAGTATGCAACAAAGGGAAAACTTTTTTATTGTCTATTTCACAGGAAATTTTATTCTTTATAAAAGTTTTTGCTTTACATAAAACCTATTTACCCGTTAAAATAAATAAGTTATCATATTAGATAGTAAAAATACAATTATTTTATTAATTGTTCAAAATTTCCGTACCTACTTAATATCGTGTGTGCAGTCATTACTTTTTACTTTTAATCACGTATGCATGGTATTTGACAGTAACTTTGACATCCTACAAAATACATTACTATGGCAGAACGTTTAACTTTGCAAGAAAGAGCAGAGTTAATGCTTACATGTGGCGATAATTATAAGACATGTAGAGACGTAGCTGCGACTTTTAACGAAAGGCATCCCAATAAAAACGTTAGTTGGTCTACGGTATCCCGAATTTTGCAACAACTTAAACAAACAGGCTCTTTGGAATTTAATTTTAAAAAGAAACATTAGACCAGCAAGAAATTTAGATAATCCTTCAAATGTTTTACAAAGTGTAATTGGGAATCCTAAATTATCTGTGAGAAAATGTGCAACTAATTTAGGATTATGTAAATCATCAGTACATCAAATATTGAAAACATACAAGTTTACTCCATTTAAACCAAGATATGTCCAAACGTTGCAAGAACGAGATTATGACCAGCGTTTAGAGTTTTCCTTCGTGATATAAGGTGAAATAGAAGCAGACATAACATTTCCCAGAAAATTATTATTTACCGATGAAGCGACATTCACCACAAATGGTGTAGTTTGTTCGCAAAACTGCCGTTGGTGGTTTCAAGAGAATCAACATTTCCAAATGGAGTTTAAAAACCAATATTCACGAAAGATAAATGTTGGGTGCAGAATTTTGGAGAGAAGAGTGGTCGGGCCGTATTTTTTTCAACAAACTCTAAATACTGAAAGGTATTTAGCATTTCTGACTACTGAATTAGAAGATGAATTTGACAACTTACCTTTACAAGCAAGACGTTCTTTGTGGTTTATGCGGGATGGTGCGCCTGCACATAGTTCTCGTCGAGTCGTGCAGTATTTAAACCAAGAATTTCAAGAAAAATGAATAGGAAGATATTCAACATTTCCATGGCTTCCACGCTCGCCGTTTTTAAATCCTTTGGATTATTTTTTATGGGGTTGGTTGAAAAATCGGGTGTATTCAGAAAGGCCATTTGATAACCAAGAAGATTTGCAGAACAGGATTAAGGAAGCGGTAACGCATTTAAATAATAATCCCAATTTCCTGCAAAATGCCGTCAGGAATTAAGTAGACGTACAAATTTATGTATTGAGCGAGAGGGGCATCATATCGAGTGACGTTTGTTTAAAATATAAAAATAACATTTTTTGTATTTTCAACTTATTAAAGAATATTTTCATTATTTAAAGCGATATTTTATTTGTTTTAACGGATAAATGGGTTTCAAGTAAAGCAAAAACTTTTATAAAGAATAAAATTTCCTGAGAAATAGACAATAAAAAAGTTTTCCCTTTGTTGCATACTTTCCTGGACACGTTGTTATACAAATAATTGGTATAATTCCAAAACTATTTAATTTTTTTTTTTTAAAGCTTTCTACTAATAATGCTCAATTTAGAAAATAATGATTAATAATTTTGACTTTAGTTTTATTCATTGCTGGTAAATGTGGGTATCTTTCATTAAAAAGTCGACATGTTCTTTCAATAATTTGAAGAGATACACCTTTAATGTAGAATAAACTCAAAATATCTCTATTAGAATAAATATTTAATTAGTCTTGCATATTTGTAAACAACATAAAACCAGTTAGAAATGAAACAAACTTTGTGACAATTTTGACAGACAAGATTTACTTTTCAAGGCTTACTTCTACAATTTTTCTTGATAATGCTCAATTTAGAAAATAATCATTAATAAGTCTGAAACTATGAGAGATAGACATAGGGAAACCTATACCTATACGATGTAAAATGTTTATCTACTTACTATGGCGTGCTCATCTACAGGTTGCACCATTTAAAAAAATCGATTTTTCTTTAATTAAAGTTTACTTAAATAATCAATAAATTTCGAAAAGTAAGAGATTTATTGAATGTTTAGACATTATGCAGAATATTATACCTTTCGCTGTATCCAGTAGAAATATGACGTAGTTCAGATCAAATACGCCTGAGATATGTGGTTTTCAAAATTAAATTGAAAAAACAAAAAATGTCACAAAAATCAAAATAATTCAAAAACCGTTAATTTTTTGCAAAACAAATCTTAATATAAAGTGTTATAGTACTTTACAAGGAATCTGAAAACCATTTCATTTAAAATATTAAAGTTGGCTATAACTTCCGGTATAACCGAAAGTAGTTCATGAGTGTAAATATTTTATTTTAATACAACGAGTATACAGATTACGTGCCACAAATTTTTAAAAGTATCCTAAGGCGTTAACATAGAAAACTGCTAATGATCGGGTTTCGTGAAAAACCCTGCATACATAAACACTAATATACAATTACAAAGTAAGGTATAGACGTACGTATTGTTGTCTACCAGGTGAATCTTCTTGTATCGTCCAGCCATGTTTGACAGAATATGTAGGAGTCTGTTTCCTGATATCCGTTTTCGTGAAGGAACCATGAATATAGCACCATACCTGGAGTTCATATGGGGAATCAGAAACGACATTGGCTCCAATATGAAGGGGCAGTCAATAGTGTTTTTAATGAGTTTACTTAAGATTTTCCCTCAAATATTCCCTTTACAAGGAAAGCAAATCATCCTGGGATGCACCTAGTTCCGGACAAACCCCATCAATTTTAAACGTGAGAAACTTCAAAAACTTACGGTGAGGAATACAATCGCAAGCATGGACGGGATACCAAATTAATGAAGGATATGTATTCAATTTTACATAATATATAAGCACGGAACAATGGTTTAAGGCAGTTTAAGCAAAGTGATATCTTTAAAGAATGTTGTCACACGCACAATAAATCCCAGAGTTTTTAGGCATCAGAAGAAATATTAATTATATGCGATTTAAAAGTAAGCTTTTAGCCAAATAAGACTCCACGATCCTTTATTTCAGTCTTACTGGTTAATATATTGGTTTTAATACAAGTACAATATATTTAATTTAAATTTAAAATGGTCACACCATGCAACTAACATATCCAGATTCTACTGAGGTTTAGCGTTATCGATATATTTACCAAAATTTCTATTATTGCTATTATTTTTGGAGTTCAACGATTCAGATTTGCCCTATCGGTAACAATTTATGAACTGAAAATTATTTCGTTATACTTGCAATAAGGAGAATTATTTTGACATGATGCTTTATACAACGAATATAAGGCTTCCTACGAAAACGCCATTGTTTGAGTAGTGGGGCTAATTTTTCTGTGCCCCATCGTTGAGTTACAGTGCCATTTATCACAAGCTCGATTTTTAGAAACAGCAGCCAATGAAATATTGTCGTCTTGAATCTTCACGTGTACGAAAATTCAAAAGAGAGTCCATCAACGCAGAAAATCATGTTCACCATTTTCTGGAATGCAAAGAGAATGCTATTCATACAGAATATTTGAAAAAGGCATCGACAATTAATTCCATAAGATACTGCAAAACTTTACGATCACTTAAGAAACGTATTCACAGAGTATAGGTACTCATACACGGCGATTTATTTTTCAATCACAACACATCTTCAAGCGCAATTACTTCGATTTTTTTATCTTTTTACGTAAGCACGAAGCGATTTATAATTTATTTCATGTGCTACATGCTTACGCGTGATATGTCGGGTTGCCAGTTTGAACAAATAATGCATAATATACACAAAAATGTCACTTATCTTGCAAGTGAAGTAAAAGTCTATACAATTCAGAAAACTTTCAATCTGAAACTTTTCAGACGTGCAATTTTTTTTGAGGCTTATACCTTTGCCAGACCTTTGTATTGTACACTCACAACAGAGAAATTCTATTCTAACACTTCGAATATTGATTGCTTGGCTTACCTCCGGTATAATTCTAGAAATTGTGCATGATGGTATGCGAAACCGGTACCTACATTAGCGTCTGCTAACCTAGAAACTTCTTTTTTATTTTATAAATTTCGACTCGTAGGACGGCCAACTCCAAACTAAAACACTACTAAGAGATCTGGCCGGAAGGTTTTCAGCCAACCTAATTCGTACTAACAAAAATGAAATTAAAATGACTACCTTAATAACCGGACATTGTCCTTTAAGGAAGCATCTATACAGCATGGACTTGGTTAGCGAGTCCTTGTGTAGGGGATGTGAAATATAGGAAGAAACTCTCCCTCCTGTAATATGCACGTGTGAGGAACTGAAAGGACACAGACAGAAACATTTCGCAAGAGATCTATTGGATACTATGAGGGTACTCACGCTTCCCCTGAGGAGGATAGTGGCTTTTATCGAGGACACAAGACTAACAAAGTGGAATTGAGAGATCTATTGGGGATAGTACAAAGAGCAGTGTGCTCAAGTGCCTGGACGTTCTGGCGTCCAACCCAAAACAGAAGAAGACACACATGTTAATAAAATAATAAATATCACAACGATAACCTTAAGAATCTATAAAACTATATAGCAATCTATCAACTGCTGTAATCAAAGAAAACCTTGCCTATAAAATGAATAAACAAAATCATCATTTTATTGACTGTACATGTGTTGAATTAATTAACACCATTCAATAAGCAGCATGCAACCTGCATTCTATAAGTTCATGTTGTATTAGTAATAAATTATTTTTCCTAGATATTTTGAAAGTACATTTATCTGTTGGCAAAAATCTTAATGTTATAACTAAACGTTCAACTGGTGGTATAGCTGGTGGCATAGTAGTATCCTGTTTTTAATTAAAGGATTTACTTTCTTTAATAAATAAGCAAAATCTGCAACTGACATCGGTAAATAATTGGCATAAAATGATTCATCTTTACGTTCCAATTCACTTAATAGGTTCTTCATAATATCACAGTCTTCTCGTCCCTTTATCCAAAATTTCACCCAAAGTCTTTTCCTTCTATGTAGACGTCTTGTCCGTCGTCTTTGAAGATATATTAGCGCCATACATGAAACCACTTCACGAACTTTAAGTCAAATAAGTGTTTTATAGAATTGCCGTAATATGATCAATTTAAAATCGGAGGACTCTAGTGACGTCGTAATATATCACATATCTGTATCTACATTTCATATATATATATATGTATATATATATATATATATATATATATATATATATAACATTGATAAATTATAATAATAATAATAATAATAATCCAATAATTTATCAAATGTTATATTTAATGAACGGCTAAGAAATTATCTAAACACTTATATATATATATATATATATATATATATTGATAAGATGCTAGCTGTGGTGTGATTGTGTTTTAATAGTTAACTTATATTGAGCGCCAGTGATTAAATTAATCACAATTATTAAGCTGCGTCCTCTGTACACATAAATAGGCACTAACTGCAGTCGAAGAGCAAGATAATTAAGTAAATAAAATAATTACTCCTTTCAGGGTTCTAAGTCGGTCTTGAACTATCTCCTTTTTGGTAATTTGGTATAAATAAAATGCTAAACTCATCAATTAAACGTTAACAAATAATACGACAGTATGAAATGATTAAAAAAATATATTGAGCTAAAAATAGAAATATGTAACAAACATATGATATGAACTAGTGTTTATAGTAAAAATAATGAACTTAACCTACGTGAATCTAATATGTTGTATTGAATAATATATTTGTGGATAAAACTACGTTACCTAACAAATAAATGTATTGCTTATATGAATCTGGTGAGTACCACTGACTTATTTTACATGGTAAACTATACTTATAGCAATAAATCTTAGTAAAAACGATGTTTAAATATTAAAAATCGAAGTTAAAGCAAGTTAGATTCTCTTATTCTGAATTGGCTTATTATGATGTGATTTTAATACGTATTGATAGAATAAGTTGGACGTCAAGAACCTGTGTTTCACTGGATATACGGCGTTGGATCTGGCTGGGCTCATAGCTATGTATTTCCAAGTCCGGTGTACTAAAACTTGGTCTCAGGTTGCCTCTGATAGTTCTCCCAATTGGCCCACGCTTCACCGCTGGAATACTGGTGATGATGCTATGGACGATTGTCGGTGTATCTTCGATGATAGCAGACTCGCTTATACGTCAGCAGGTTGGCCGTTTAATTATGCTTCTATTTTGTGCACTTTGGATGTTGTATTTTAAAGATTTGTTAAAATAATTGAAATTAAAACTTGGACATTACGTAAAAAAAATACAGCCATCGGTTGTAAAATTCAATATCTCTCCGCGTCCCTCGTTATTCTTTTATTCTCACCGCCTATTTTAATGTATACAAATAGCCTCGAAATTTAATTATCCCAACATCGCTTTGTGTTTATATTTTAATTGATATTACATTCTTAACTTAATCATAACATTTTATTAATAATTTTCAAATACGGTTTGTCTTCGGGTGAATGCAGGTTATGTTGTTGTTATGAATTTCTAGATGTATTCATTTGTGTTCAATCTAAATTTTAAAAGAGGGCGTGTGTAATCGGTATCAATACAATACTTCAATGTAGATAAATTAGATACCGTTATTTTCGCGAGAATAATTTGAATTATGAAATTTGAATTAGAAATATAAAAATAAGTTATAAAAGTAAAAATAAATTGATTTGTATTACTGTTTTCGTTGTATTAATTTATTTACATGTTGATACTAATTTTACAAACAAAATTCGTCAATTTCACCCTTTTTGTAATTAGTTATAAGTATTGTACTATCTGTTCCTCTAATTTAGAAGCTGATTTATGGGTGCTACATGAACCATAACATATATATATATATATATATATATATATATATATATATATATATATAGATATAGATATATAGAGGTGTCCTTGAAATAAAGAGACAACATGAAAAATGAGAAGATGTAATTATATAGAATAAAAATCCAAAATATTTTCCCAAAATTCCCTCTCATAAGCGAGAAAAAGAATTACAAATTATTTGTCACGCTACTGTGCGACCGACTATATCATAAAGAGTATCGGAGACGATATCTTAACGGTGACCCATAAAAACAAAAAGAGTGGTTTTGTTATTTTTAGCAGCTGACTTTTCGTTCCAGGTTATCGTACCCTTAGCATATAAAGCTGTCTAAAGAATGTTATTCTCAAGAGTTTTATAAACATTTTGAATCGATATTAATATTTTATATTTGGCACTTCTCGCAACAAAATAAAAACATTCACATAATACACATGAAATGGAGAAAGATGTAATTATATAGAATATGAATTCCGCAAATTCCGCAAAACATAAACATGAGTTTATAAATGATTCGCACATGATATATTCGTACGTAATCGTATTGAGGCTATTGGGCTGCTTCAATGTAGAGTTTTTATAACATCGACAGGCATCTAAACAATGTTATCTTTTAGAGTTCTTATAAATGTGAACATTGACAAATAACGTCCCTTCAAAAAGTTTCCTTATTATAGAAGGCTGTTTTTTAAGTAATTAAGTAATCAAAGATTGGGTGTACACTGTACACGCGACGATTTAGAAAACTTCAAATTCTGACAGTTGTCATGAATAAATTCAAATTATAAACGCTTATATTTTTTAAAATTATTTTATAATAATGTTACAACATAAAATGTTTATGATTCAAAGTTACTATAGAACTGGCTAAAAATTAGAAAATAGAGATAGGATTTATTCCACTAATCAGTGCTTACAGGATTTCCGGCAATAGTATCCTAATTTGCCAGTTACTTACGCACGACTGCAAAAACATATTCAAGCTCGTGTTATTAAATTTGGTAAAACAGGGGCAATAACTCGCAAATCTAGCGGTGGAGCACCTAGAAAACGAAGAACAAATTGCAGAGGATATTCAACGTCGAATGGACAACGTGAGCATAGGCGATGCGGACGCATGAATGTTTACACATAAAATAATGATAAAAAATATATTATATAGCGTGCTGAAACACTTACTGTTTTAAAAAACTTTCATGAAATCACAAACTGCGTGGCATCTATTAAATATTTGAATCATTAAATATGTTTCCACACTTGTTGCAGTCAAATGAGTGCGGCGTGCGGAATAAATATTTTTCAATGATGAAAACGACCGTTCCAGATCGAGTGATATATTTGCAAATTGAAAATAATCCTTGTGACAAATTAATGGATCTTTCGACACACCTTGTCAATAACACTTTCAAATTTTCGGATTACACATTCATTTTTTTCACCTTCCGCCGGATATAGGTGTAAGTGAACAACATCCACAATTTGAACAGAATCCACAAACGACATCGAATCATTTTGTAATTTTCAATTCCCTGCGCTAGTCTATAGTAGTTCTTGCGAATAGTTTTTAAGTACTTTTTAACTGACTATCTTGAAACATTTTCTGGCTTTTTTTCGGCTTGTCTCGGATCGAATTGTAAAACTACATTCTTTATATCATCAAAATGTTTGCAGTCGTAAAACGCAGCCTCTAACCATGTTCCCCAACGTGCAGTAATCGGCTGTGGTGGTTCAGGCACTTTGGGACACAGTGTGTGAAATCTTTTTGCACGTTTTGGGGATTTTAGAAACACTGCCTTCGTATGAGCTATTAAAGCATTTACTCGTAGATAACATTTAGATATAAATTGCACCACAAGATTTAAAGCATGGATTCTACATGTTACATGTAACAGATTTCCACTCTCGTCTTTAAGAGATCGGCCTATGGAAAGCATGTTAGCGGCGCCGTTGCTCACAAATTATAAAAGTTGGTTTGTTTAAACTTGAAATTTGTTCAATGCGCTCAATTCCACTTTTAAAATTTCATCGCTAGTACATTTTGCAACTCTTTTGGAAGCAAGTAAGATAGAGGATGGCGGTTCAAATTCTTCCATTGCACGTACCATAATATTCACATCAGATTTTTTTTGCCGATCGGTTGTTTCGTCCGCACATAACCACAATTTTTTATCTTTCAATTCTGTTTTAATTCTTCTTTCAACATAGTCACGAGCAGATGGCATAACGATTCTTATCGATGTCCAATTTGGTAATGTATAATCCGAATACTTGCTCCAGAAAGAGACAAATGCTTTTTGGCCTAGCAAAGTGAACGGTAGATTACATATAATAAAACAAACACCTATATCAAATGTTAATTCTTCGCTGTATCGTTTGCCACGGATTGCAGAACAGTGTTTCATATTTTTCAGTTGGCGTTCCCACTTCCACCTACTGGTAACGTCAAGTAGTCATCGCACCTTACACATTTAATTCTATCGCCTTCGTATTCTAAATCCAGCATACTCACTATTACGTTTTCGAGTTTCTTCGAAATACGCCGTTTCCGAAACGTACCTATATGCGACATTTGCACGTGTGTACTGACATGCACTCACAATGACCAGTGGAATAATACTGAACAAGTGTGCTTTGATACGGACGCTTGAGTTTCCGTGCCGCGCGCTTCTCCCCTCTACGTTGCTGTCGGCGCTGCACTGGAAATTACCCCTCTCTGCCGCGTCTATTTATCACCATATAATAACCAAAATTTTTTAACAACAGTAGCAGATTTTTTTTATGCAACTCATACAACATTAAACAACGCAAAGAAATATTTCGATGGAAACTCTTCACTATTTTAAATGCATAGGTCAACAGAAAACAATAATTAGATACTTAAGGTTATACAATTAAACCACAACGCCAAATATATTAGTATATGTCCATGAACAAGTTTTGACTGATCGCGTACTGTACTAAAACCAGAAACAAAAAGAATTCCCTTACCTCTAATATTATCCGGGAAAGATATACAGCTTTCCTACTTTTGCAAATTTATGTAATTATTATTCTTTGCACTCTGTATATATTCTCTTAAATCAGAATAATTGAAACATACATGAGTAGGTAAACCCCAGCAGTTTTGTATAATACAAAGGTATTTTTAATAATATAAAATATTATTAAAAATCTGGTGTGAAGAACACAAATGCAGGTTCACCATTAATATTTTTTGTGAACGTGTCCGAATATATCCTATCCCCAGAGACGTAGATACGTATTTCACCTTTCTACAGGCTCATCGGTACGCCCCTGCTGGAGAAAGGATATTCCCAGACACATTCACAAAAAAGAACCACATCGCCCTATCACCGTAAGTATCCAGACCGGGCGCAGAAGTAAATTCGGCGCTGCCTGTTGTCAGACAGCCGAAGTACCTCGCATACTGTCCACATAATTAATGTGAAGTAACGACGCCCTTCCAAAGGTGGCACAGCCAATCTCTCTAGAAAACTGCATTTTGTTTGTGTCTTCACTCATACTACGGCTTAACCGCATGTGTAATGTATCAGAATAATTGAAACATACATGAGTAGGTAAATCCCACCAGTTTTGTATAATACAAAGGTATTTTTAATAATATAAAATATTATTAAAAATCTGGTGTGAAGAACACAAATGCAGGTTCACTATTAATATTTTTTGTGATCGTGTCCGAATATATCCTATCGCCAGGGACGTCCGTACGCCCCTGCTGGAGAAAGGATATTCCCAGACACATTCACAAAAAAGAACCACATCGCCCTATCACCGTAATTATCCGGACCGGGCACAGTAGTAAATTCGGCGCTGCCTGTTGTCAGACAAAATATTAATAGTGAACCCGCATTTGTGTTCTTCACACCAGATCTTTAATAATATTTTATATTATTAAAAATACCTTTGTATTATACAAAACTGGTAGGGTTTACCTACTCATGTATGTTTCAATTATTCTGATACATTACACATGCGGTTAAGCCGTAGTATGAGTGAAGACACAAACAAAATGCAGTTTTCTAGAGAGATTGGCTGTGCCACCTTTGGAAGGGCGTCGTTACTTCACATTAATTATGTGGACGGTATGCGAGGTACTTCGGCTGTCTGACAACAGGCAGCGCCGAATTTACTTCTGCGCCCGGTCTGGATAATTACGATGACAGGGCGATGTGGTTCTTTTTTGTGAATGTGTCTGGGAATATCCTTTCTCCAGCAGGGGCGTACCGATGAGCCTGTAGAAAGGTGAAATAAGTATCTACGTCTCTGGGGATAGGATATATTCGGACACTTTCACAAAAAATATTAATAGTGAACCTGCATTTGTGTTCTTCACACCAGATTTTTAATAATATTTTATATTATTAAAAATACCTTTGTATTCTCTTAAAGCTTCATTTACTAAATCGCGACCCAAAAAATCAATCGCAAAACTATCACAAGGTCATTTGTCAGTGGGAACATGTCATACTATTTTAAAAAATTACTTAATGTTGTTTCCATGTAAAATTCAAGCAGTTTCGGAACTATCCATGTCCATATGAACGTTGTAATGTGTAAATATGAACGAGTGAACTACATATATTGCACGTCTGGGAAATTACCTACAACGCATAGTAATGTGTAAACGGGCATTTAACCGATGTGCGACATTTGTTTCAAACGTGCGTTAATTTTATCATGCAAGCCAAAAAAGCAAAACTTTTAAGTAACCTGTGTAAATATTGTTACTTAGCGTATAGAATATTTTAATCTATTTTTAATCCTATTTCTTCTTTAAAATATCTCGTTTTAAAATATATTTAACGTAAGACATTTTTACATTTGTACAACTGTACACATTCGTACAAAGGGAAAGCATTCTTTTGTCATATTCCGAAGTAAAAACCCTAAGTTTCTACCTGAACCGATAACCGTCACTGTGGAATTTCTTTCTATTTTTACATTTCATTAGATTGTTTTAATTCAATTATACATCTTCCTTTATATATGGTGTTTCATATTATAAGAAAGCTTATGTCACAAGGGTTATTCTAATAATATTTATGATATCGATAGACCACGTCTTCAGGTCGCGCTTCTTATTAATTATAATTCAAGATATCGACCCCTCTCTTCGACAGATCATAAAACAGCCCGTTTTCAAAACCAGTGTTCTTTTCGATACAAAAACTATCAGTCGAACTTCTCTTTCGAACGTTCGTGAGTTACACACACATCGCTCATCGTGTTATCCAAGTTCACGATGCCACGCCGTCCGGTGTCTCTTCGCTTCTAAGGTAAACTGTATTGTTCTATACATATTATTCTTTTAAGCGAATCCATATTAATTCACATTAATTTAAACTAATAAATTTCTTATTCCTCCGGCCAACACCGCTCTACATATACTCGACCAGGTATATATATA